>CM076573.1:518274197-518874197 GCA_034641835.2 Pinus albicaulis | reverse complement strand
GCAGGTCCCATGTCCACCATTCGGAGAGCAGCCCACTTGAAAGGCATCCATGACAGTTCTGAATTGGCTGCCCCTTATGAGCAGAGATTCACTAAACTGCCTTGCAGATCTACTACCAAAATGGCTGATAGCAGAGGGAGTTGAATGCTCGTTGAACAAAATGAGACAAGGGAGTTTGGTGAGGATATAATGGCCAGGAGACCTCGTCGATGGCATTTTAGCAGTAGTGTAAGAAGTTGGAACATTTATTAGCAGTGATGACAACGACAACTTTGGGTGAATCGGGTGATAATGAGCGTTAGAGAAACTCGCACACACCGTGGGAGAGAACATCCTTGCTACTGCTTGAGGGGATGTTATATGTCGTCTGAGGGTGTAAAAAACGATTCTTAGGTTTTGTCTTAATAGCACCCTCCGTTCCGATGAGAGAATTACAGACCCAAAGGTCCTCCATCTTACCCATAGTCAAATAAACTCTATCGAATTAGATCGTGTACCAACTGAGGGTGTAAAAACTGATGCTTGCGATTTGTCAGCCAGATGTCTCCCATCTTGCCCGTGAGTCAAAGATTCTCTATCAGATTTCTACAAAGATTCTCATACAAAGATTTTCTATCAAAATGCCATAAATGTCTGAGATTGTCGGATTTAGCAGGCTCAATACCACGAGAAAAAACAAATATTTTTTTCTTAAAAAAGGCCAGCTCCAATGTTAATGGCAAAAATGAATTTTATTCGTTTAACTGGGCTAGATCTGGTGGAGATGGTGTTTGGTGGGAGGAGTTTGTAAAAAAGTTCTTTTATACGTTAATCATATAATATTGATTTTTAAATCAACATGCAAGTCAATATTAGAAAGACCAAAATAATGATTTTTTCTAATAAAAAGAAGCATAAGAAGTAAATGAGTACAAATACCTTGGGATTAATTTTAAGAACAAACTTAATTGAGATGACTGCAAAAAGAAGAGAATTTTAGGAGGGTGGAAAGCGGTCTATGCTCTTCAAAATAGATGTAGAGAGGCATAGTAATGAGATTGGAAAACGATTAAAGTGCTTCTTGGACACCTAGTTTGTCCAGTGATGCTGTATGGATGTGAATTGTGGGCTAGCAGCACCCCATCTCAAAATGGAAACAAATTGGGAAAATCCAAAAACGCTTGATCATTAGCAAGTTCAAAATAAAAAGTTTGATACCTTATGAGATAATATTGAGTGAAATAGGAGCAACTCACATCAAGGCAATTGTTATGGTGCGACTCATAAGACATCTAAAAAGAATTGAGCAAATGGGAGTAGGTAGATGGTCTAATGTTATCTTCAAGGAAGACATGAGTGAAAGAAAGAAAACATGGATGAGACAAAACTACACATGGATGCAAAAATAGAATATCTACCTCAATGCTTGTCCCACAAATAGCAAAGAGCTAAAGAATTTTGTTATGGAGAAGTTTCGTAAACGGGTATGGGGAAAAGAGTTGGGGAGAAAGAAGAAGTACTACATTGAAGAATTCAACCCTACGTGTGATCTCCAATAAAATGAGTACATTGAAGCTAACATTCAGTGGAGGGAAAAGGTTCTTATTGCTCAATTAAGAACCAACTCGCATCAACTTCAGTGTGAAACAGGACGGTGGAAAAGGCCTAAAGAAGCTTGGGAAGAATGGGTATGTACATTTTGCACATCTGGGGCAGTGGAATCGGAAAAACATTTCCTTTTGGAATGTGATGTGTTCAAAGGCATCAGAGAAAGTTATGGGAATATGTTAGCATTGGTTTCTTGGCATTGTCTTTTCAGCGAGGGGATTGTTGGAAGGTTGGGCCAGCGCATCACCAATTTGAATAAGAAAATGATTGAATTGCAAAAGGCGAAAAACATAAAACTGATGGTCCGATAGACTATTTTTTAGTCTCGTGGACATTAACATATCATTTCATTTCATTATGATTGATCACTCGCTAGTGTACGCATAAATTCAACTTAGTTCAAATATATATATTGAATTATATTAAATATATAACAAGAATATATTCATTCGAAAGTATTGAATTATATGTCTACGAGGTCTTGGATAGACAGTGATCGGGTGTTTTGCTAAGACACTCCTTGATGTGAAATCACTGGTCCAATTCCCCGCCCCAATTAGGGTGATATATTGGACATGATGAAGATGTAGTCCTGCCAAACTTACAAAAAAAAGAAAGTATTGAATTATATTAAATATATAATAAGAATATATTCATTTGAAAATTTTGATTTTGTTGAGGTTTTTTAATTGGTAAAAATTGTTGGACATTTAAAAATATATATAATATGATTTTTTGTTCTAATTTTTATTATTATAAAAAAAAGTAGTAAAATGGTATAATTAAAAGTGGTTGATATATGTAAATTAATGTTATTAGTTTTGAAAGGTGAAAAATGACATTTATCGATGTATATCAACTTTTTTAATTTATACGGTTTTGTTAATTGACAAGGAAGATTAGTAAATTTGTGAATTAAAATTTAATATAGTTTTAATGAAATAACTATGATAGTTTAGTATGGCTAATCATGGTTGAGCACCTTTGATTATCATTTACTATGGTTGATTATAGTTGACCATGTATAGTTATGTTTGACTATGTTTGACTATGCTTGACTTTTGTTTGAGTGTCATTGACTCGGGTCAACAAAAGGCTACTATAATTCAATTTGGTTGACCACGGTTGAATATTCTCTAAATGGAGGCTTCTGTGAGGAGAGTCATTTAGAGATTTGTCTTCCGGACCCATCACATAAATGATTTTAATTGTCGACACGTTTTGAACCAGCCAATATGGTTCATCTAATCATCCTGAAGATGAACCACATTGGCTAATTCAAAATGTGTCGCCAATTAAAATCATTTTTGTGATGTATCCAAAAGACAAATCTCTAAATGGTTGACTATTGTTGACAATAATAAATCATATATATCTATGTTGACTATGGTTAAAAATGGTTGATTAAACTTCACAATAAATTCACCATGTATACATATGGTAAACCATGGTTGACTATGTTTGAGCATACTTGATTAAAGTTGACCATTGTTGATTTTGATTGAATATGTTTGACTATGGTTTACTAGGATTGAGAATTATTGATCATGTTTCACAATGGTTCAACATGTTTGACCAAGGGTGGTCATATTTAACCATGATTGACTTTGGTTAGTATTGGTTGACTATGGTTGAAAATTTTTAACTATGTATGAGAATATTTCCATATGGTTGACATTGGTGGACCGTGATTGTCTACAAATTGGCCATGGTTGACTATAATTAACTATGTATAAGAATGTTTCCCAATGGTTGACATTTGTTGCTCATGGTTGTCTATAGATTGGTCATGGTTGTCCATGTTTTTCCATGGTTAACCAAGTTTGGTTATGGTTGACCAGCATTGTCTACGGTTGATCACAAAGGAACAAGGTTTGTTATGGTTGACCATACCTATTTTATGGCTGATCACGATTGCCTTCATTTGAGTATGGTAGACTATAGTTGAAAATATTAACTATGGTTGATTATTGTAGAATGTGTTTGACTATGGTTAACTTTTAGTTAACTATGTTTAAATTTGGTTGACAATGGTTGAAATTGGTGACTATGTTTGACCATGGTTGGATTTAGTTTATTTAGGTAAATCCTGGTTGAATTTGACTTACCATGTTTGACTATGGTTGATTGTGTTAACTATATTTAACCCGATTAATCATTGTTTGACTATGGTTAACTTTAGTTAACTATGTTTAAATTTGGTTGACAATGGTTGAAAATGATGACTATGTTTGACCATGGTTGGCTTTAGTTTACTTAGGTAAAGCATGGTTGAATTTGACTTACCATGTTTGACTATGGTTAATTGTGTTAACTATAGTTAACCCCAATAATCATTGTTGACTTTGGATGATTATTGTTATCATCCAAAAATCATTCACACTGCATTATATGTGATAGCTAGAAAAAGTCGTTAATCCATCAAAATAAAGGTTTCCTAAGGCTATTAGCCATCAACTCAAAAAGCAAGTGATTGACTTTATACAGTGGGTTTTTTTCTAACCGTGCAAACTCACAGCTCATATTTTGCATGGACCACACAACTGTTTCTTTGACAATTGCACAAATTCTTGAATATAAGAGATCTGCATTGGAAAATGTGATAAATATCGTCAAATATGAGATATGGCAAGTACAGGTATATATGGGAAGGTTAAGGGCTCAACGCAATTTACGAAGGGGTACTTAGACCCTGAAGGCTCCATCACATTCATTCCAAATATGAAAGATCAACCACCTCCATTCAATGAGTCAAACACTATGAGAGGTTGGAAAATTTCTATAAATACCACTCTTGGGGGACCATTTAAACATGAAATAACATCGCAAAGTCATGCAATTAAAATCTATTTGAAATTCAAAATCTCGGTAGCATCCCTTTTGCATATTGTGGACTTCCACCAGTGGAATTATCCATTTATTCTCAGAGAGATCCAAGAAAGTGAAGGATAAAGAGACCCTTCATTGAGATATTTTAAGAGGCTCACATTGCTAAAAATATCTCTTTGTGTATGTTAGCAAACTATTTTGTCTTCATTCCAACGGAAATAAAAGAGTCATTATTTCCCACATCTTTTGTTCTTTCTTATTCGTTTTTTTAGTAATTTGCTTATACATAATGAATTAATGTAATCTAATTAGTACTTGTTTGATTTATTGTTGTTTCTAACCATTTTTCCGATTCTTGTAGGTCATAATAGCCTTGCAAATCACTGAAATTCACCTAGCTGGAAGGTTAGGTTACTTTATTCTCTTTTAATGAATGGAAACTGATGTAAGTACAAAGGAGAAGGCACTCTCTATGGAGTTACCTGACACTTGTGGCATGTGGAATTCTATAAAATAAAAGCCCCCATCTATTTATTAATTATTGTGTTTTTTTCTTATGCATGTAATAGCTGAAATGAGAAAAATAGAGAATGGTGAATTATAAAAGCGCACCAATCAAATGAAGGCCAAGATATGATCTGGGAACCCCTTCTGAGAGAAAACCCAAATGGAAGGCAAGGTTGCACTGCTCTATTTTGTTTGAATGGAAGTAATGCAAATACAAAGGAGACGTCACTCCCTATGGCATTACCTAAGACTTGTCGCCTGTGGGATGTTACAAAACAAAGACCCACTCTATTATGTGTTAATTTTTGTAGAATTGGAAAGTGTTCCAAGTCCCAAAATTTGTGAGGAGGCTTCGACATCAATATTCCAAAGAATTCAGAAACCGTTTGTGGAAATTTCACTCGATTCATGTTTTATTAAAATAATTAAGTATTTTAATGAGGACCCTAAGTCTAAACTTAGGGAAATTAAATAATTAAAGGGTATTAATAAAATATATCGAGAATCTTCTAGAGAATGAAGATCAAGTCATGTTTTAATCCTAGCCATTTATTAGAGATCTAATCTGGGTCGTTGATTCATCAACAAGAGGATTATAAGAGAAGGCTTGAGGGTCATTTGGAAAGCAAGCTGGGCACACACTTAGTACCTGAAGGAAATCGATTATGAAGGAATAGAATTTGATTTCAGAGGGAGAGTTGCAGGGCAGAGTTGTAGAGGCAGAAGAAGGAAGGGGAAGTCAGCAGTGACATAGAAAGGCAAGAGGAGGACGCAGAGGGCCACAGAGGAGAGCGTTGAGTAGCAACACTTAGTGCCCACGCAGAGTGACGTAGTCCAACGTAGGGACTGCGCAGAGGGAGTTAAGGTGTCTTCCGGGTGTTAGATATTCTCCAAGAGGATTCAAGAATTTATCTCAGGTGTATTCTTAAGATATTTTCCCATCTATTTCTTGTAAATATTTCATTGCTGAAGAATAATACAAACCCTCATCTGTTGCACCGGTTTTCTCGCATTGGGTTTTTCCAGGGACAATTGTCCAAAAATAATTGTGTGCATGTGATTGTTTCTATTGCGTTATATGTGTTGCGTTCTATTCTCTACTTCTGGTTAAGTGATTACTGCAGTTGTATTTATTTCAGAATTTATTGGAAGAAATTTGTAAATAAATTATCATAATAAGAAGTAGGCGAAATAAATCTATGCTCTCTCTCTATCCACTCTTTGCCACTCTACTCTACCGTTGAAGAAAATGCAAGAAAATAAAATGGAACCCCATTTCCTCGTGGTGGTCAACTTATAACATAGCCCTATTTTTGTCTCAATAAATGCTCAAGAGGCAAGGACCTATTGCTCCATGAATATATTCCTTTGATCTGTCAGACTATGGGTGCATTGTGTGTGAAATCTAAGGATTCAAGACAAATACATGCAATACATCTATTTAATAAGACAAAAAATGTTCACTTGATCCCTCGCAAGTTGGTAAATACCATAGATCTTGAAGGCAACTCTGGAGATCTTGCTTCCACTTAAATACCCTACACCTCGCACCTAGCTCTAATCTCCTACACACAATCAGAATCGAATAAAGCAATTGTTTCTCCTTTGTAGAGGGTAGGTCAGCATGTACAAAAATAAATCCAAACCATACATATAAAATCAACAAACATCATATAATGGAAAATAAATCACGCATGCTTATATTAAATTAAAACTTAAATACAATTTAGCCCATGGGATAGTTCAATTGGCAATTGTTGTGTTATGAAGTATTATGTAAATCATGAGACTCAAGGTTCAAATCCCTCGATGGTCAAACTGTAGAAATAAATAAATAAAAATAAAAAAATAAAAATACAATTTTACCTCACGATATGAGTGACCCCTCCTCAATCCTTGGTATGAAACCTTCCTTTGACTCACGACAATATAGGGCTACTCGCACATGCAACAGAAGTCTGGTAGAAATCTATCAACATAATTTAGTAATACTTTCTTTATCTATATCCCCTTGAGAGGGTCTCATTATATAGAATTTTTTCCAAACTCATGAGGATGTATCTAGACACCTAGGGCCATGAGAAGTTAGGTTTAATGGCATGTGAATTAGGTGGATACAACTCATGGATAGACTTGATGGGGCATGTGAACCAAGCATTTACAAGCCATGCACAAGTCTCATGCTGAATTATGAGCTTTTCCCAACTCACTAAGAACCTTCTTCTAAATTATAAATGTTTTCTCATTTATGAAATAATTATTATATCTTTTGTGACATAATTTTCGGATCCATCGCATTAAGTAAATTATTTTATGGACGTTTCGAATCATAAATTATATTACAACATAATATAGATCGCAGAAGTCTAAAATCTGACATTATTATATCATCACTATGAAATTGTGACCAAATAATTATGAGAAATTGTTCAATTATGTAATTTCAACCCTAAAACATCAAATAGCTTGTAACGCCCATATAAGTAAAACAAGGGTGCAATGGGATGCATTTTAGCGAGCAACCGAGGTAAGTTGAACTAATGTCTCTCTCACTATAGTGGAGTGACATATATGGTTATAACATTGAAAGCCAACTAGGGGTTAAATTTTACCTATTCAACCCTCAATATGAGTTACAACTCAACCCTTCTAGAGTCTTCTTCATAGTACCGAGGTGGCTATCCCCTTTTCCATGATGAATGGGGGCTAACGTGACATCCCTTTGAATTATGGTGGTCAATCACAATAGGTCAACTTCCAAGAAGCATAACTTTTGCATCTAAACTTCGATTGATGTGATTCTTGCACTATTGGAAATGCATTCAAGTGAAGAATAACATCACAGTGGGATACACTTAAGCATTAAATATTTACCCCCAAAAAAATTTATTTAATGCATCAAACTTGCCTCAAAAGTTTTCTAACTCCAATTCTCCAAATTGGGTCTCGTTGCTAAAATTGCTCATGTAAATTGATTTCTTTGTTTTTTCCACCCTGAAAGCATCAAGATGGATGACAATCAATATAATGATCCAATCTAGATCAACTAGGCACACATTCTTGAGTAATGGCTACGAGGATGGCATCCATTCAATACCATGGGAATAAAAAAGATAGGTTAACACGCAAAAGGTGCAAATTCCGCATATGAACTCTAATTAAGACAACTCTCACATTGTTGGAAATTTTTCGATGTGTAGAATATTATCAAGGATCTATAGCTATGCTAACAAAATTTTGACCCCACAAATTTTCATTTGGTGCTTCAAATTAGCTCTAAAAGGTTATGAACCTAAATTACCAAACTGGTACCTACCCTTAAAATGGGCTCTACAAGCATATTCCTATAATATTTCCACCTAAAAAGTACCAAGATAGATGACATATTACATAATGATCCATTTTGGATCACATTTGGATTTGGACATTCTATAGAGGTATTTCCAAAGATTTTTCAAAACCTTGAATTGATCATTGAAAAGAATTTATCACATATTTAAGCTAGATTACCTACTATATGTCAATCTAGAGAAAGATCCCACAACTAAATCATTAAATACAAGGTTCATAACCAATAATATCAATTAATAAACTTAAAATGTATACATCATAATCCTCATTTATTTTAAGCTATATACTATATTATTTTTCAAAACTTGGATTGTTTTTATTATTATTAGCATTACATATCAAACACATCATTTTATTTTATTACCACTACTCACATTATACATACACATAGATCATCCCACCTTAGTTAGATTGTAAAAGCATTTCACACTTCTTAGCACAATCATAAAGATGTCACCATTTGGATATAAAAGGAAAACTATTTAAATCATATGAACAGCTTATCTTCCTAAAAATACAGAAACTTAAAACTTGTGACATGTCAATTTCTTTTAAATCCTCTTCAAATAAATGTTTTTAAAACAATTTAATAGTATCTAATCATATATATATATATATATATATATATATATATATATATATATATATATATATATATAATCTTTTATGGTTCCTATGGCATAAGACATAAGTCAAACCCTTTCTCCACCCATTTCAAATCCTTAATCTCATCATATTTATTATTTTTTATGACAATATAAGATATAACCCAACTTTCTCCAACACTAGTATAGAAAACAAGATTGGTTACTTAAACGTTCAAACCAAGCTCACTAGTACTCATTTAAACTTCCCGTGTACATTCCGTGTAATGAAAAAACTAGTACAAAAAACAATGTTGGTTATTTAAACATTCAAACCAAACTCACTAATACCCATTTAAACTTCCCCTATGCATTCCATGCAATGAATTGTGACAATAGAATAAAGAAATACACTCAGTTAACTTGATACCTACTAAAAAAATTACTAATTTAGATATCAAATGAAAAATATATAGTTAAAGCACTTAGTAGATGGAAAGCGAGAAATTCAAGAATAGAGTTGGGATAGTCGATGTTTGGTTGACCAAGTGGGAAAAAAATTCAAACCTATTTCTAGAGCATAGTATATTATGAATATATTTTACAATGCAATTTGAATCACTTTATTTTGAGGTTGTATGAGAAACTTATGTCCAAAATGCTAATTATCTATCCTCTATCTACATTGCTCAAACTTTGTTTCCTAGCCTATGCATTGGCATATTTGACCGATTAACCTTATACATTTTCAAAACTTGCTTCTATTTGAAATACCTGCATGAATCTAGTTTCATCAACAATTGTAATTATTTTAATCCATATTCAATGAAAAATTTACACCCAAAACAATGATTATTGGTATAGGTTGGAAATAAAAAACAACTTTGCCCTGCATATTATTCCATAGCATATTTGGCATATCATTTCATAGTAGTTTCAAAACCTTTTTATAATGGAGATAAACCTATGAATTTACTTTACTTTGGATATTGGAATCACCTTAATCATACATCAGACAAAAGTTATCAACAAAACGTTGTCGAATAGTGTAACTAACCATCACTCCCTAGTAGATAAAAAAATTGTATTTTTTTTTATCCATTTTATATGATTTGCTTGTGATTTTTTTTCCATATGTCTTGGATGAAGAGAGACTAGGCACCTCTCTTCTTCCATTATCTCACATTTTGTCATAGGAATGTATTTTTTTTGTTGCTAGTCCTACGAGGATCAACAAGGTTAATCCATGCACAAGTGATTTTGAAGACAAGATTTTATGTAAGAAAGCATCTTCTCCACAAATCCAATAGGGAGATGTTGAGTCCTTGCATACACCATAATTTGAAGCTCAAAATCATAGGAGCTTGCTCTAGTAATGTCTCAACTAAAGACTAATTTTTAATCAAAGATATAGATGGATTAAGAACGAGTGAAGCAAATCCTTTCTTGAGACCAATTATTTATCTTACTCATTCATGGTATGACCATGCATTTTCTTCTTTTGAGTTCAAAATAATTGTATGTTGAAGTTCATGAAGTTCCTTCATTTATGTGGTTTCCATTGAATTAGATGAGGGAGTTTGGTGAGGATATGATGGACATGAGACCTTGTTAGTGGCATTTTAGTAGTTGTGCAAAAAGTTGAAACATTAATTAGCAACATTGATAATGACTAGGGTAAATTGGGTGATAATGAGAGTTAGAGAAATTGGCACAAAACATGGGAGAGAACATTGTTGCTACAGATTGAAGGGGTCGTATATTTCATACGAGGGTGTAAAAAATGATGCTTGGGGTTTGTCTTGATAACACCCTCCCTTTTGATGAGAGAATTAAGGACCCATATGTCCCTTATCTCACCCATGAGTCAAAGATGCTCTATCCAATTAGATCTTATATCACATGAGGGTGTAAAAACTAATGCTTGTGTTTTGACCACTTTGCCTTTAGGTGATAATGATCACATAAATGGTTAGGTGATACTAATAATCATCCAAAGTCAACCATGATTTATTATTGTTTCTAACCATTTATGTGATTATTGTAGGTTACAATAGCCTTGCAACTTAGTGGAATTTGTTTACTAGCTCAACAAAATCCACCATATAGATTGGTGGCTTCACTTCTTTTTTCTCATCTTTATTACCTCATAGGCCATTCTTCCCTATCAATTTTCATCCCAGAACCCCTCGGAGACCTTTGCCAATACTTAGCAACCTTCAAGTAGGCTTTTGAGAGAGATATTTGAGTTTGTGCACCACACAAGAAAATCTCGCAACTATCAAAGAAACAATCCCATTGATTTTGCAATTCACAATTGTAAAATAGCTAGAATGGTGCAACTATCCAAAACTTTCTCGTGCAGATCTATATTTTTTACTTTTTTCCATATTTTCTCTCTGAGTCCCGAGTTGGGTGGTAGCCAATAATAGTATGCCTCCACTCCTCATTATTTACAACTTAGTTTAGGTTGATTAAACTATAATAAACCACCAGTAAAAGAGCTAAAATTTTAGTTTTCCATGTGGATGGCCTTCATTACTTGCTAATTCATTTTCAATCATCAAATTGGGAGTTGAAGTGGAGCTCCTATTTCTAAGTATGTTATTCCCATTACAACCTTGGTGATCTAGGGGAATCAAAATGATTTGGGAATAATTTTTGCCTCCCTCAGGATTAGAGAAAAAATCATGTAGTTGAATTAGGGAAAGAAAGTATCACCATTTACGCACATGCTTCCTCTTTTACAAGGGACAACATCACATAGATTAATTATTTAGTCAAAGTAAGGATCATAGGATATTCATATCTTTATGATTTCTTAACAATTGTGATTTAGCAATCTATCACCTTGTGCACACCTCACTTCACAGAATAAAATTCTTTTAGGTCTTCCCTACAGAAGTATGTTCTTCCCCTTGCACTCTTTACAAGCCAGGGAATCAAAAATTTAGGTGGATCCTTAAGATGGTTGTCATCATTTCACACCCCAATTAAATAAGTTTGGGCAATCCTCCCAACTCAGAGCCACTCAAAATTCACTCTAAAGTAACATTAATTCACCCCATCATGGGGTCAAAAAAGAATTTTTATAGTCTAAGTTAGGACTCTAGCGGTATGCATCCAAATACCCCCCCCTTAGTCATTTTACAATAGAAATTTATAAGTTTTCCTCATAGGGAACTTTAAGTCCTTCATAATCTATTGTAAACAAAGCCAATAGTGAAAATAAACATGTGAAGGGGGAAAGGCCTACGCCTACAATCTTGTGGACCTCCTTAAGTCCCTCAACTTTTGGTGGGGGTTTTGGATCTATGATCGATACCTAGAAGCTAGGATTCTCTCACCCACATTGGATGGAGGTAGCTTAGTGGCAAAAAATCAAGGCATTGATCTAAAAATGGTTTGGATAAGTTGTATGGAGTTCAAGAACCTACCACTCAGTTTTAATTAAAATGATCTAGCTTGATCTTGACGTTTTGCAGAATTTTGGTTTGAAAGTGGTGTATGCACTACAAGGAAAAGACCCTCTAGCAGATGTTTTTGAGGAACCACAAAGAAAAATACCCCATACATCCATTTCTAGTGGAGGTTGGCAGGTGGAGGGTTTTGCAGATGTTTTCCTATTGGTGCTCTTATCATTAAAACTCGCCCCGGTGCTCTAAAAAAACGAAAGCACTGGTGCAGACAAAATCATTGGCACACTGGACACCGTGCACTCCGTACACACCCGCCTGGTGCGTCACAACTCGTCTGCACTGGTGCCTCACAACTCGTCCGCACCGGTGCATTATAAAACACAATGCCAACGCCAAAACCACCTGGTGCAGTAGACAGAAACCGCACCGGTGCATCATAAAAAACACTCCAAAACACAAACCGACCGGTGCGTTTGTAGCAAACAGTACCGGTGCACCTATAAACAATGCGCACCGGTAAAGGGTTAAATTAAAAAAAATAAAATATTTATAACAAAAAACCCGGAATTTTCAGTTTTCTAGTGCTCCTGAGCTATCAATTACAGGTGCGCACGATAACATAGAATGCACCGGTGCGCACTAAACATTAGCACACCGGACAGCGTGCGTGAAGTACACACCGACGGGGCATCTAATTACTATAACACACCGAGGCGTCAATAATCTTCCACGCCGGTGCATCATAAAACATCGCGCCAAAACAGAAACAAGCCAGTGCGTTCTTCTCTAAGAGCACCGGTGCGCCCAAAACCGCACACATTGGAATAACGTTATTAAGAAAGAAAAAAAAAAGAAAAAAGAAAAAAAGAAGGCCAAAAAACTGGCACTTTGCGAATATTACGCACTGGTGCTTTACCATTACACTACCCCAGTGCATCATCAAATTTTCGCGCCGAAACTGAAACATCCCGGTGCACGGTTAGAGAAACGCCCCGGCGCGTTATAAACAATGTGCCAAAATTGATACCGCCCGGTGCGATTTTATTGAACCGCATCGATGCGCTTATAGAACCCCGCGCACTAACACAGTGTTAATTAAAACAAAATTACGGCCAAAAAAACTTCATTATTCACTTTCCTCAGTGCTCCAGAGCTCTTAAGCCTCGGTGCTATTTCCTTATTTCTGAGCCGCCTTGACATCGGTGCTCTCATTGCACCCATTGCATGCATTGCTTCTTTGCATTGGCCACAAATCTCCAACTTGCATTTTTAAAAACAGTGGGAAAATTTTATTTTCCAAATTTTACAGCCAATATGCCTCATCGACAGCGAAATGTATAGGTATTTTTCTAGTTTTTCTATAATTAAGCCTTTTTGTGGATTAGAAATTGAAATAAACTTTAAAATAACCATTAAAAAAGAAAAAAAGAAAAAATTGTCGCGCGGTGCGCTCGAGCTGTTCGGCTCGCACCGGATAGCGGTGCTACCTGTAAAATTTACAAGCAGCACTGCTACTGGTGCTAACGGTAACTGCACCGTTTCCGGAGCGACGCCCCGAATAATTTTAAACTAAAAATTAAAAAGAAAAAAGGTGGTGCGCTCATTTATCCAGGTGCACCATTGCCCCCGGCAATCACAGTGCGGTGCGTTGACTTTATTTGCCACCCTGGTTTATGTCAGCGCACCGCATTTTGCATTCTGAGAGGGTCAATGGTGCGGCCAGGTAAACGACTGCACTATGAACTATGTCATTGGCATGAAGACGGTGCGCTGACACGACTATAGACGTCGGGGCGTATATTTCAGTCAGCGCACTGCTATTCTGAATTATATGCAATCCATGGTGCTTGAAAAATAGACATCTGCACCGAATCCGGTGCAGTCTGTTTCATTAGGGGCCCCGGGGACGGTGCGCTAAAATATTAGGACGCACCGGCACCGGTGCGTGACTATTTTTATGGAACACCGACTTGTATGTTTGTTTTTTTAAAAAAAAATTATATATGTATATTTATAAATACATTTATGTTTTAATAAAAAAAAAAAAATTAATATGGCAATGATTCAGAGAGAACAGCAGCAACAACAAGCAGAACAATATGACATGATTCGCCAATGGGAGGTGAGAGAGAGGGAGAGAGATGGATGCCCTCGCCCGATTACTGTAGATACCCAGGAGATCCTTATGCAGGTAGGCCTCCTCAAGTTCTATGAGGAGGCTATTTCCGGCCTAAAGGCCCATAGTGTGCTTTTGAGACATCTTATCGGCAGGTGGAATGCCCACCGATAGGCTTTTCAGGTTGGTCTTGACCAGTGGTACACACCCACTGAGGAGGACATTTATTTTATTACAGGACTATCGAGGAGAGGGGTGGATTTTCCCTCATTCCCAGACATGCTAGCTGGTTGTGTAGCAGGGAGTCAGTTAGTTTACTCCCAGAGATACATTGGAGCACATGTATTGTCTCTTTCAGAGTTTCAGGTACCTGGAGGTGAGTTACGTATAGGTACTTTTGGTAGATTGGACATGCAGTGCCTCTCTATTATCACTTCAATCGTTTCACACAACACTAGTGACAGGCAGTGCATTAGTTTCTCGCTTTTATATTACGTTGATTCTTTAGTATAGCAGCCACGACTTGTCAGGTGGTCTGCCATTTTTTTGCGACAGTTTTGTACGACCTTAGATAGATGTCGTGCTCATGCACAAGGGAGGGTCAACTTCCATTTTTCTTCAGAGTTGTTTTGCTTATTTTTTGAGAGGTTTCTAGAGATGAGACCTAGTTTTGTTCGACAACCTCGTAGGCCGATGTTCGAGGCCCGGATGCGCATGTGGGGGCAGATGATGCCCAAGAGGGGAGACACCATGTTTCCAGTGAGGATATCACATGATTCGCTGGACTTACTAGCCAGTGTTGGCGAGCTACATCCCTTCATTATGGTCCCATATCCTTATGCTGGACTAGATTGACGAGGGTGTCCCAACATCCTCTTCACTCCTAATGAGCCGCTAGATGATAGAGGTAATATTACTGTTTTATTTATATTTATTCTAACATGTTCTTTAACTTGTTTTTATTAAATTGTGTAATGAAATTGTCTAATTATTGTTGTGTACTTGTATACATTTTACAGACGTTGGCTCTTTTGATGGCGATGAGATGCCGGATCCACCACATGATCCAGGTGTCGATCCTGATGATTACGATCAAGAGATGGCTGATGCGCCAGAGGATGAGGCCGGTGGTGCAGCAGAGAGACGTGCTGATCCTGTGCCTCATGGTGCACTAGTACCACCTTTTGCTAGGCACGGTCGACCTGAGACTAGATACCGGATGGATTTGGGTAGGTAACTCTGTGGATTGATTTCAGATGCGGGCATAAGGCCCGCTCATTACAGAGAGATACAGGGCGATGATAGATTGTTACGGATGTGGAGAGGCATGTCGCGTGACATGTATGGCCTAATGCGGCATGTTGTAGGAGCTACGACAGCTATTACGCGATTGAGGAGGATTGTCCGTAGCTATAGGCATAGTCGAGCTGCGACACGTGATAGACAGTTCGCCAGCAGCGACTCAGATGCATCTCGTGATCATTCACTTCGCGACGCGCGCCTGATGATCAACATGAGGCTCCACTGGCAGCGTCTGACACTATTCATCATGGAGATGAGACTGGGCCATCGACCACGTCTAGTCAGCAGCCTGCAGCATCCATCATGAGTACTAGTCACGATCATCATGAGCAGGCTAGACCATCGACCGCCGAGGCTGCAGTACTATTGACTGAGTAGGCCTCCACTACTAATGTGCCTCATATTGATCATGTTGTACTACCACTAGCAGATGAATCCATCAGTACTAGTGATCATCATGATCATGAGCAAGCTAGTCGACCATCGACTGTCGAGGCTGCACCCAGCTTTATTGAGCAGGCCGCATCCACTTGTACTAGTGTTATTGATGTTGTTATACTACCACCAGCGCTTGATCCATCACATTTATATTATAGTTGTATATTTTTAACATTATATATATATATATATATATATATATATATATATATATATATGGTCCATGTAGTATTTTATGTTCATGTTGCAATTGTACTTAATTTTCATGTTGATGATCATCATGATGTGGCGCATATTGTTAGTCATGTTAGATATGTTCATTTAATGTTTAGCTTGCAGATAGATGTGTATATGTGATAGGTGCATGAGTTATTTGACATTATACTGAGATGTATATTTGATGTTTGTGTTGTGATGATGTTAATATATAATATTAATTTGATGTTAATTGAATGTGTTTATTAGTCGAATATGATGTTTGTACAATGGTTATCATGATCGTGATGATGTTTATTAATTAATTTAATATTATTAAATGACCATGATATTTATTAAATATTATGTCGTGAATGTAATTGTAATTTAAATTTAAATTCTATGTAAAATTGTAAAATTGTATTTATATTTGTACTAATTGTAATTTTAAGTGTAATTGTATGTAAAATATTTATTAATGTAAAATTTTAATTGTAATTGTAATATTTAATTTATTCTGAAATGATTGTAATTGTATATATGAAAAATTGTAAAATTGTAATTGTAATTCATAAATTGTAATTGTATTTGTAATTGTAATTTTAATTGAATTGTATGTAAAATATTTGTAAAATTGTAAATGTAATTCTATGTAAAATTGTAAATGTAACTGTATTTGTAACTGTAATTTTAATTGAATTGTCTGTAAAATATTTGTAAAATTGTAATTGTAATTGTAATTGTAATTATATGTAAAATTGTAAATGTAATTGTATGTAAAATTAAAATTGTAATTGTAATTCTAATCATAATTCATGTATGTGAAATTAATGTAAAATTGTAATTGTAATTGTAATTTTAATTAATGTAATTGTATCTAAAATATTAATTTGAAAATTTTTAATTATATTAATGTGAAAATTTTAATTGTATTAATGTGAAATGATTTTATTAAAATATTTAAATTTGTAAATTTGCAAATAATTGTAGAATAACAAATCTAGAATAATACGAATTTTTGTAACATAAAGTTTAGAAAATAATGAAAATAAATTCATGTACTTTATAATTATCATTATTTTATTATAATCTTACATATATAAAGTTTAAAAAATAGTGAAAATAAATTCATGTACTTTATAATTATCATTATTTTATTATGATCTTACATACAAAAAAAAAAATAAAAAATTAAAAAGTCCGGTGCGCTTATCATCCTAACAGGCCCCAGTGCGTCTTATTAATACAACGCACCGATGCATCACATTTCCACGCATCGGAAACGAATAAACGCAAATACAAAAACACAACCCTATTTTGTTTAAGTTAAAAAAAAACGACAATTTGAAAAATGAGCGGCAAAATATTTTCGAAAATCTAATTTGATAAAATAATTCTTTAAATACTAAACACTTTTCATTATTTCACTATTTTTGCTAAAAATTTTCAATCAAATTTTTGCAGGAGACAGACCTGGAGCAAGAGAGCACGAGGGCACTGTGGATGGCGAAATACGTTCGAACAGAAGTATTCAGACAATCAGAAACCAAAACTCTGGTGGTTCAAGCCCTTTATCATAGAATTTCAAACCATTTCGTGATTAAATTTAATTCTTTTTTTTTTTAATTCTTTTTCTGCAGTTTTTAATTTTTTCCTGCAGTTTTATCCATTTTTACCCTGAACCCCCCTTTTTTTTTGGCCCTTTCTTCTCCCTGATTTTGTAATTTCAGAATTAGGGTTTTTCATTTTAGATTGACGTCCAACCCTCGGGACGACTTGTATAGTCGGATCCCAATCCATTCGGCCATTGCGTGAATTTTTGAAAAAATGAATTTTTCTTTATCGGTGCGCCCTGCGTATGCCACCGCACCGGTGTTCTGTATTATTACAGTGCACCGCGCAAGTTTTGTGTCGTAAAAATTGAAAACATTTTTTAAAATCCGTGCACCAAATCTGAAATAGGGCACCAGTGCTCTCTTTAACTAGGAAAGCACCGTACGGTGTATTACACCGTTTTTGCGGTGCGTTTATAATACCCCACGCACCGTTAGGTCTATTACACTGTTTTTGCGATGCGTTTATAATACCGAACGCACCATACGATGTATTATATTGTTTTGCGATACGTTTTTAATATATCCACGCACCAGAGGCAGTGCGGATTTCATGAAAGAGCACCGGTGTCTCGAGATTTATTTTCTACCTGAAAAGTTGAGAATTTATTTATAAATATATTAATGAATGATATGCTACAGGTTTCAGATTGATAAATAAATGACTTACAAGATATCAAGTAACGAAAATACTATTAACACATCGAGAAAAGCAAAAAACGCAAGTTCTTTGTAAATTCTTTATAAAAAATATTATTTTTGACCTATATGTAACTTTAACTAATATGTATTGTTTATTGTGTATCATGCAGAGCCACAAAATGACGAAGCTTGATATGATTATTTCTTATCTACGACTAGAAGAGCGTAAAAGTTTAATGGAAAAATTGCAAAAAGATGAATCAGGTGAATGAAACACTACTATCGATCCAATATGAGTTTCTTTTTTTAATTATCATTAATAATATACTTAAAATTATTAGAGAATACAAAATAAATAAAATTTCACTATTAACTATGCATGTTTAATGTTCTAAAGGGACCAACAACTCAAAAAAGGAATGTTGTTCTAAGAAAAGAAAAAAATAGAACATGCAAATGAAAATGAATTGCTCCTTGGCTCATCTGGTGTGGTGCTGGAAGTTAAGTAAAGGGGGGAAAACTTTTACAAAATTTTGAGGGATCTAGTGGAATGAATACAACAACGTGCTTCAAATGTAATATGTAATCATTGAAATTTTCGATCATTATGTACAATAAATAAAAATTTTAGCATTAAATATTAATTTTCTAGAATTTTTTTGCATAAATGAAAAGAAAATGAAACCCATTCAGCACAGAAAATAGGATGAAAATGAATAAAATGGTTGATCTCTAAGTTTGTGAGTAATTGTTACTTCCTTATAATAGCTTAACTAGATTTCGGTTTTGTATTTTTTAAGTTGTTTTGCAAAAATCATCATTGAATGTCTTCAAACAGGTGCTAACATACAAAGAAGAACCATCAGACGAATTGATTAAAATTTGGTTAAATATGGGTTGTGAGTATATGTTGGCATATCATAATTTAATTGTGGAATTTGTAAGCATCTATCGATCTTGTTTTAATTAGCTCCATCTATAATTAATAGAACAAAAACATCTTTTACATTAAATATATGATTTGTTATAGGGTATAAATTTGCAGGAAACAAAATATGGAACTGCGCCAATAGATGAAATTTTGAAAGATGGCATGGTACATGGTTTTGAAAGAATGTGTATAGTTTATGAGTCAATTGTTTCTATGGTACGTCACTTTTCTTTTCGATTTACATTGATGTATATTATTTAATATTGGAATTTTCATTATTCTCACCAATGTATATACACTCATTTCAGTTTATTTTTATGTTTGTAGATGGAAAGTGAAGAAGAAGAAAACAATCAACGCCTTGAACACAACATTCCTGAAAATAACCCAAGTCACGGAAGTAGCTCTAGCAGTGACAACAGTTCAAGAAAAGAATGATGATCACTATGTAATTTGGATATCAAAGCAAGGCGTTTTATTTTTTGAAATATGTCTTTGAAATCAGACATTTTGTTTAATGTAATGGACATAGTGTCCCAATTGAAAGACAAAGGGATACGAATAATTGTCCCATTTTGTATGATAAATACTATCATATATATATATATAATCATAAAATATATTTTAATTTATTCTATTACATTCTCCATTGTCGCTATTGTGTTCTCCATTGTCGTTCTCAAATGCACTAACAAAAATTTAATTCATATTAATATTGTTATAAAATTATATATATGTGTTGACTTTTGATGAATAATGAATATAAAAAACCACAATAATTCTCCATATGATATAACAAATTAATTCAAACTACATATTCAAAGCATTAATAAAAATGTAATCAATATGAATATTATAAGATGTCAAATTTTGATGAATAATGAATTTAAAAATCATCACAATAATTAACGTCATCATTGGATGTTTTTAAAAACAAATGAAAAACTGCAAGGCGAGGTCTATACGTACCTACATTTATATCTATAAGACTATGGATTAATACTCATTCCGTTTATAAATATCGGTGCGTTTGTGTGATACTGTGCACCAGGGCGTTTATGTATCTATAAGCACCGATGCATTTGTAGATGCTATGTGCACTACATGAATACCGATACCAATTATATATCTCGGTTCCTTTCTGTGATATGGAGCACCGGTGCCTCATAAAGATACACGCACTGGTGCGCTTATACGACCTATGGGCACCGCTCAAATCCCAAGACCAATTAGAACGGCCCCGTGCGTTGTATCAACACCAAAGCCCAAATGATGTTGATTTCCTCTAATGGCCTGGAAGGCATTTTCCACCGCCCTGCACCGTTCATCGATATGCACTCAGCGTTAAAAACCCTATAAGAACACCAAATGAAAACATCCATAATAACCTTCGGTCACCCATTTGTTTTTAGTTGTGTTGAATTTCCATTAAAAGCTCCGCCAAAAACTCTGTAACTATAAATGGATGTTCTAGCAAATGTTTTTTTGAAAATTTTGGCCAATTTTATAACACTAAAACCCTCCTTTATAACCTCCGCTAGAGGGTTTTTTTCCTTGTAGTGATGTTTTTTTTTACTGTTTATGTGTCTTAAGTTTATTTTTTATTGCTGTAATTTAACATGTATTACAACAACATAATTCAGCAATAAAACCATTAAACACAACAACAATATAATATAGGAGTTCACCTGAAATCTCGTGGGCTACGTCTCCTTTGGGTCTTGTCAACTAGACTCGACTCTTTGGGATTAAAGTAATTGTTCTTTTACAAGTTTCATGCTTAACTCCAATAAATACAAAAATGATTCAAAGGGCTGATAATACCATTTAACATCCCTCTAATGGCTGTCCAAATTTTGCAAACAGATTTAGGCTCCTATTAACACATTTCCTTCTGTCGGTGCACCAAACTTCTATGAGCTTCTAAATGGCACAAACTCCCTCAGAATTCTGTTTAAATCACTGAAACCACTACTACTGTATCCAAAAAACATCATACACCAAATTTCAACTCGATACCCCTTCATCTCCATACATGATCTCAAAATAGCTACCCTCCACTGGCTATTACGGTTGCCCAAAACTTCCCATCAACTTCTCGAGCTGAAGAAGTTCTCAAAATGTTCTAAAACCACTTCCATTGGTTCCAAAATGTCTGAAATAGCCAAGTTCGACTATTTTTTCATCAAAAACAGCCTCCGGCTGCTCTGGTTTCGCCTCCATACACTGTCGGCACCCCCTGGCACTGGGTCAAAGAAAACCTCTCTGCAGAGTTTTCGTCCTCTAGAAGTTATCCAAACTTTCTGAAACCTCTGTCATTAGATTCAAAATCAAATTTGCAGTCAAGAATGACCATTGGTTTGCTGCAAATGGTCTCTAGCTCCCCTGGCTAGGCCCTACACTGTTGCTAGCAAAAGCAGGCAAAAATGGCCTCTGGAACTTAAATGAAGCTTTTCAGCTTTCTAATGCTCTCTACAGACTTTGCAAACCATTTCATCAGATTCAGAACATCTGAATTATCCAATTTAGCCTATTGGAACTCTAGAAAATGACTCTAACTCCCCTGGTTAGGCCTCAAGCTGAATTTGTCTCATGGTGGCCCTGATGGCTCCTTCATCTTCCCTGAAGCAAAAGCTGTTGAAGATCACCTCCATTCGACCTGAAACTTGTCCCAAAGTGTCCAAGAGGTCGAAGAGACCCAAAATTGACTAAAATTTCGTCCAATTTGGTTCAATAATGAGAGAGTTATGACCAAAACAAATTTGCTCCAATTTCCTCCACTAAATGTGGGGCAAGTGCTAGTTAACTCCACTAAAAGTGGAAGTCCGTCTAAATTTGGGAGCGCCTCCAAAATCTCCGCCATATTAAACTCCACTTAACTGAAGCTTAATTAAATATTAAACCTGAGATTAGGCTCCTTAAGCGCTCTTAACATTAAGCTCCCACACTAGTCATATGATGAGGTTCCATGGGAGGAGGGTTGGCCCCTCCGTGCTCCGCCGGACCCACTCGGCATTCAAAGTGCTATAACTTCTTCATACAGTGTCTGTTTTTCGAACCGTTTGCGACGCCGAAATCAGGAAGACGAGACCTATGCAACCATCTTGGTTTCAACCCAATCCTGTAACTTTGAATTTTGAGCTAATCCTTAGGTCCTTGATCTAGTTCTGATCAGGCATCCACCCAAGGTGGTAGTTTTGGGCAACAAATGAAATTGGATATGATTTTGAACAACTACTGGAAACATTGCTAGTCACTTCAGGACATGCCCCAATACCCCTTATTATACCCTCCTCTCAATCTTCACTAGCTTTCTTCTAGTGGATTCATCCCTATTGTCGAAAACTTTTGGAAGGCTTAATTTCTTTTAGGGTGGAAGGATGTTAGGTCTTTTAGGGACTCACACGTTGTCATACATTTTCACCATTTTTGAAGACTTGTTTGATCAAACCATTAGAACATATTAAATAATTCATTTTTGCTTCCTTTGTTTTATGTTTTAATTCACCCCTTTAGACGCATTTGAAACCCTCCCTCAAATCACACACATATCACTCAAGACCATTAGGGACCATATAACTTACCATCAATTTTGTCACCTTCAAGACCTCCCACCTTTGTTAAATGTCCCTCGTCTTACAACTTCCCCTGCTCAACCTCCACCTCAGTGATTACTACTTGATCCAACCCTGTTAGGCTCATCAATACTAGGAGAAACCTTACTTGGTACTATAATACCCCATGTTACCTCTACTTTACAGGCTCTTCAATCTTGCACAATGGCGAACTCCACTCCCAACCTCCCATTTGTGTCTTATTTCAACCTACCATATATTATGAAGCTTACAATTGATAACATTGCCTATAATGTTGGATGACCCACTATGCCAACCAAATTACCTTTTGGTATCCCAAAATTCAAGGGTAAGCCTCGAGATGACCCTACAAATCACATGATAATACTTCATTTAAAGTGTTCACCCAACAATATCACGAAAGACTCAATTCATTTGAGGATTTTTCAACACTCTCACTAGGCCCACAACCTAATGGTACGTTAGTGAGAAGTCATGGGCCCACAATATTTTCCAATCCTTGGAAAAATCCTTCCTCACATTTTTTCAGTTACCAATATGTTGAAAATGCAACAAGATGATGAAGCTTAGTGAAATGAAGTCGCCTTCACTAAGTGGGCCCGCAGGCAAATTCTAGCGCAAAATCTATTTTTAGACTATGTCTATTTTTAGACATATGGAGCATGGTTCGGGGATTCCAGTTTGAGATTCTTGAAGTATGTGTCATGTTGGTAAAAATAGATGAGACTCTATTTTGAGGTCAAAGAGGTCGAAGTCTATTTTTAGACTGCCTCTCCTTAAAACAGGGAAGTCAAATATTATTTACCCTTAATAATATTTAGACTATAAACAACAGTTTACTCTCTTGGAGCACTTCAGTTCGAGCTACAGAAGTGGCTCATGCAACTGACAGAGGAATCACGTGGTTCCCAAGGGTTTGATGGCACATGCATGGTTGACTTCAGTTAGGACTTCAGTGGCAGAAGTTTGGTGGAGTTAATGAGACAGATAGTGGAGTTGTGTTTTGTTTATTTTAGTTTAACTAGTTGAGATTAGTTTAACTAGCTAATCAATTAGTTATGAGTGGAGTGAATTAAATATTATTTAATTCATTAATTAGTAACTCATTATTCAACTCAAGAACACATCAGTTCACTACAGTGCATGATCGGTTCAGTGGAGACCAGTGAAAGAGGTAGATGAAAGGGTGGAGTTAGCTATCAGTTGTGACTATACTGTTGCTATTTGCAACACACAGATAGGTGGAGTAAGCCCATGAGGATTGTGCAGTTCAAGCTGGTGGTTTATCTATATAAAGAGGCCATCCCATAGCATTGAAACAAGCAATAGAGGCAAGGCAATTGGCGGTGAGTTTTGAACCAGTAACCTGTTCAAAACTGAGCTAGATTGTGGGTAACTGTATGAGAAAGTACTGAGTACTTGTGAGGAGTATTGTATTGAGTTTGTTACTTGATTTCTCCATTATAATATACACAATAGCTGCGGGGTTTTCAGCTATAAGCTTTCCCCATACATACTGTGTTAATGTGTATGATGATTTGATGTGTTATCGCTTGATTTTATTTCCGCATGTGTGATGATATGAGTTGGTTGAGTGGAAGAGATTATGTGTTGTGTATGAAGTTCAAATAGTATGTGACCAGGATAGTCTCGGTGGATAATTAATCATTATTCAGCAAATTTCTACATGGTATCGGAGCTATTGAAGTTCAGATTGATCATCACGGTGATTACAAACTTATTTCGGTAGACAGAGTCTGCATGCGGGCCAGGTAGCCTCCGGATTCATCTTTCTTCGGAAAGTGAAAGGTCTGGTAAATGCCCCTTGCAGTCGATCTCTGTGCTAGAAATAATTTGTTCTCACAGATCTAGAGCGGTTGAGCTTTGAAGTGGAATTCGAAATTTTGCAGCAGTTTTGTTTTCTTGGTGCCAGTGTTGAAAATGTCTTTCAACGGTTTGCGACTCAAATATGCTCTTGAAGGCAGTTCGAATTATGTTGCATGGAAGGATCGCATGGAGGAAGTATTAGAAGATAATGGTCTGAAGGAGTTTGTAGATACGGATGTCCAAAAGCCCACTGATCCTGCTGAAGTTGAAGCATGGCAAAAGAAGATGGCAAAGTGTCGAAGGATCCTGTTGGAGGGCGTCAAGGATCATATTGTATCCAGCCTGCATGGAAAAGCTACTCCATATTTAATGTGGAAAGCTTTGACGGATCTATTCCAGAGTAAGAGTGACCAAAGGAAGCTGGCGCTCAAAGATAAGCTCAGGAACATCAAGATGGAGAAGGGCGACAGTATCGCCTAATACCTCACGAAGTTCACTCAGTGCAGAGATGAGCTGGGAAGTGTGGGGGTGACTGTCGAAGACGAGGACATGGTCGACCTGGCTCTCCTTGGTATTCCGAAGGCTTGGCACTCATATCAAGATAGTGTCAATGGTCGGGAGAAGCTGCCGGGATGGGAGCGCCTTTGGGCGGATCTCATGCAGGAGGAGATAAGGAGGACTACTCGAGATGGATCTTCATCAAAGGGAGCTGATGAAGAAAACTGCGCTTTGGTGTCCAAAGCTAAGAAAGGGAAGGGTAAAAAAACCTCTCATTCTGGAGCTAAGGGCAAGAAGCAGGATATGGCGAAAGTGAAATGTTTTCACTGCCATGATCACGGACATTATGCTACCAATTGTCCAAAGAAGAAGAAGAACAAGCAAGCGGGAAGATCTGCAGATGGAGAAGCTTTGGCTTCACAATTCGAGCTTGAATTTTCACTGATCGCATGCTTGGTTTCAAGTGTGCTGGGATCGGTATGGTTCTTGGACAGCGGTGCGTCATTTCATATGACGGGAGATCGGTAGTTGTTCTCAGATCTGGAGGACAAAGATTTGGGTGTGCACATCGAGATGGGCGATGATGGTAGATACAGTGCGACTGGTATCGGTACCATATCCTTTCAGAGGGAGTCTGGTAAACCCTTTGTACTGAAGGATGTCATGCATGTACCTGGATTGAAGAAGAACCTGATTTCAGTAGCGATGTTGGAGGATAAAGGGTATGATGTGGTCTTCAGCGAAGGAAAAGCCTTCCTGCGCAGTAAGACTACTGGAGAGACCCGGAAGATAGGGGTTCGAACTAAGAACCTTTATCAGTTGCAGGTAGATGGCTGCGCAGCTATGGCATGCAAGGCGGGAGAAGTGGTGAGCCGGGATGATGAGGGCGAACTATGGCACAGGAGATTGGGCCACCTTCACCATGGAGCTTTGAAGATTATGCAGCAGATTTCTACTGGGCTTCCTAAGGGCACTCTTGCGCAGTCAGATCAGTGCAAGGGGTGTACTTTAGGGAAGTATGTGAAAGCCACTTTTCACGAGAAGGATAGTCGCGCCACGACGATCCTTGAGAGAGTTCACACAGACGTGTGTGGTCCTTTCTCAGTTGCTTCGACAGCAAAGCACAAGTATTATGTGATATTTGTTGATGATTTCTCTCGAAAGTGCTGGATCTTCTTCATGCAAAAGAAGAGCGATACATTCGCGAAGTTCTGTGAGTTTAAAGCACTGGTCGAGAAGGAGTCGGGGAAGAAGGTGATCGCTCTAAGGAGTGATAACGATGGTGAATTCATCTCGGCTGAATTCAAGGAGTTCTGCAGCACAGAAGGGATTCGGAGAGAGCTCATCGCACCCCATAACCCACAGCAGAACATGGTGGTTGAGCGGAAGAACAGAACGATCGTGGGTGCTGCACGGGCGATGTTTCATGATCAGGGCCTACCCCTTCACTTGTGGGCTGAGGCATGCAATACAACAGTGTATGTGCAAAACCGTTGTCCTCACAAGGTTCTTGGCATGAGTACACCGGAGGAGGCTTATTCTGGCAAGAGGCCTGATATTTCCCATTTGCGGATCTTTGGTTCTCCTGTCTACATGCATGTGACGAAAGATGCGAGAAGGAAGCTGGATCCAACTGCTGAGGTTGGAATATTTGTGGGGTACACTGATACACCTCACAACTATCGGGTGTATTTGTCAGACAGTCGCAAGACTGTTGTGCGACGAGATATAAAATTTCAGGAGGAGAAAGCCATGCAGTGTTCTCTTGAGAGGGAGCTACACTTGCATGCAGATGAGGAGCTGTTAGTTCCTAAGGAGGAGCTTCCGGATGTGGATCAGCCACAAGAGGAGGTTTAGGAGGTGGAAGAAACCACCCAGGCAGCGCCAACCATTAGAGGGCGCATGCGCACTACAGAAGCTGAGCGACTGGCTCGGGATGTAGAGAAGGTTGTAGGACCACCTACAACACAGCGCAGACAGAGACAGTCACCGGATCGGTACACTGGATACATGGCTCTTGTGAGTCAATGTGTTGTGACGGAGCCATCCTCTTTTGAGGAAGCCGTGGAGGAACCCGCATGGGTTGATGCCATGATCGAAGAATATGATTCGATCATCAGGAACAGTGCATGGGAGATTGTCCCAAGACTGGTTGGGAAATCAGTGGTAGGTTCGCGATGGATCTACAAGGTGAAGCAGGCAGCTGACGGGAGTGTGGAGAAGTACAAGGCGAGATTTATCGCCCGTGGCTTCTCACAGATCGAGGGGATTGACTATGAGGAGACTTTTGCACCTGTCGCAAGGTACTCTTCCATACGGACGATCCTTGCTCTCTCAGCGCAGATGGGGTGGCACATTCATCAGATGGATGTGAAGACTGCGTTCCTCGATGGAGTTATTGAGGAGGAGGTGTACATAGAGCAGCCTGAAGGTTTTGAGATCTTCAGCAGTGAGTCGCATGTGTGCCGACTCAAGAGAGCACTGTACGGGCTGAAGCAAGCACCTCGTGCTTGGTACACTCGGATAGACAGCTACTTCATCGGGCTTGGATTCTCCAAGAGTGAGGAAGATCCAAACCTGTACCAGATTGTGGTGGAGGGGAAGCTGTTGATCATCGTACTGTATGTAGATGATCTGATTTTGACTGGCGATGAGCAGTTGATACTTCATGCAAGGAGGATCTTGCACGAGAGTTTGAGATGAAGGACTTGGGCATCCTTCATTATTTCTTGGGATTGGAGATTTGGCAGCGCAGCGGAGGACTGTTTGTTTCTCAGGGAAAGTATGCCCAGGAGATTCTGGAGAGGTTCAACATGCAAGGCTGCAAGCCTGTTGACACTCCTCTTCCCGGTGGTTGGAGGAAGGAGGATGCTACTTCAGCGGAGGTAGTGGATGCCACTGTCTATCGACAGTTGGTGGGGTCGCTTATGTATCTGGTCAATACACGACCCGATATATGCTATGTAGTTAACCAACTTTCGCAAGTTATGGTTAAGCCTACCAAGCTCTTTTGGAAGGCAGGCAAGCATGTATTGCGCTATATCAGAGGCACATCGGGATATGGTCTATGGTACAGACAGGAGGGGATGAGTTAGTGGCGTGCTTGAACATGGTACCATCATATCAGAGATTGTGTTCAGCGGAGAATCATGATGCTTTCATATGTTCCCACGGAGAATCAGGATGCCGACATCCTGACGAAGGCGCTCACCAGGAGCAAGTTCGAATTCCACAGAGGCAGGATAGGGGTTGCAGATAATCCATATCTTGCTGAGAGGGATTGTTGAAAATGCAGCAAGATGATGGAGCTTAGTGAAATGAAGTCGCCTTCACTAAGTGGGCCCGCAGGCAAATTCTGGCGCAAAGTCTATTTTTAGACTATGTCTAATTTTAGACATATGGAGCATGGTCCAGGGGTTGCAGTATGTTATTCTTGGAGTATTGGTCATGTTGGTAAAAATAGATGGACCTCTATTTTTTTGACCTATAGGTAGATAGGTCGATGTCTATTTTTAGACTGCCTATCCTAAAAATAGGGAAGTCAAATATTATTTACCCTTAATAATATTTGGACTCTAAACAGCAGTTTACTCTCTTGGAGCACTTCAATTCGAGCTACAGAAGTGGCTCATGCATCTGACAGAGGAATTACGCTATTCCCAAGGGTTTGATGGCATCATGCATGGTTGACTTCAGTTAGGACTTCAGTGGCAGAAGTTTGGTGGAGTTAATGAGACAGCTAGTGGAGTTGTGTTCTGTTTATTTTAGTTGAGCTAGTTGAGATTAGTTTAACTAGCTAATCAATTAGTTATGAGTGGAGTGAATTAAATATTATTTAATTCATTAATTAGTAACTCATTATTCAACTCAAGAACACATCAGTTCACTACAGTGCATGATCAGTTCAGTGGAGACCAGTGAAAGAGGTAGATGAAAGGGTAGAGTTAGCTATTAGTTGTGACTATACTGTTGCTATTTGCAACACACAGATAGGTGGAGTAAGCCCATGAGGATTGCGCAGTTCAGGCTGGTGGTTTATCTATATAAAGAGGCCATCCCATAGCATTGAAATAGGCAATAGAGGCAAGGCAATTGGTGGTGAGTTTTGAACCAGTAACCTGTTCAAAACTGAGCTAGATTGTGAGTAACTGTATGAGAAAGTACTGAGTACTTGTGAGGAGTATTGTACTAAGTTTGTTACTTGATTTCTCCATTATAATATACACAATAGCTGCGGGGTTTTCAGCTATAAGCTTTCCCCATACATACTGTGTTAATGTGTATGATGATTTGATGTGTTATCGCTTGATTTTATTTCCGCATGTGTGATGATATGAGTTGGTTGAGTGGAAGAGATTATGTGTTGCATATAAATTCGAATTGTATGTGATCAGGATAGTCTCGGTGGATAATTAATCATTATTCAACAAATTTCTACACAATATGCCATGACACAGGAATGAAACTACTTTCAATGTTTAGATAGGCATCCTCAACCCATATCACAGACCGTATCCATGAATGGAATAAACATCATAGTGTTTTCAAAGTGGAAATTACCCTTGAACTTCTCTTGTTCTTTTTCCTAGATTCTCTTTTGCCAATAAATACAAAATATTTTGTATCCATTATGCCTTAGAATGAGGACCAAGCTATGACCAAGGCTCAACAATTACACATAATAGGGATACCTTATACAATTATCTTTAACACTCCTTGGTCTCAACCTTTCGACTAAGCAAAGCCTTGGGCATCAAACACAGCCGATGGAGTTTATCAAGTTCATGTCACAACATACTCAACACCTTTGGAACTAGGTTCCCTTTGAATCATACTCTAGGAATACCATATGGGCCATCCCCTACATTTCCAAACATGGGTGGTGTACCACCTGCTCCTTCACCCATGATAGGAGGCTATTATCAAAACCCTCATGATGCTTCAAGTACTCCTCCCATGCAAGGCACATGTTACCCTACCTCACACAATTTTGATGGGGTGTCCATATCTTGAACTACAGATGGGAATCCAATAAAAGAAAAATCTCATTACCCTTTCCCTGGCCCACCTTAGCATAATCTAGCCAACCAACATCCTCAACAGAATGCAAGTGTCAACTTAGTCCAACCTTCCTTTCCATCAACAAGCCTTTGAGCAATTCAATATGGCCAACCCATCTTCCCGAAAAAACAAGAGAAAGAAGAAAGAAAATAATAAGATAAAAAAGAAAACCAAAGGTGGAGGGAGACCCTCAATGACAAAATTATTCAGAGAGTGGGGACAATCCCTAAAATAAAAATTAACAATCAATACACTAACAACCCTCAAAAACAAGGAAAGAACAATGTTTTCATATTAACTTACTAACCACCCTAAAAAACAATGAAATACCAGTGTTCTTCATATTAACTTTCTTTGTGCATTATGTGGAGAGTATGGTCTTTATACACATCACTTACCCTTGATTGTTGAATTCAACTGTAGTAGTGTTGAGCGTCAAGGGAGGATCAACTTCTAATTCTTTCTCATAGAGTTGTCTTGCATATTCAAACCATTGATTAGTTGTAATATTATTTTTTATTTGTTTCTTCCTTGGTTGAAGTTCCTGCTAGAAAATCTTTGGGTTATTCTTGCCTAGATATATTAACTCTTCTCGCCTTGTTTGCATGAACTCGTCTTTCTTCCTTTTTAGTATTTGCTTATATAACTTTACATTCATCTTCTCCTTGCCTGTCTTTTTCAAGGTTCTCCTTGCTATTTTGCATTCCTTATCAAACCAAGCATTTACAGAAAAAAACAATTTGATTCTGATTTCCTATTTATTGCTCTTTTGCAGTTCTCAAGTGCCCTTTGAATTATATTTGTTAACTTATGACTCTTGAAGCTTTGGAAACTAGTTTTCTCTTTCTGAATTAATCTCTCCATCATTGTCTCGAAGATAGTACAATTTTCTTGTGTTAGAAGAATTTTGCCCCTTGGTAGTGATTGTCGAGAGCATTGGGTTTTTCTCTTACGCTGCATTTCTTCTACCCATGATAAATTCATATAAATTGGGTTATGGTCTGATTTTAAGTCCCAATTATGCTATCCAATCTTAACTTCATCTATATTTTCTATCAACTTTTGTGAACAAATCACTTAATCAACGACACTTGCCCCATTGTAAGTGTTGCAAGTGAAGTTCCCAAACCTTTTCCATCTGTCCAGACCATTGCAAATAATTAAGTTGAAAACCCCACACAGTGTAAGAAATTCGTCTCCAAAATGATTACTAACTTTGTTATCTTCTAAACATCTCACCTATTGGGGATTCTCCTCTTCAATGAGCCAAATAAGATTATGATCCTCCTTGCAACAAAGAATACTAATTCGCTGATTTGTTGCTCTAGCATTAAAATTACCCACTAAAAGCATTTCTCTCCACTGATAGTATACGACAATATCTTGCTTTAAAGCTACATATAGATCCATTGATGTGGGTAGTCATGGTGCCATTGCCCAGCGGAAACCACTTCGCAACCTGATGTGCCACAGTGTCCCTTCCGTCAATAGGGGGTAGTCACCAATTAGAAGGAGGTTGGTGCTATTCATTTTAACACTTGTGGTGGGAAACCCTAAGATCATTCAAATTGGGATATTTATATGAATTTTGTGGATATCCTTCTCCAAAATTGTCGTTAAGATTACGTCATTCCTTCAGAGCCCATCCTGCTTTGACTGTGTTGTATTGTACAACAACCCTCCCCATTTCTAAAATTTTTAGAAATAAATTTCATTTAGAAATAGGTCCCCTTTTTATCTTTCTTTTTAGATAGAAATAAAAGATTTAGAAGCAATCCAATCATTTTTGAATTAGAAATAAGAGTTCATCATTAGAAGGATATTTTGCATATCTTTATTAACAAGTGTGTATAAACAAATGCAACATTGAAAGAATTTCCGATCCGATGTAATATAAAGACTTTATCACATAAAAGTATTTAAATGGAAACAGTCTGACGTACAGTAATCGCAATCGCAAAATCGGAGATATCTTAAGTTGTATATTTGTTTTTTCAAAAACTCCGATGCGATTGAACCAATCGCAATCGCAAATCGCAAAATGTTTTAAACTTTCACATTTGTTTCGATGTGATGCGATTGATCGCAATTGCATTTCGGAAGAGCATTATAGAATGCACTTGTTTTATAAATCTCTGATTTGATGGGCCCCGCCGCCATCACAAATCACAAATCGCAAATGAAATCTCTTTATTTTGATCAATGACGCAACTCTGATGCGATCAATCGCAATCGCATTTCGGAGAAACAAGCAATATTCACTCATTATATTATAATCTCCGATGCGATGGGTCCCACTGTAATCGCAATCGCAAAATCGGCTAACATCGTTTGTAACTCATTTCTTTTGAAAAGAGCCGATGCGATATATATATCATCGCAATCGGAAATTATAGAAAATCACGAAATCTTATTTGTTATCCCTTTTAAAAATTTCCGATGCGATTAATACTTAAACTTCATATTTTACATTATGCATGTACTATTTATTCATCGCAATCGCATGATTCAAAGAGAAAATTTTATGTTTTCAATTCAACAAATTCTGATCTTCGATTGTACGTTTGTTATTAATAGAAAATCAAACAAATAATGATTATTGATTCTATTTCAAATACGTTGAGTGTGACTTTTAAAGAGAGCATTTAAGTTTAATACGGAGATTAATAAATAGAAATCAATGAATAGATCTTTCATATAGCTGTCTTCATTATTCTCTTTCTATCGCTTCTGAAAGCTTTTCCTCCATTGCAGAACCAAAGAACACCCAACCCTTTCATTCGCAGAGAGAGGGAAACGATACCGGATACCGAAATGTCGAAGAGATCCAGGAAAGAAAAAGATGTTGTCGTTGCAAAAGCCCCTGTTTTCACCATGGCACCTAAAGAGAAACTAGCTAAAATTAAGCTGGTTACAGACACGTCATGCCAAGGTCTTGGTAAATTATCCTGGGAAGAGGTATATAACCTCATTGAAAGGGAAACGCCTAAGGTTACTGTGGCGAAGGCAACAGTTCCTGACGAGGATGATTCAAAGTCTGATTCAAAAACTTCTCTTCAAGCACTTGCAAATTCGTTCCTGCATCAAATTGCAGCTCGAGCAAACATTTTCCCATATTATGATGTGATTCGGTGGGTAATTGACAATGTGACCATTCAGAACAGGACGTTTGTTTCATCTTCTAGAGAAACATTCGAGTCATTTAAAGCAGAGGACATTAAAGCAATGTACCACCTCCCAAACCCACATAAAATCTACAACAAATCCTTCATCAAAGAATTTGTTGCAAATAATGAAAATTAGTCGGAGCCGATTAGAGAATGGAGAAGGGCTCTCGAAAAGCACAAAAACGAGGCATTAGGTATGTACTCAGTGGAATCCCTTTTGCCTCCATACTGTTATGCCGTAGCAATGATGTGCAGATTATTCGAAAATGACAATTCATCTAGGTTCTCTATACAAATGGTACCTTTAATCCATTCTGCTGTAAATTCTGAAATAATGGACTGGGCTGTCATTCTTTCTGATAAGATAGCCAATAGGATTCTTGAGTATAGGAACGACAAAAACACAAGAAATACAACTCATTTTTACTTTTGTGCCTATATTCTAGACGCCTTATGCTTCAATTCTGAATTTCCCATGCTAGGATGGAAGTGGACCCCTAAAGACCCTACTCTTATTCATATATATCACAAGTTCTTGTGGAAGGGGCATTTTAAAAACCATGTTTACAGAGTTTGTCACGGTTTCCTCATCCCAGTTTATCAAACTATTTTTGGCCGATTTCCTCCTAGACTTTCTGAAAAAGCTAAGTCTAATTTATCCCAAATTGGTGACTGGTTTGGGGAAGAGAAGTTTACATATGTTAGAATTTTTGGAAGCATTGTAGAACCCCATATTTTACCATTGTATATTCCCGATAAACTGTTGGCACAAGAGATTTCCTATCATTTAACAGTAGAAGGTATGTCTAGGTCTTTGAAAAATAACAAGAAATTGATGTGGCCTACCTTTCCATTTAATTGTGGAGATTTTACTCTAAATAACTTCACACATGCTGAAAAAGAGGTTATCAAAATCAGAGATCTTAAACTCTCTACAGTCCAAGGCAGGCAATATGACCCAAGGAAGGTGGCATTTGATTTTACCACTTCAGTTTCAATTGTTTGATTTGAACACGAACCAGATGCGTTCGATGATTTATTTGTTTCTGTAGATAATTTTTCACAAGTTTATAATTTGGCCAAGTCCAAATTCCAGACTAAAGAGATGAATAAGTTTATGTTATTTAGAAGCCAGAGATTACTCAAAGCTCCTCTGGATCAATTAAGAGTTCCTATGCAAGAGGCTGAGTCACAACAAAAGAAAAAAGAGGATACATCTGGCAAAGAAGTAACAGAAACATCTATCAGCAAGGTCATCATACAGACACAGAAAGAAGTAACAGGAACTAATCCTGTTGTGCAGAAAGAAGACATTAGCAGCAAAGCTGATACTGAGAAGAAAGAAACAACTACTAAACTTGATGTACATACTCATCAACAGTCTACAACTCATACAGAAAAGAAAATCACAGGTCCGGAGGCCAATGTGAAAACTGAAAAGGAGGACATAGGCAATGAAGCTATTGTACAAGCTATAACAGGAGAGATGAACAATAATTTAGATTTACAACTTGGAAGAGAGAAAACTACTGATAAAGTAGTAGAATCTGCTGAACTTATTGTTTCTTCCCATTTGTTGAGCCAATATAATCAATTTTCCCAACAAATAGGATTGCAAAATAATCCCCAAGTTAAAGATCTGGAAGATCAGGATATGGAAGTTCTTCCCGAAAATCCTACAGGTGAAATTATGTTGAAAGTAGAGGAAATTCCTCCTCTAGACATATTCTACAGTCTCAAACATAGGGCTGTTGTGAGAAAGCAGAGGAAGAGGAGAAGAACTGATCAGGATACAATTCCAACATCACAAGTGGAGTTTATGAATATTGTTTATAAAAATGCTGAGGTGAATCCATCTGAGGATCTCACTAAATTATCTCAATACGTAGGTGCCTATAGTGATGCAACTATAGACAAAGCTTCTGAAGTCTCCCAGTTGATGAAACAAAAAGACTTACATATAGCTATGTTGGAAGAACAGGCCACAGAGCATCAACAAAAGCTTGTTAAGTTGGAAAAACAATTGCAAGATCAGGAGCTCAGATCTAAACATCTAAAAGAGCAGCTTAGCATTGAAAAGAAGAAAATTGATGAATAAGCCTTGAACTAACAACAACAATTGAGTCAAGAGGTTGAAAAGCTACAAAATATTTTGCAAAGTGAGAAAAATATAAAGATTGAACAAGAGAAAACATTTCGATCAGCATTGGACAAGTTCAAGTATTATCCTAAAATTGAGCAATTCAAAAATGAAGCACTTGAAACAAACAAACTGCTATCTCAGCAGTTGAATGAGTTTTGTCTGAAATTGATACAAGTTGAGCCTTTGTGCGAAATAACATCATCTTTGATAGATGAAGCAGTCACTCTTAGGCAAGAAATTGATGATGTTGATGATAAAATTTCTGAGTTCCTTTCATGGCAGGATACAGAGCAGGGAAGAAAAGCTAGTCTTCCCAGAATTGAGGAAAGACACAAGGAAATTTTATTTGCGGAATGGGAACAACAGTTGATAAAGAGCCATATCAAGAGCTAAAAGTATGATGAATAATATTACACAATTGGTTAATGATAGCTTGTATGCCATTAATTTGATCTCAGATTGTAACCCAGGAAAATTACCGAAAATAAAAGAAGTTGATTCCAGGTGGAAAGAAGAGATAATCAATAAAAATCAACAGATTAGCAAGCTTCAAGGAATTTCATGGGATATTATGTAGACTTATCTAATCAAGCCACACAGTCAACAAATGGCTATCAAATTCCTTACAAATGCCATTCAGTGTATCATTCTTGAATTCTTTGATGCTACGTATATTGGGCAGCTACATTCAAGGTTAAATCATCCAACAAAAGTGAAAGATATGCTCAAAATCTGCCATCTGGGCACATTAAACCAAGGAGATAATCAATGAATCGGTTTTGCTTCAATATTGCAATTCTATTTCTAGATTTTCGATTAGATAGATTGTAGGAATAGTTTTAGTTATTTAGTTTTATTAAGTACCTATTTAAACCTCTTTCATGCATTTAGAAAGGGGTCATGAATTTGTAATATTTGGACTTGGAGATTATATTTCTATACTCCATTGACTCTTATATTTTTATAAAGCATCATATCTGGTGGTTCTATGCGAAATTGCCTTTAAGAATTGCATTTTTGTATCTTGGAGTCTATTTTACATTAAAGTTGCTGGATTTGGATATCGAATTGCATCGGAAAGTATCAAGATGGATATGGTATTTCTATCTATTCGCTGTTAATTTTCTTATGTTATAAGATATTTTCTTTAAAATTTGCTATCATTTATATGTACTTGTTTTACAATATTTCTTTATACATATCATTTATGAGTGTGTAGAAATATTTATCTCTTTCAATATATGTAAATGATATATAAAATGATGAGTACAATATGCTATTATAACTCTGTTTAATTTCTTAAACAGAGTTATCATTATTTGATACTGCATATTTCAGTTAAATTATAATACATTTTCATGGTTATAGATTTGATTGAAACAATCTTTAAGTTGTATTCATATTGGATACCCGGGTTAGTTTTAGAATTATTTATCAGTTATAGATTAGATTAGATAGTTTATTTCAGTCATTTAGTCCCATTTTCCATTCATCCAATCATTCCATCAACAACCCATTTAAATTATTAGGAAACTGGTCCTATCAATCCAGTCGAAGCCACCACACCAAACGAAAAAGGAGCTGTCCTAAGGTCCCTATCGGGTGGTTATCCCCTAATGTTTGAAGCAGCGATTTTCGAGGCTTCAACATTTTTGGTGCTAGAAGTAGGGCACAAGATATGAATGGCAGATAAATCCAAATCCACAGGCCATTCTAAGAGCAACTTACCCTCATCACCTTCTTCAATTTCTTCCACATCTCAAATCACTTGAGAAGAAATTGATAAGAGTATTCAAACACCCACTACCAAAGTATCAATTCAATCATATAATCAACCTCCTGAGTCTCCTGAAGTCAAAGCTTTAGTTCAAAAACTTCAAGGGTTCTTATTATCATTAGAAGAGTCTGAAATATCTGAAGGTAGTGTTACCTCACAATTTGTTTCTTCTAGGACTCTCACTAGGTCACAAAGTGAAAAACTTGGTATTCATCTAAAGGAATTTCCTTTACCTAGTAGAGTTAAAACAAGAAGAACCCCATCGGAAATAGAAAGTGATATTAGTTCTTCATCACAAATTCAATCATCTGTTCCCCAAACCCTAGATCGGAAAAGTGCAGTTGTCTCATCATCATCATCTGCTCAAACAACATCTGTTCAAACACCAATTGTCTCTTCTAGTACTTCAACTGTTACTACTCATACACCAGTTGTCACTTATAGTTCTTCGATCATCATCACAACAATGGCACAGAGACCATGGACTAGACCGGGAGCTGTAAATATGGCTACACCTTTACATGATTTACCTGATCATCCTGAAAAATGGCTGCCAAAATTTAGTCCAGATATTGACATACAAGCGGAAGAACACATCAATAACTTTATGCTTGCTATAAATTTGAATGCAGTAGAGCATGAAGATGTTGTAGTCAAGTTATTCCCCTATACTTTGCAAGGGACAATAGGATCCTGGTACTTTTCCTTACCTTCAGATTCTATTACAAGTTGGGATATGTTCGAAGAGAAATTTTTAACCAATTATGGAGATAATAGATCAATAGCTACCCTAATCAATGATCTCTCCAATTTAAAGACACAACCCAAAGAACCCATCAAAGATTTTAATTCTCGATTCAATAAAATCTTGAATAAGATCCCTACAACATCTAAACCTAGTGAGCAGGTTAGAAGTGAATGTTATATTAATGCTTTGCCCTCAAACATAGCAAGTTTTGTAGATAGAGCTGCAAAACCTACTTTAGCTGAGAATATGAAAGAAGTTATTTCAATTGAAAAACGAATGATTTCTCTACATAAGAAAAATGCTATTGAGGAAAGAAAATCAAAGAAAGTCACTTTTAAGGATGATTCAAAGAAAAAGACACCAAGAGATCCATATGACATGGAAGGCTTACAAAAAGTTCTTAAAACCATGTCTAATGAGATGATTGAGATTAAAAAGCAAATAGCAGAGACTTCTACAAAGAGACCATTTAGAAATTTCAAAATAAATCAAGCTGAATCTAAACCTCTTAGTTCAATCTCCAACGCAGAATCAGAACAGGAAGAAGAAGAAGATACTCCTCCAGTATTAGATTAAGAAGAAGAAGATACTCCTCCAGTATCAGATGAAGAAGAAGAAAGAGAAGAAATAGTTGAATTACATGGAATGTGGGATTTCATTCTCCTTAATTTGGACAGTGAAATAGAACAAGAAGCTATGCTTGTGAGTACAAGGAGCAAGTCTACATCGGAACCTGTTCAATTTGTTCCTAAGAGGAAAACTACAACTCCAAGTACCAAAGACAAATCTCCTGCAAAGAAAGCTTCTCCCTTACCCACTCAGAATCAATCATCATCTTCTAATCCTCCTACATCAACATCCAAAACTTTGGTGGTATCAGATCCTATGGATTATAACATTGTTGAAGACATGAAAAAGATTAGAGCAAACATTTCTTTACATGAACTCAACAAACTTAAACATCAACAAAAGCTGACCAAGTGGTGTAGTTGCCAAAGTAGCTAAAGGGACTGGTAAGCCACCAGACAAAGTAGATGCCACATATACTGTTCTTATTGGAGAAAGATCAAATTCTCAGACAGCTCCTTTTCTGTTGACTTATGAAATCTACAACAAGAATTTGCATAATTATTTGATAGATTCTGGAGCATCCTCTAATATAATGCCTACTTCAGGCTGTGCGAAATTGAATATTGAACCACAAAAGTCTGCAGTTCACATTGTGCAATTGGATCGCTCTAAAGTTCAAGTTGTAGGAGAAATCAATTCAATTACCATTAGACTAGCTTCCGACCCTAGGATTGTTCAAAGAATTGATATTTTAATTGCAGATATTCCTGAATTCTATGGATTAGTCTTAAGTAGGGATTGGTCTGCAAAGCTTAACGATTATATCACAACTGATTATTCACATATGTGGCTTCCCTACAAAGGGAAACCAAATCAAATCAAAATTGAGCGAGAAAAACACATGACACACACTGTAACTGAATTTGAACAACCAAATAAAGCTGTAGCTTTCAACAACAATATCCTTGGAGGTTATTCTGCTGAGTCATTTCTTGGGAATTTTACTGCACCACAATCACCCTTTTCTGTAAATACTTTTGTTTCTCAAATTGAAAATTTTTCACAATCTGATTCTTCTAGAACAGTTAATGTTTCTGATACATCTGTAGATAAACCTGTAGATAAGTCTTTATTTTGGTCATTATATTTTGATGGATCAAAATCTAGTGATGGATTAGGAGCAGGATGCATCCTAATTGATCCAGAAGGAGAGAAAACCATGCTATCATGTAGATTAGAATTTGAGTGCACAAACAATACTGCAGAATATGAAGCCTTGATTCAAGGGCTTTATAAATCCATAGGGTTAAATTTAAAATACTTGAAAGTATATGGAGATTCCGAAATTGTCATAAGATAAGTAAGGAATACTATCCATTATCTCTCAGGACATCTCAAACATTATCAAACCCTAGTGCAAGACCTTACCACTCAATTTCTAGCATTTAATATCTCTTCTATTCCTAGAAATCAAAACACATCAGCTGATTCGTTAGCTAATTTTGCATCCAAACTCCTCCCCGCTGAAGATTGCAGTCCTGATAGATTTTCAGTAGAATTGATTTTTCGCCCATTTGTTCCTGATAATATCACAAACTGGAGAGTATTCTACCATGATCAAGATATATTGAATTTCTTGACTTCAAAGAAATCGTATGATGAACAAATTATCGATGAAAATGATCATGATCTGCAAATTACTTCAAAAAGTAATGAAAATCATATTCCTAAATCTGTTGTTAAACTTGAGGATCTATATGATATTAAAGACATATTCAAGAAAGTTACTAATGCTAAACTTCAAAGTTTTACTTTGAAATTTGAATTAGTAAATCTTGGCTCTGACTCTAAACCTTAAAACGTTAATCTAGGACTCAATTTAACTCCAGAAGAAAGATTTGCTTTCATCAAACTTCTAAATAGGTATAAAAATGTCTTTTCTTGGAATTGTGACGACTTAAAGACTTATGATACTTCAGTTATTCAACACACAATTCCAATGATGTCTGATGTTAAGCCTGCTCAACAGAAGTTAAGAAAGATTCATCCAAATCTTGAAAGTCAAATCAAAACAGAACTCAACAAACTTTTGAAAGCCAAAATCATTTTTCCTGTAAGGCATTCTAATTGGGTTTCCAACATGGTACCTGTTAGGAAGAAAAATGGTGATATTAGAATCTGTATTGATTTTAGAAATTTAAATAAGGGATGTCAAAAATATAATTTTCCATTGCCAACCATGGAGTAAATACTCCAAAAGGTAGCTGGTTCTGAACTCATGTCCTTCCTTGATGGATTTTCAAGCTATAATCAAATATTAGCACATCCAGATGATAGGTTGAAACCACTTTCAGAACCAAATGGGGAACCTATGCTTATTAGAAAATGCCTTTTCGTTTAATAAATGCAGGAGCTACTTTCTAGAGAGCCATGGACATAGCATTTAAGGGTCTAATTAATAGATCAATTGTTATTTATCTTGATGACATAACAACATATTCAAAGAAGAGATCCAATCATCTACATGATCTGAAACAAATATTTGAAAGATGTAGAAGGTTTGGTATTTCTTTAAACCCAAAGAAATCCTTCTTTGCTCTCGATGAAGGAAAAATCTTAGGGTTTGTTGTGTCAAAAGATGGTATATATATCGACCCGGATAGAGTTAAAGAAATTTCTAATATTTCTTTACCTCATAACAAAAAATCCATGCAATCATTTTTAGGGCAAATTAATTTTGTAAAAAGATTCATTCCCGATTTTTCTCAAATTGTTTTACCTATGCAGAATATGATTAAGAAAAATTTAGTATTAAAATGGAGGTATAAAGAGAAAGAAGCCTTTGATGCAATTAAACAGGCAATCATTAATGCACCTGCATTGAATACTCCGGATTTTTCTAAAGATTTTATTCTGTATACTTTGGCCACCGAAACATCCTATGCTGCTGTTTTAACACAACTCAATGATCAAAAATTAGAAGCACCAATTTCTTTCTTCAGCTCGAATCTGCAAGGAGCTGAGTTGAATTATTCTGATGTAGAAAAACAAGCCTTCACTGTGTTTAAGTCAATCAAACATTTTATACCTTTTCTCCTAAAAACACATACAAAAATCATTGTCCCATTCTCTACAGTGAGACAATTATAAATTCAAAAGGAAGTGGGAGAAAAAAGGGCTAATTGGGTGACAACTTTGCAAGAATATGATATTGATATTAAGCCAGCCAAGATTGTTAGAGGTCAAGGTTTTTGCAGATTATTAGCAAGAGCTCACAACATACCAGAAAATCAAGATCCAGATAATGTTGTTCAAGTAAGTCAGATAAGTGTTACAGATTCTGAATCACAGTATGTTGATTTGATCTTTTACTTGAAAAATGGGTATGCTCCTTCTAATCTCAGCTATAAGAATAAACGTGCTTTAAGATTAAAGGCTACTAAATATGAAATCATTGATGATGCGTTATTCATAAAGAATTATGATTCAATCGTATTAAGATGTCTTGAAAAGACTAAAGCAAAAAGGTATTGCAAGAATTACATGATGGACCAGCAGGCGTTCATTTTGGAGGCGATACCACAGCTCACAAAATCATCCATGTTGGATATTATTGGCCTACCCTTTTCAAATATACACATGATTATGTGAGGAAGTGTACAATTTGTCAAACTGCTAGTGGAAGACAAAGGAAGCCAACTTTTCCTTTGCAACTAGTAAACATTGAGCAACAATTTGAGCAATGGGAGATTGACATCATTGGTGAGATAGTACCTCACTCTTCCAAACAGCACAAATACATCCTCATAGCAACATATTACTTCACAAAGTGGGTAGAAGCAATTCCTCTAAAGGTAGCCAATTCTGATGCAATTATTGATTTTATCGATCAATTCATCATTACCAGGTTTGGTGTACCTAACGCTCTTGTCTTCGACAACGCATCTTATTTTTCTGGAAATAATATAATGGAATTTGCAATCAAAAGAGGTTTTAAATTGAAATATTCAGCAAATTATTATCCACAAGGTAATGGTTTAGCTGAATCCACCAACAAAAATCCTATCAAAATCATTAAAAGGACCATTGATCAAAATCAAAAGAATTGGCACAAGTCTTTAATTTTTGCACTATGGGCTGATCGTATTACTCTTAAAGCTTCAATAGGAACTTCACCTTTCAATTTAGTTTATGGAAAAGAAGTTGTGATACCATCAAATCTATCTCTCCCATAATTAGCTCTAGTGCAATTTATTGAAGAAAATCCTTCCTCATCCATTCAGTTGAGATTTGATCAAATCCTTAAATTAGAAGAAGATAGAGAGAAAGCAAAAGGTATTCATGAAAAACATCAACAGCTTGTAAAATCTTCTTTTAATTCAAGTTCCACTGGCTTAAAAAATTTGTCAATTGGTGATCTTGTTCTGAAATGAGATAAAGCACATGAAGAAAAAGGTAAGCATACCAAATTTCATAAAATGTGGCTTGAACCATTTCAGATTGCTGAAAAGATAGGCTCATATACATTCATACTCCAAGATTTAATAGGAAAGAGAGAATCTCTTTCTGTAAATGGGCTTGTCTTAAAGAAATTCTTTTCATTAGGAGGTAACCCCTTCTTACTTGTACATATTCCTTTCTGCAATTTTTGTTTGTTTTGTAAATAAAGGTTGTTAATAGCCTCTAATTGGCTTTTTACTATTAGAAAATGTCTTAGGAAGAATATTATAAATACTTATTTTGTGTAAATAACAATTTTTAGGGAAATGATTACAGTTTTGGATACTTTAAAATAAAATGTTAAACTTTGAAATTTTGTTCAAAACATTTGCATGATCTTTTGAAATCTTGAGAAAATGTAAATCATTATAAGTTTATTGAGCAAAGAAAGGTTATCTTTAAAAAGTAAAGACTTTTTCAAGCTCTAGCAAACAAAAAACTCTGAAAATTGTCATCCATTAATTCTTACGGATACAACTATTTCACCCCATCCATTTAGGTTGTGATTTTTTAGAATGTAATTCTAAGAAATTATATGGCAAAATTTAAGAGATAAGAGGTCTCATCACGAGCCTGCTTACCATGATCATAAGAAGTAATAAAACTGACATTACCAACACTGCATACCAAAACAGGGTAATGGCTTATTAATATAAGACAAGGGGTCTCATCACGAGCCAACTTGTTCAGTTTAATTACAACTAGTGAATGACATTGTTAATAACTGGATACCAAACCAGAACAATGGCTCTTAAACTAAAAAATAAGTAAAAGACAAAAAACATGAGATAATATGTCTTATGAATTTATTTTTAAAGAGTCATAATCTTAGTTGGATGGGACAATGAAATGGTTAATGGTTAAAAGGTAACCCTGTCGAGACTATGAACGTTTGCTGGCAGCAGTGGCAATGCTTATGACAATAGAGTATATTACAAAAGATAAATTTGTAAAAGCCCCCTACTTCATTATTATCAACCAATCAAGGCTTGAGAAAACCAAAAAATGTTTTTATTTTTGAGGAATTAGAAAGAAATTGTAAGTGATTTTTACTCTTCTTCAAAGTTAGATTTTATTTAAAATTTCCCTAAGATAGTTTTCATTATCTTTAAAAAATTTTACTTATTAGAAATATAGTGTTCATTTTATTTTTTCAGAGATATCTGTTTCTTCCAGTGAATCGTCAATTGTTGTACTGTACAACAACCCTCCCCATTTCTAAAATTTTTAGAAATAAATTTCATTTAGAAATAGGTCCTCTTTTCATCTTTCTTTTTAGATAGAAATAAAAGATTTAAAAACAATCCAATCATTTTTGAATTAGAAATAAGAGTTCATCGTTAGAAAGACATATTGCATATCTTTATTAACAAGTGTGTATAAACAAATGCAACGTTGAAAGAATTTCCTCCGATGTAATATAAAGACTTTATCACATAAAAGTATTTAAATGGAAAAAGTCCGACGTACAGTAATCGTAATCGCAAAATCGGAGATATCTTAAGTTGTATATTTGTTTTTTCAAAAACTCTGATGCAATTGAACCAATCGCAATCACAAATCGCAAAGGGTTTTAAACTTTCACATTTGTTTCGATGCGATGCGATTGATCGCAATCGCATTTCGAAAGAGCATTATAGAATGCACTTTTTTTATAAATCTCCGATGCGATGGGCCCCGCCGCCATCGCAAATCGCAAATGCAATCTCTTTATTTTGATCAATGACGCAACTCCGATGCGATCAATCGCAATCGTATTTCGGAGAAACAAGCAATATTCACTCATGATATTATAATCTCCGATGCGATGGGTCCCACTGTAATCGCAATCGCAAAATTAGCTAACATCGTTTGTAACTCATTTCTTTTGAAAAAAGTTGATGCGATATATATATCATCGCAAGCGAAAATCAGAGAAAATCACGAAATCTTATTTGTTATCCCTTTTGAAAATTTCCGATGTGATTAATACTTAAACTTCATATTTTACATTACGCATGTACTATTTATTCATCGCAATCACATGATTCAAAGGGAAAGTTTTATGTTTTCAATTCAACAAACGCCGATCTCCGATTGTACGTTTGTTATTAATAGAAAATCAAATAAACAATAATTATTGATTCTATTTCAAATACGTTGAGTGTGACTTTTAAAGAGAGCATTTAAGTTTAATACGGAGATTAATATATAGAAATCATGAATAGATCTTTCATATAGTTGTCTTCATTATTATCTTTCTATTGCTTTTGAAAGCTTTTCCTCCATTGCAGAACCAAAGAACACCCAACCCTTTCATTCGCAGAGCAAGGGAAACGTTACCAGATATCGAAATGTCGAAGAGATCCAGGAAAGAAAAAGATGTTGTAGTTGCAAAATCCCCTGTTTTCACCATGGCACCTAAAGAGAAACCAGCTAAAATTAAGCTGGTTACAGACACATCGTGCCAAGGTCTTGGTAAATTATCCTGGGAAGAGTTATATAACCTCATTGAAAGGGAAAAGCCTAAGGTTACTGTGGCAAAGGCAACAGTTCCTGACGAGGATGATTCAAAGTTTGATTCATAAACTTCTCTTCAAGCACTTGCAAATTCGTTCCTGCACCAAATTGCAGCTTGAGCAAACATTTTCCCATATTATGATGTGATTCGATGGGTAATTGACAATGTGACCATTTAGAACAGGACGTTTGTTTCAGCTTCTGGAGCAACATTCGGGTCATTTAAAGCAGAAGACATTAAAGCAATGTATCACCTCCCGGACCCGCAGAAAATCTACAACAAATCCTTCATCAAAGAATTTGCTGCAAATAATGAAAATCAGTCGGAGTCGATAAGAGAATGGAGAAGGGCTCCCGAAAAGCACAAAAATGAGGCATCAAGTATGTACTCAATGGAATCCCTTTCGCCTCCATACTGTTATGCCGCAGCAATGATGTGAAAATTATTTGGAAATGACAATTCATCTAGGTTCTCTATACAAATGGTACCTTTAATCCATTCTGCTGTAAATTCTGAAATAATGGACTGGGCTGTCATTCTTTCTGATAAGATAGCCAATAGGATTCTTGAGTATAGGAAGGACAAAAACACAGGAAATACTACTCCTTTTTACTTTTGTGCCCATATTCTAGACGCCCTATGCTTCAATTCTGAATTTCCCATGCTAGGATGGAAGTGGACCCCTAAAGACCCTACTCCTATTCATATATATCACAAGTTCTTGTGGAAGGGGCGTTTTAAAAACCATGTTTACAGAGTTTGTCACGGTTTCCTCATCTCGGTTTATCAAACTATTTTTGGCCAATTTCCTCCTAGACTTTCTAAAAAAGCTAAGTCTAATTTATCCCAGATTGGTGACTGGTTTGGGGAAGAGAAGTTTACATATGTCAGAATTTTTGGGAGCATTGTAGAACCCCATATTTTACCATTGTATATTGCTGATAAACTGTTGGCACAAGAGATTTCCTATCAATTAACAGTAGAAGGTATGTCCAGGTCTTTGAAAAATAACAAGAAATTGATGTGGCCTACCTTTCCATTTAATTGTGGAGATTTTACTCTTAATAACTTCACATACATCTTTGAAAAGAGGTTATCAAATCGAGAGATGGAACTCTCTACGAGTCCAAATGGAAATGAGCCGGGAAGAATTGAAGAAATTTTTCCCTTGTTTCAATTGCTCGATTTGAAAATGAACTAGATGAGTTCGATGATTTATTTTCTATGTAGATAATTTTTCACAAGTTTATAATTTGGCCAAGTCCAAATTCTAGACTAAAGAGATGAATAAGTTTATGTTATTTAGAAGCCAGAGATTACTCAAAGCTCCTCTGGATCAATTAAGAGTTCCTATGCAAGAGGTTGAGTCACAGCAGAAGAAAAAAGAGGATACATCTGTCAAAGAAGTAACGGAAACATCTACCAGCAAGCTCATCATATAAACACAGAAAGAAGTAACAGGAACTAATCCTGTTGTGCCAAAAGAAGACATTAGCAGCAAAGCTGATACTGAGAAGAAAGAAACAACTGCTAAACTTGATGTACATATTGATCAGCAGTCTACAACTCATACAGAAAAGAAAACCACAGGTATTGATGCCAATGTGAATACTAAAAAGGAGGACATAGGCAATGAAGCTATTGTACAAGCTATAACAGGAGATATGAACAATAATCCAGATTTACAACTTGGAAGAGAGAAAACTACTAATAAAGTAGTAGAATCTGCTGAACTTATTGTTTCTTCCCATTTGTTGAGCCAATATAATCAATTTTCCCAACAAATAGGATTGAAAAATAACCCCAAGTTAAAGATCTGGAAGATCAGGATATGGAAGTTATTCCTGAAAATCCTACAGGTGAAATTATGTTGAAAGTAGAGGAAATTCCTCCTCTAGACATATTCTACAGTCCCAAACATAGGGTTGTTGTGAGAAAGCAGAGGAAGAGGAGAAGAATTGATCAGGATACACTTCCAACATCACAAGTGGAGTTTATGAATATTGTTTATAAAAATGCTGAGGTGAATCCATCTGAGGATCTCACTAAATTATCTCAATACGTAGGTGCCTATAGCGCTGCAACTATAGACAAAGCTTCTGAAGTCTCCTAGTTGATGAAACAAAAAAACTTATAGATAGCTATGTTGGAAAAACAGGGCACAGAGCATCAGCAAAATCTTGTTAAGCTGGAAAAACAATTGCAAGATCAGGAGCTCAGATCTAAATAGCTAGAAGAGCAGCTTAGCATTGAAAAGAAGAAAATTGATGAACAAGCCTTGAACAAACAACAACAGTTGAGTCAAGAGGTAGAAAAGCTACAAAATCTTCTACAAAGTGAAAAAAATATAAATATTGAACAAGAGAAAACATTTTGATCAGCATTGGACAAGTTCAAGGATGATCCTAAAATAGAGCAATTCAATAATGAAGCCCTTGAAACAAACAAACTGCGATCTAAGCAGTGGAATGAGTTTTGTCTGAAATTGATACAAGCTGAGCCTTTGTGCGAAATAACATCATCTTTGATAGATGAAGCAGTCACTCTCAGGCAAGAAATTAATGATGCTGATTATAAAATTTCTAAGTTCCTTTCATGGCAGGATACAGAGCAGGGAAGAAAAGCTAGTCTTCCCATAATTGAGGAAAGACACAAGGAAAATTTATAGCAATAGTTGATGAAATAAAAAAGAGCCATATCAAGAGCTAAAAGTATGATGAATAATATTACACAACTGGTTAATGATAGCTTGTATGCAATTAATTTGATCTCAAATTGTAACCCAGGCAAATTACCGAAAGTAAAATAAGCTGATTCCAGGTGGAAAGAAGAGATAATCAATAAAAATCAACAGATTAGCAAGCTTCAAGGAATTTCATGGGATATTGGGATATTATGTGGACTTATTTGATCAAGCCACATAGTCAACAAATGGCTATCAAATTCCTTTCAAATGCCATTCAGTGTATCATTCCTGAATTCTCTGATGCTACGTATACTAGGCAGCTACATTCAAGGTTAAATCATCCAACAGAAGTGAAAGATATGCTCAAAATATGCCATCTGGGCACATTAAACCAAGGAGATAATCAATGAATCAGTTTTGCTTCAATATTTCAATTATGTTTCGAGATTTCCGATTAGATAGATTGTAGGAATAGTTTTAGTTATTTAGTTTTATTAAGTACCTATTTAAACCCCTTTCATGCATTTAGAAAGGGGTCCTGAATTTGTAATATTTGGACTTGGAGATTACATTTCTGTACTCCATTGACTCTTATATTTTTATAAAGGATCATATCTAGTGGTTCTATGTGAAATTGCCTTTAAGAATTGCATTTCTGTATCTTAGATTCTGTTTTACATTAAAGTTGTTGGATTTGGATATCGAATTGCATCGGAAAGTATCAAGATGGATATGGTATTTCTATCTATTCGCTGTTAATTTTCTTTTGTTATAAGATATTCTCTTTAAAATTTGCTATCATTTATATGTACTTGTTTTACAATATTTCTTTATACATATCATTTCAGAGTGTGTAGAAATATTTATCTCTTTCAGTATATGTGAATGATATATAAAATGATGAGTACAATATGCTATTATAACTCTGTTTAATTTCTTAAACGGAGTTATCATTATTTGATACTGCATATTTCAGTTAAATTATAATACATGTTCATGGTTATAGATTTGATTGAAACAATCTTTAAGTTGTATTCATATTGGATACCCGGGTTAGTTTTAAAATTATTTATCAGTTATAGATTAGATTAGATAATTTATTTCATTCATTTAGTCCCATTTTCCATTCATCCAATCATTCCATCACCAACCCATTTAAATTATTAGGAAACTGGTCCTATCAATCTAGTCGAAGCCACCACACCAAACGGAAAAGGAGCTATCCTAAGGTCCCGACCGGGTGGTTATCCCCCAGTGTTTGAGGCAGCGATTTTTGAGGCTTCAACAGATTGATGCTACACTGTCTGCTTCTATTTCACCCTTGACGATCCCACGTCCCACAATTGATATGATTATTTCACCGAGGCCGAATAAGTTTACTGGGGCCAAATTTAATTGGACGAGCAGTTTCCTTGTGAAGATTGAACTCGACTGGTGGGAGCCGAATTTCTAGTGAAGGGTTGAATTAATTTTATGGAGGTTAATTTCATATGGCAGTCGGGAATTATTTGTAGGGGGTGAGTTCCTTTGACAGGGCTGAATTGGATTGCAAGGCAGATTTGCATTGTGGTGGCCAAGCATTTGAGGAGGGCCGAAATATTTTATCCTGGGGGTCGAGTTTTCCACGAAGGTCGAATTTCCCTTGTAGCTACAGAACCAATTCGTGAAGGCTTCGAGTTGCTAGGGGAAGGACGAGATATCAATTGTGTTAGGGCCGATTTCAGTGCCCTAGGCCGAGATCCCATTGGAGTCGGGGAAACAACTTATGAAAGCCCAGCAATCCCATGTGGACGAATTATTGTCTAGAGTTGCATCTCTTTGAATGGTTGAAACACTGTGGATCCAAGATTATTCGATGGTTTGAGGGTTAATTTTCTTGCAATCTCGAGCGATATGTGAAGGTCACACTGCCTTACATAGATAAAATATTGGAGGCAGTTCTAACCCCTGAGGCAGAGCGAGTTGCATCTTGTGGGAGGCCGAGTAATTCAAGGCTAAAATTTAAATGTAGGTTGCATTAACTTCAAAAGGGGTCGAATTAATCCATGGGAGGCCGAGATTAATGCACAATAGTATTTCCTGTAGCAGCTGAATTAACAGAAGTCACAGTAGTTATAATTTCCTTTGCAGGCCATGTGTTAGAGGGAGATCGATTTGGTAAGTAGGGCCAAATCACCTTGCTGCTTGATAAGGCGAATTAGCAAAAACTGTGTAAGCCGAATCTACTCGATCTTATGATCATTAATCTATTGGAGTACCAAAGTTATTACAGGATGGCTACATCCTTGGATGTCGAAGTCATCTTTATTGCCAAGTCATAGGTATTTCCAAATTTCAGTAATAAAGTGTGCATGTCACTTCTATGTTCTAGCTTAATAAAATTTGTCTTTCCCTTTATTGGATAATCTTCCTAAGCGTATTTTGGTTTTGTAATTGCTCTTGATAGGAATTCTCCTAAAAGGTTTTGAAGCATTATTGGCCTGCAACATGTTAGTAAAAATGCTTAGAAAAAGAATTTAGATTTTTTTGCAAAAGTAAGCCTCTCTCTAAAGGGGACATTACAATCGATTAGAGTTCATATGAAAAATTTATGCCTCTTGGAGGTTGACCTACCGTGTTTGACCACCATGGCATAAGTGAATGTTACACCAGCCCTTGTTACTCATGGAAAGGGGGTAGCCACATGAAGATCATGAAGAAGACACTATAAGGTCAAAGTTATAACTCTACTTGAGAGTTGAAAGAGTCAAACCTAACCCCGTAAATAGCTATCCGACGAAATTATAACTAGGCCAATAGGAGAAAAATGGTTCAATTCTATTCAATAGTATATTGTTCCATGGTAGAGTAGACTAACCAAGACTGGGGTTGAGAGAGCATAAAAGAGGGAGTTAGTATTTTGTAGCAACCTAAAGGGCCACAGGTCTTAGGTAACTCCATATAAAGTGTCTTCTCCTTTGTACTTGCATTATTTCCAGTTAAGTTTTCTCCCGAAAGGGTTTCCTAGAATATATCTTTGTGTTTATTGTGGTTGGTGTGTGATCTATTTTTTTGTTCTCTATTTTCTGCATTTTATTTATTTCATGTATAAGCAGAAAATCAATAATTAAAAAATCTAGAATCTAAAGTAATTTAACCTTCATAGCTATGTTGCATTAGCTTAGGGAATGAGGGGTACAAGGGGACCAATTTCCGGGACAGCTAGAGCGCACTCCCAAATTTTCAAGGGACGACAAGTGCGACAACTAATTTTTATACTTATAAAAATTAAAAATTAAAATGAAATTTAGTAATTCACCATAAACATGAATGATAAATTAAAATATAAAAATTAGAACTACTATTAATTTTGAAATTCAAATTACAAAATAAAATAGTAATACTAACACTATCTAATCATCATTGTCCATCACAAAAACAAATCTCGTCATCATTGCCCATTGTCGAGAACTTAAGAAGTACTATTACTCAGCTACAACCACCAATTTACAACTATCTACATAATCATTCTATGATGCATGATGAATCATTTCAAAATTTAAATAGCAACGAAAGCCTAAAAGTAAAATTTAATAAAATTGTAAACATGAACAAGTCATTAAAATTTAATTATAAATTTAAAATTAAGAGTCTAGAAAACCATGGATTATAAATTTATAAATTATATAATATAGTCCAAAATGGCAAAATAATACACAATCACAAGTGTATGTTCCAAATGAAAAAATCATAATGCCTCAAGACAACAAAAATGGAAGTATGAGTCAATATCCATAGTATCATGAAGGTTGGCGCTACTCATAAATTCATATTTTCTGCATCAAACCTATTTGAAAATGCTTGAGCCTTGCTTTCTTCTCTCCCATCATCATCAATGCTTTGCAACTGCAGCTACTCATAAATTCATATCTTCTGCATCAAGCCTATTTGAAACTCTCCCGTCATCATCAATGCTTTGCAACTACAACTCAATGTCATCTAATGGTACATTAACCAATCTTGTATGGATAGTTTTCCCATCATCATCATCCTTAATTTGGGAAGCATCATTAAGATCTACATTCCACTGTGTTGCAGGTATCTGTAAATACTACCTTCCTTGTAAGAAGGCGAAGACTCTTATGCACATAAACTAGTTTCTCTGCTCTTTTAGAGGTAAGTCTATTTGTTAAAATTGGCTGCTAGTGCCAAATTCCACCTTGGGACAACTCATTTGATGGAGATGATGATTGAATTAAATTCCTCTTTTCGAGAGGATCAAAATTGATATAAAGATCATCTCATTTGGACAATTGGAAGTGTGATTTTGAATTTATGCCCACACATGTGCAATTTGTTCAGGTCGACTTCACGAACATGTAGGCTCAAGAAGCCTAATGGACGTGTCTCTTCACCCACAACGAATTGTATAAATATTAAATACAAGTGACCTCACACCTCATTTGGTATCATCATCACTCACATTCTTCTCTCTCCTTCTCTCATTGGTTTGTACAACTATTGGGAAACTTCTCTCTCTCACACGTGTGGCAAGGAGGACGAGTTTTTTGGGCCAAATTGTAGACCGAAATTTTAGAGTCTTGCAGCAGGTTTGACTAGTGTTGACCGAGGGCTTGTTGACCAAGTTTAACTGTGTTTTTGGGGTCAAAAGTTTGATCTTTTTAGGCCACATTTTTGGGCACATAAATCAAGGAAATCTGGGTAGTTTGACCAATGTTGACTTCATGGTTGAATGTAGTTTGACCGCAAAAAAATTACATCAGTTTTCTCCCTCCTTTGACCGAGTTGTTTTGGGCTGACTTTGACCTCCTAATCAGGCCGAGTTTGATTGAGGAAGAGCTAGTTGCATTGAGGATGATTTATTGTTGTTTTGACCAGCGTTGACTTTCTGGTTAGGGCTGAACTTTGACTGCAGTTGACTGTAGAATTTGACAGGCTTGTTTTGAATTTCAATTGGTCAAATCAATTTGACTTTTGTACTCTCTCTCTCTCTCTGTCGAACTTTTGATATAATAATAAGAAGAATTGATCAAAGGGTTTTCTCCACATTGGGGTTTTTCCCTAGCATCTGCCAAATCTGGTGTCCTCTTGTCTTGGCTTGTCTTATGCATTATGTTTCATGTTCTATCTACTTTTATTGTCAATGTGATTAATGGTTAATGTGATTGCTATAGGAAATCTAAATTGGAAATTGTCATTGGGCTGCTATAGGAACATTGAAGTAATTGTGCTAAGCATAGAACATACCATTGTTAACTAAAATTAACATGGTATCAGAGCCCAGGTGAAGACAAAGCCCAAGCAAGAGAGAAAAACAATCACAAAGAAAGATATGTTGGACAAGGACAAGCCTCAATGGCTTCTACATCTTACTTCAAGACTGAGGATAAGCTCAATGATAAATATGACTATCATGCATAGAAGATGTCTTTGGACTTGACTTTGGAAGAACATGATGCAATGGACTATGTGCAGGGAAAAGTGGTGGAGCCTCCAAATGCACCAGCTGCTGCTAACACGAAGTATAAGAAAGGTGAGGTCAAAGCTAAGAAAATAATCAAACTCCATTCAAAAGCATTTGGCTGCTTATATTTCTGATTTAGGAATATCTAAGGAGATGTATCATAAGTTTGTTGAGATGTTCAAACTTCAAAGTAAACAATGCAAATAAAATCCTCTTTCTCAAGAACAAGTTGAAGTACATCAATATGGATAGAGGGGAGTCTATCTAATCCTACTTAATGAAGAATACCGAAATCAAGAATGATCTTCTATCTATTGGAGAAGTTTTTGCTGACATGGAGCTCACTCTTATTGCTCTTGGAGGTCTCACAAGAGCATGGGATGTGTTTAACACCATTATTATTAACAATGACATGATTCCCGATTTCAACGAATTATTGGCCAGATACACTCAAGAAGAGATGAGGATGATGGAGAGAGACAAGCCTTCAAATGGAAATGATCCCACTGCCTTCTCCGCTCATTCAAAGAGGAATAACCATGCTGGTCCAAAGAGACAAGGCTAATGATTCAAGCATGGATTCAAGGAAGGTGCTACAATTGCAACATGTTTTTCCACTATGCTAGAGAGTGTCCTCACAAGAAGGATACTCCACGGGATGACGATAACAACAACAATCACAACAATTTCAAGGCAATGGAAATCAAAGGAACAACAGGTTCAACAACGAAGGAAAGAGGAATGCTCTTGCCGCTCGATATGGTTATGGTCGACCTCCCAAAAGGACGATAAACTCCAGGTATGAGGAAACTAATGTTGTAGAAAAACAAAAAGAATTTTATCTTATTTCCGCCCTCACTACTGCCTCTCTTTCAGACACTTTGGATAATTGGTTGATAGATAGTGGTGCCTCAAGGCACTTCACTGGGTACAAGGAGGTCCTCTCAAATTTGATTGAAAAGAAGGCTAACTTGGATATCATACTTGGAGATAATGCTACCTAACCCGTGAAAGGGATACGAACTGTAACTCTTCACTTAAATCAAGGTAAAACCCTTCATCTACAAGAAGTATTGTATGTACTTGATTTGAAGAACTTGGTGTCTATTTCTACGATGGAAGATAAAGGCTTCAAGGTAGCATTCATTGATGGAAAGGTACGTATTTGGAAAAGGAACCCGAAGGATGAATTTACACTTGGATTTAGGGTTGAAGGTCTCTATCAGGTTGGAGGACATCATTTGGGAGCTATGACTTGCGATACTTCTCTTCAATCCGAATTATGGCACTGAAGATTTGCTCACCTCCATTACAAAGCCTTACCTAGGGTAAGGAATGTTGATAAATCTATGGCAATGATATTAGGTGATTTCTCTTCTATTAGTAACTGCTTGTGAGTGCTTTTACTTCTTTAGATTAGGATCTTCTTTTACTCAGGTTATTAGTGTTTTGCTTCATCAAACAACTACCAATGCACAAACCATAAGGAGACAAGAGACACAAAATATAGGTTGTCAGCGAGGGCAAAAACCTCACTCTTTGAGAGGAAAACCCACACAAATTCTTCTTGTAGAGATTCCAACTGGCGAATACCAAGACCAAGACCCTTGATTTATTTTCCCTTCCAAGACAAAGACACAAAACCTCCTTGATAAGATTCTTCTTGATTTTCTTCCTCTTTCTTAGCTACCCTTTAGAATTCTGTTTCCTCTTCACTAGTTCAGAACTGTTCCTACTTCGGCTTCCTTGAGGACGTTAGAGGACTGTATTGATGTCCTTACTGTTGCCCTTACCTTCTTACCTTTGCACTGCTGTACTGCCCCTGCACTACTTACTGTACTGCTACCTTACCTCGCACTACACTGTTGTTTCACTTCGCACTATACTGCTGCCTTATCTCACACTGTATTGTTGCCTTATGCTTCAGACCACACACTTTCTTGACTACCCTTTCTCGACTCTTTCTATTGTTGTACCTCGCACTTCTACTTCAGTACTTACCTCGCATTGCACCCTTACAACAACCTTATATTCGCACTGTAATCTTGTTTGAATTGCATACCCCTTAAACTCTTATTGAAAAATTTGTTTCTAACTAAAATTCAGATGGCTCTATATATAGTTGTTACACAGTAATTTGTCACCGTCCCTACCATTCCCCGTCCTGCACATTGGAGGGCCCATTATGTGACCTGTGAGCAATGTCATGCCTTGAAACCATTATCATTACATTCCTCTAAACATGAGCTTCAATTGCCCTAAAGACATCTCCTTGCAAAAAACCATAAAACATCCCTTTTTGCATTGGCGCGGGAAGCCAGTTCATAACTCGCGCCAATGAGGAAAATCCTACAAAGAAGCCGCGCCAACTGGCGCTCTGTCCCAGAGTCGCAGTCGCGCCAGCCAATTTAAGGAGTGTTTTTTAAATAAGAAAGGCGGAAGTTTTGTTTCAACCAACTCAGAAACTACTATCTATCTTGAGTTGGGAGGTTTGGCTTCGGGAGTTCCATGGAAGGGAAGTGGTTTGCCACCTCTCATGGAAGCTTCCTTGATGATAGGGCCAATCCCACAATTATAGGGATCCCAACTCCCCTTCCTCCTTCTATAAAAGCTTGCCCATTGCCATTGCAAGCTAGTCTTGAAGTGCCTAAGCTTTGAATCTCCAAATTTCCAAGAGCCTTCATGTTGTAAGAGCCCTCATTCTTCCCTTAAGGCCGACTCAAGCAAGGAGACTATCGTCGAGAGACTCTAAGAGAGGCTTGTCCTATCCCTGGCAGGCTTTGCGAGACGTGCACGACTGGAGACCCTTCCGAAGGAGACCGCAGCGTCAGAACATTGGTTGTACTCTCTTTCGATTGCTTATTAATGAATGACTACTGGTTATGGTTCCACTCTGCTTTTCACTTATGATAATGATGAGTTATATCCTTTCTGACTGATATATAGTTGCGTATTCTGGATTTTATGCTTGTATTCGTGTTGTTTCTTGCATATGCAGGTGTCCATTCACGGAGATCGTGGGGATCGTGATCTGCCGAGGCTGAGGAACGGGAACGCTGTCTCTTCTACGAATCATAGCACTGGACTCCAGGTAGGCCTCCATCGTTGGCTTATTTATTCGCAATTAGGAACCTACGCTGTAGCATTTGATGATTGTTGCTAGACCCCTGCTGGGCTAGTAGGGATCGCCTCTGTTTGCAGAGGAGATTTACCTCCTCAACAATAGTGGTTTACCACTGAAGTAAGACGACTTGAAGAAGGTAAGCCGACATGATTGTTAGGAGAAGATAATTAATTTCATTTGAAGCCAACTTGAAGAGGTATGACTTGTGCTTGTCTTGGAGAGCTACTTTACATTTCTGTTGACTTATACATAAGTGTAATATGCCCAAGAAGGGTCCTTCATACATGAAATAGATTCAATTTGACTTTATGACCATTCCTAAAGACTCACAATGGGAGCCATCACTAAAATAAAATTCCTTGCTCATGAAACCCATGAGACAAGCATTACAATAATAATTTTATTTTCTTCTTTTCATCAATTACATAAAATCACAATTACACATGACATGAAGAAGAATGAACCTAGTTACACTTTTCAACAAGGAAGATGATCACAGGTATGCCCGAATTCAACATAGATCATGAAGGTCTTTGTCAGGGTTGTGCAACTGGATAACATACAAGGGGACCATTCCCTTCAAGTGAAAGTCAAACTACCGACATTCTTCAATTGGTCCATTCTGATCTATCTAGTATGTTGCCCATAACAACATTGAGAGGATACTTATACTATGCAATATTTGTGGATAACTTCTCTCGCAAAACGTGGATCTATTTCTTGAAGAAGAAGGACGAAGTGTTCAGATGGTTTCATTCTTTCAAAGCCTTGTTTGAAAATCAAACAGAGAAGAATATCAAAATATTGAGGACCGATAATGGAACCGAATATGAATCAAATGAATTTAATGAATATTGTAGAGAGGTTGGCATTAAGAGGGAGACCACCACTCCATATACTCCTGAGCACAATGGAGTTTTTGAAAGGAAGAATCGAATAATCATAGAAACTACGTGTGCCATGCTTCATGACTAAGGCCTACCGAGGTTCTTATGGGGAGAAGCTGCCAACACCACCGTATATGTTCAAAATAGAAGCCCGCATGAAGCATTGGACTTCAAGACTCCCGAGGAAGTTTTCACTGGTAAGAAACATGATGTTTCTCATTTTAGAATATTTGGTTGTCCCGTGTATTGTCATGTGCCTAAAGAGAAAAAAAAACAAGTTAGAAGCATCTGGGAAGAAAGGAACATTTGTGGGCTACAGTGAAACTTCGAAGGCATATAGAATCTATGTGCCTGGTCAAGGAGAGGTGGAAATAAGCCATTATGTCACTTTCGATGAAGACTCTGCCCTTGGGAAAACCAAAGATCTCCCTATCCCAAGGAAGGACAATGATGATTTTGCAGAAAAGCAGGATGAACCTCTGACAGATGAACCAATGCCTAATGTTGAAGGCCCGATGAATCCCATTGATCCACCTCCTGGTGATCCCTCTACCTCAAAGAAAACACCTTTGTGGCTCAAAGACACTCTCGAAGATGTTGAAAGACATATTGCTCCAAGAGGGACATTTCATGAAAGTAAAATTTCGAACATGTATCAAGGGTACTTAGTTGCTATGAGTACTATTGTTCAATTTGAGCCATGTACGTTCGAAGAAGCTGTGAAACACCAAGTATGGAAGGATGTGATGAAAGAGGAGTATGAATCAATCATGAAGCATGATCTCTAGGATGTGGTTCCTAGACCCAAGGACAAGTTTGTGATCACTTCTAAATGGTTTTACAAAATCAAACATGGAGCTGATGGAAGTGCTGAAAAATACAAGGCCAAGTTCGTTGCTCAAGGCTTCTCTCAAAAGGAAGGAGTGGACTATGATGAGATATTTGCATCGGTTGCCCGATATACCACTATCTCATCTATTATTGCTCTTGTTGCCTCTCAAGGATGGAGCCTACACCAAATGGACGTTAAAACTGCTTTCTTGCATGGATCGCTTAAGGAGGAAGTCTACGTAGAACAACCTGAGGGGTTCGAAGTTCAAGATCAAAAGACACACGTATGCAGGTTGAAGAAATCCCTCTATGGGTTGAAGCAAGCCCCTAGGGCTTGGTATGAGAGGATTGATAGCTATCTTATAAAGCTGGGATTTACAAGGAGCGAAGCTGACCCTAACCTATATTTCAAGGTGGAAAAGGACATACCTCTCATTCTGGTCCTTTATGTGGATGATCTTTTTCTGACAGGTGAAAACCCTCTCATTTATCAATTCAAGAGGGAGTTGGCTTCCAAGTTCAAGATGAAGAACCTAGGTCTAATGCACTACTTCCTAGGCCTGGAGGTTTGGCAAAATCCAGATGAGATTTTCCTTTCTCAAGGAAAATATATTGTGAATTTGCTCGAGAGATGTGGGATGGTGGATTGCAAGTCTATATCTACCCCGATGGAACTCAACTTCAAGAAGTTATGTGGAAGTTCTTCTCGGCACGCATTGGAAAATCCTTCTGAGTATCGACAAATTGTGGAGACCTTGATGTTCTTGGTAAACTATCGTCCAGACATATGCTTCGCAGTGAATACATTGAGTCAATTTATGGTCGAGCTTCATCACATACATTGGATTGCTGCTAAGAATCTCCTAAGATATTTCCATGGCACAATCAACTATGGTTTGAGATACACTGCCAGGAATTTGAGGCTTCATAGATACACTGATGCTGACTAGGCTGGAAATATGGGGGATCGTAAGAGCACGTCTGGATGTTTCTTCTCATTGGGGTCTTCCTCAATATCTTGGATGAGCAGGAAGCATAAATCAATTGCTTTAAGCACTGTCGAGGCTGAATACATTGCTGCTAGTATGGCATGTTGTGAAGTTGTTTGGTTGAGGAAGCTCTTTAGTGAGCTATTTGAGCATGTGTTGGATACCACCGTGATATACTGCGACATCCAAAGTGGGATTCACCTTTTATAGAATCTCGTGTTCAACGACCACTCTAAGCACATTGATATCAGGTACCACTTTATCTGTGATATGGTACAACGGGGAGCAATAAGGCTCCACATAAGGATTGATGAGCAGGTCGCAAACATCCTCACGAAGCCCTTAGGGAATGTCAAATTCTTAGCCTTCTGAGAGATAGACTTGGGAGTGGAAAGACCCTCCTATGAGGGTCCCGCTTGAGTTGGACATTGAGCTCTAAGAGCTCCTGGGGGCTTAGGTACTTCTTGGAGCTATGAGCGACCATAGGGTGAGTGGTTCACCTTCCCCTATTGGTGCACTATGTACAGGGTGAGTGGTTCACCTTCCCTTGTGATACCCCATGATGGTTGACATGTGTGTAGAGTGAGTGGTTCACCTTCCCCTACGATAGGATAGTGATTCACCTTCTCCTATGGCATATGAGCAGTATGAGTGGTTCACCTTCTCCTGTTGATGCCCCAATATACATCCTACCCATGTAGTCAGGGACTCATGAGAAGTACCTCTCATCTGGCCAATGAGTTGGGAAAAGTGGATAGGGACCATAGCACTACCGATGGACGCATCGTGTAATGTCGTACTCCCTATGTCTAGGATGCATGGTGTTCAATAACTTGATCTCTAGACTAACTTTTGTCAATGGAGAGTGGAAAGGTCTTGTGGCTTACTCTCGATCAATTATTCTTCATTATTACATCATGGTTCAACAGAGGATAGGTGAGATGACAAAGATGGTACATGACGGCAGGATGGCATGATGATCGATGACGACAGATGGATTGGCAGGCGGAATTTTCCCTAGTTGAGAGGGAGTGTTAAAATTGGCAACTAGGGCCAAATTCCTCCTTAGGACAACTCATTTGATGGAGATTATGATTGCATTAAATTCCTCTTTTCGAGAGGATCAAAATTAATATAAAGATCATCTCATTTGGACAAGAAAAAGTGTGATTTTGAATTTATGCCCACACATGTGCAATTTGTTCAGGTCAGTTTCACCAACATGTAGGCTCAAGAAGCCCAATGGATGTGTCTCTTCACCCATAGCGAATTGTATAAGTACAAGTGACGTCATACCTCATTTGGCATCATCATCACTCACACATTTTTCTCTCCTCATTGGTTTGTACAATTATTGGGCAGCTTCTCTCTCTCACATGTGTGGCAAGGAGGATGAGTTTTTTGGGCTGAATTGTACACCGAAATTTTAGAGTTTTGTAACAGGTTTGACCAGCGTTCACCAAGGGCTTGTTGACCAAGTTTGAATGCGTTTTTGGGATCAAAAGTTTGATATTTTTAGGCCGCATTTCTAGGCACATAAATCAAGAAAATATGGGCAATTTGACCAACGTTGACTGCAATTTGACCACAAAAAAAATTACAATAGTTTTCTCTCTCCTTTGACCGAGTTTGACCTAGATGTTTTGGGTTGAATTTGACCTCCTAATTAGGCCGAGTTTGAATAAGGAAGACGAAGTTGCATTGAGGATGATTTGATGTTGTTTTGACCAACGTTAACTTTCTGGTTAGGGCTGAAGTTTGACTGTAGAATTTGACAGAGTCGTTTTGACTTTGAATTGGGAAAGTCAATTTGACTTTTGTACTCTCTCTCTTTGTTGAACTTTTGATATAAAATTAAGAAGAATTGATCAAAGGGTTTTCTGCACATTGGGGTTTTCCCCTAGCATCCGCCAAATCTAGTGTCCTCTTGTCTTGGCTTGTCTTGTGCATTTTGTTTCATGTTCTATCTACTTTTACTGTCAATGTGATTGCTACAAGAAATCTAAATTGGAAATCATCATTGGGCTGCTAAAGGAACATTGAAGTAATTGTGCTAAGCATAGAACATGCCATTGTTAACTAAAATTAACACTACTCCTCTTAATAGAGTGGATAAAATTAAATGTAGACCAATTCCTTTCTACAGTTGAAGAACTAGCAACCTGAGATAGTAAACAGACAACAAGAGTGTATTTTTGGTGCATTGTCCCCATACATCCTCCACCAACCACTCGGACTTCTTTGTGCCATACCCAACAAATCTTCCTTTGCAGCTTTAAAGAAAGTGGGGCTACTGAGTAAAGAAAAATCAAGAAATTTTTCTCAAAATATGGTTGCTTGCTCTAGTGTATACATCTTTTCTATGGTATCAATAAAGCCTTTTGTTTTTCTTTAGGGTCATCTATTGGTGAAAATTTTCCTTCCCTATACACATACCACTTTGGAGTAGTAAGTGCGTAAGCGGCCATATGAAGAGGTGTGTTTAACCCATTCCATCTCTTTTCTATCAACTTTTGGAGTTCATTAAATAATCGCAAAAGGGGCTCCCTTTGATGAATGATGGACTTGATCTTTCCAATCATGCTATCAATTGACTCGTATATTTCCTCAAGGCAAGGGGAATTTGAATCTGCATACTTGATTGGCTCCACTATTGGAGCAATGAAAGAGACAATGTATTTCACATCAACCCACCAATCATCATTCAACACCAACTGCCTTACCTTCTTTCCCTGATCTGTTTTCGATTCCCCCAATGCAGACAACTCAGAACTTATAACAATGGCCTTTACGACATGTGGAACCTCTAGCATACGGTTAAGAAGGATATAGTAGGTGGCATACCTTGTATCTGTAGGTTTCAAGAACTCTTTTTTTTCCATAAATTCTATAAATAGCTAGAGAGGCATGGTGGTTGCAAATAAACATTTGCACATTTATTGCATCCAAAATAATGCGGGTGATCCAAGAAATTTTACCAATGTCTTTGAATGCATTATTTAAAGAATGCATACAACAAAGAGTCCAAAATAGATGCTTTTACCTACTTTGAATCATCAATCCTGTAGACATACAAACTGGTGCAACATCTGTGATAACTTGAACTATGTTTGTAGGACCAATCTCTTCAATTGCATCCTTTAATACCTCATGCTGAAAGGTTGCATCCTTCATCTTTTCAGTACAATCAATTTCCCTTAAGAAATATGGTCCAGTTGGAGAGGTGACAATGATGTTCAATAGAGGCCTTTGTTGAATATTTGTCCAACCATCCATGATGTTTGAACACCCATATTTAACCATGATTTTTTAAAGCCTTCCATCACCCTATGCATCTTTGTGACCCCTCTATCTAACAATGTTGTCCTCAATTTATTGTAACTAGGGAGTTGAAATGTTGGACCAATAGTAATGACTTTCTTCATCATATCTTTGTACTGAGGGGGGTGCATTAAATGATAATCCATTGGAAAAGCAGAATTCAACCATTGCATCCTCTGCCTCATTCTTATGTTGCACATTGAACCACTCTGTCACAACAACTTTTCCTTTTTTACTTGAACTAGATTTACTAGAACCGGAACCCCCAAATAAATCAATCGAATCTTTTTCATTGATTTCTCTTTGAGAGTACTCTTCTTTTGTGCTTAAAACTTTTTTTTGTTTTTGTTTTGAAGATAATAGGGTTGTCCTCCTCCATCTCTACAATGCCACCCGTGGCAGCCATGTGAAGTTTAGTAAGGTCAATTCTCTTTTCCAATGGACAGGTGCATGCTCTTACTCCATTTTTCAGGAATAGCCAAAAGATGATGGTAAACCCTTGTGTAGTTGCCCTTAAAATTATGACCACAAAGGTTGCATACCTAATCCTATGAACCACCACAATTTTTCTTCTTATTCTTGGTGGTTTTTTTGACAAACTAAAGCAAGGGCTTCTTTGTGTTGATTAAAAAAAAAAAAAAATGTTGCCCCTGCTAATGTTTCACCCTTGGCTTGAGCAATTGTTGAAGTAATGTTGTCTACTTTATTTGTTTTTGGAGGTGAGTTCTGAAATTAAAAGAAAATGGCATTTAAAAATTAAAAATGCAATAGATTGCTTTAAAATTTTAAGAAAAATTAACAATCTGAGACAATATTTTAATATCAACATGCTAGACTGAAAAATCTATTTCTTAACATCCTCAATTGGTTGAATTTTCTACTTGTTTCAGGTTGTTTTCCTTTCCTTTGTTGTAGCCAGTTGCTAACTGTCTGTTTCCTTCCTGCGCTGCAACTTGTAACAAATTGTGACTCTTCACTAAAGCCTTTTCCTTCCTCACGTTGTTGTTACACACGCTTCCTCCCTTCGTTGTTGATAGTCTCAACTCTCACCGTCGCTCGCTGATAGTCTATCTCTTACCTTCGCCTACTGTAACTCGTGAGTTGTGTGAGTGGAGTGAGCCGCCGCCGTTGAGTGGTAGTGAATGCATATAGGATAGATTTAGGGTTTAGTAACTTAGTTTTAGGTTTTATTTTTAATTTTTGTAACATTTTAAGTTTTTAAATTTCATTTTTTTAAACACATGATATCAAGGGACATCCTAATGTCCTTGATTTATCGAGGGACATTTGGGATGTCCCATAAAAGTCCTCATTTTTTCAGGGGAGAAGCCGGGGACGACCCAGAAGTCTGCACGTCTTCGACCAATTGGGGACATTTCCGACGAGTTACAAAGTACCTAGATCGTCGGGATGAAAGAAATGCCATGAATTTTGGTGAGAACGAGTCCCTGTGCAACATAGCTTCATAGTATAGATTTTAGTTTTTTATCAGATCTAAATGTCCAATGGAATATCCACGAAAATTACCGATCATGTGGTAACAACACAAGCCATATCTAGAGTGACAGGTGGAGCACATCCTAATGGCCTTTTTGTAGACATAATTCCCTGTACAAAGCTAAGTGAGAGATTAGAAACATATTTCAGCAGAGTATCCATGTTGGTGAAGCAAGTGATCTATAAGTACCTCGTATATAGATCATCAATAATGAGTCATGGGTCATAACTCATCATATAACATATTGTATACATGAAATTTTCAACATATATTGATATTTCATGTTGTATGGACATATATTTATTTAATATCAATGAAATTTTTTAGTTTTTAATCAAATGATGCATCTTTCTTTATATATTTTTACTTGAGAGTTTTTCTTGAGTTTGAATCAAGCTCTTGACTCTTTTGCCTTAGCAAGTTTGCCAAATGAATTCATGGTAGGAAGTATAAACAACCCCCATCCAAATGAACAGCATTGTTGTGGCACCAATTCTCCAAGGAAAACTTTACTCACATAAATCTCATGCATGAAAATATTATCTATGCAGTGCATCCTAAAAGCCTATATAATATGTTTTTTGAACTACAAGACAATTGAAACAATTCAGTAGCATGTTTGACCTTATATCTACTCTTTTTGTTGAATTTGTATTATGTAATAACTACATAAAAGTTTTAAGTTATTATTTACAAATTACTACTTGCTGAGTTGCATCACGATCCTATTATTTAGAATAAAATATTTTATAATTTTTTTCCTAAAATTGTCCTACTCATCCCTTGTATATTTGGCGTACCTTCCAATCGTCCCTAAAATCCATCCCCTTGTCTTCTGTCCCAAAAACTCACACATAACATAGACAAGATGCCTTGGCATCACTTTGCAAGATTTGTTCTCATTGTTTTCAGATAAACGGAATGCTTGTGACCAAAACAAGGCAAATAGAAATAGATAGTGTTCTATGATATTTTTCCATAAATATATTATCAACAAAAGATTGAGTGGAACCACTAAATTAATTTTCTCAATTTTTTAATCTTGATTTTGTACTAATGAAACTTAAGGTCCAAACATAATTCCATGCTTATTAGGCACCCACGCCTCTCACCATGGTTTGGGAGCTCCTTGATGAGAATAAATATAATGATATAGAGAAATACAATCTACTTATTTAGAAGAAGCTTACGAGTTTCAAATGACAGTGGATGACAACCTAATATACATCAATTAAAAGACTGGAACCTTGTGGCACTGAATTCTCCCACATCCAACCAGGACACAAGTAAAACTGAACTTTCTACCCCCATCTTAAAAGAAAAACTGCAATAATGAAAGAATTATCGTATGATGGCACGTTAACTTTATAAGTTCATGGAAGATGCGAGCGGTCTGACTACAATGCAAACAGAGAAAGATCGGAAGTTGCAGGTAGTGATTTTGAAAACATGTCAATTTCTTCCTTTAATTTGTTACAACCAAACTAACACAAATTACAGCCATTTTTTCACAGATAGAGAAGCAAGCACTCAATGAAGATATAGCTAAGCTTGGAATAAACCAATCACCATTTATGAAAAATTAGAGAAGCTGCTGAAGATTTGATGATTAAATGTACATCAATATTGAACATTATGAAAAACAAACATCATAGACTAAGCATAACCATTCAACATACATGGTCCAGGCTTATATTGTTAGATGGGAACTATCATACCAATTTGTTTGATTTGTGTATTCCCAAAGTCCACACCACACACTAAAGCATGGTGTTATATTACAAAAACAAGCATGCCAATTTCTACTGATTTGACAAGATTAGAAAAACAGCAAACCAGCTAATACAGAAACCAACGGAACAGTAAGATTATCATCGATCTGAGTACTGATGGGCAGAGACTCCACAATAGTTGCCATTATGGAGATTAGAAGGGATGACAAAAGCATCCCAGTGCTGACTTCATAATAGCCAAAAGATGCAAAGTAAAGCATATACCTGCTTGCAAAAGCACAAACTAATATGAGCAAGTTATCAATAAAAAATAACAGACTGCACAAGATTTTCAAATACTTCCACTATCAATACATACACTACAGAAAAGATGAATCCCATGAGGAACATTGCAGAGCTGCCAGCTAAGGATTTATTCTTGTTGTAAGGAAGTTTTGTGGTTCCCAGCCTTCTTCCTACTATATCTGCAAAGCCTGCAAGAAGAAAGATTCAATCCTTTGAAGATAACTACCTCAGCCCCATTCCTGAGCATGCGAAAAGGAGAATAAAAATTACAAAGACACTTTTACCATCTCCAACACATAAGGTAGAGATTGTGACAGGGCCAATGGGAGAGGTCGTCCAAAATATGATAGTAACCAATGTTAATGTACTCGCATAGTAAAGTGGTCCTTTCAAAAGTTCCCTGGGGCATGAACCACTAAAAACAATGAGAAACTAGTAAACATATCCATTTCCACCTGTACGAAGCAAGCGTTGCCTTTTATGCTCCTCCATTCAACTCTTACTATATTTTGACTAGGAAAATCAACCGATGCATTTAGTTTGTAGCATACAACAACACCAGGTATCACAAACTTAGTACATTGAAAAGATTTCATAGCATCATAAAGCTAACCTGGCATCTCCACATCTACTCATGGATTTGACCATAGCCTCATTTTTCAATATTCCCAGTCCCAAGCCAATCATTCGGAATATATTTACTCCAGGTGCTAATGCTGCCAAATATGGTGCCTGAGGACCGGTGCTGAAAAAGAGTATTTGGCTTTGAAATTTAAATAAATTGTATCTAATACATTAAAGTGCAGTTTTCTCAATTGAGAAAAAATAGCGAAGCACCACTAAAAGAAATAAAAGCTCTCTTTCAGGGCTTGATGAATATTAGACTAAATGTGAATGAAAGCCTTGAAAGAAAAATGTCTCCAAAATAGACTTTGTATAGAGAATTAAGCTGATAGTATATATTAAGAGAAGAAAAGTGGCATACCTGAAAAGAGGCCAACAGAGCAAGAAAACAAGGCCGAAGCTTACATGCACAAACTTGCGATTCAATTTCTACAAACAGGAACCACGTATAAGGTGGCTGAATTAACATGCATGTAATAAGGAAATCGAAACAATTTTTCAGAAAACTGAGATTTCTGAGTCTGAAAAGTTCCCAACTCCTGACTTCGTATGTGTCCCCAAGAATTCAAAAGAGAAAGGAAAAAGAGGTTGTTAGGAGAGAGGGTAAAGACAACTGAATTGAACTGAATCTATTTTAAGGTCTACAGGAGCAGTGTAAGCATTGCAAATGCTGAGACAAAAATAGTTTGATATGGGCTTCACCAGAAAATCCTACTTATAAAGAATAAATATCTGACAGTCAAATGCTAAGACAATAATAGTTTGATATGGGCTAAGACAAATGTTAAGACAATAATAGTTTGATATGGGCTTCACCAGAAAATCCTACTTGTAAAGAATAAATATCTGACAGTCAAATTTGTGGTCTAAGATAGGTGAGAAAGGACAGATCTTTTTTTATAGAAATGTTAATTGTTTCTCATTTTCTACCTTTTATTGTTGTCTGTCATGTTTTAGCCATTTGATTTATGGAATAGTTTCCTATATCATTGGGATAGCACATACTTAAGGCATCGTTAAGGGCAGAGATTGCTGTAGCCGAAGAAAACAAAATGGAGAGATACTGTTGGTATAAAAATATGTTAAATGGCTTACTCTGTTCTGCAATATTGACTGGGAAACAAGGTAGATTTATGCAGAATAGTTCTGCCTTAATTTTGTCAATTGTTTCCTCTCCAATTCAGTTGTATAACTCTAGAGAACAACTGATAACATAAGCCAGAAATAATAAAATTTCAGTTTGAGTATAATTTGATCACATATGCAGTAATTTTCGAGGTCACTCGACAGGAAATTAAAACAGAATTTGATAGCTCCAAATCTCTGCTGGAGATTACCTAAAACCTACAAATGGAAAATCTGTTTTTCAAGTAGAAGCCTACTGCACTGAAATTTTAAAATACACAGACAAATCAAAGGCTGTTAAGAAAAATCTGAGATGTCGTCATTCATTAAAATAAGGATATGCAAACAGAGTGCATCCCTCTGAACTGTGCTTCTAAAAAAAGTCTCTTCTCCATCCAGTGGTTACCATACATACACAAAAAATATTTCCTGCTACCAACAACTACTGCACTTTACTTAGAAAAACAGAAACACATGAGCTCTACAGCTGTCCCTAAAATGGCTCACATTCAAGTCACTATTTCTATAAACTGAACCTATAATTAATCCAGATTCTGGGCAAGTTAAGTGCCCCAGAATATTACAAATGAGTTCCATTTTATGGGACTGCCATGTGGTTCATAGTGCATCCTCTTACATCATTCTCCTTATGTTAAGGAACTTTTGAATGTCTCAGTTGAGTCATTAAGTATACCAACTAAACTTCGGTAATACAAGTTTTGTTTGTATGTTCAATTTCCAACTTGAACCCATGCGGGAATTCTCTTCCCTCAGGTGAGATCAACAGGAAACCTGCCCCATTGCCCTTTTTTTATTACATGCACCATCGAACTGTAATGTTCACAATTCCAAAGAGCTGAAACTTTCCTCTTCACTCGTCAAAGGTATACAATAATTATCAACTGCGGGTCATGGCTGAGCATAAAATTTATGATATCATCTGCTGTGTAGGAAGGGAAATTGGTAAGCTTTTCAGGATCACTGATCACATAAGTCATTTTACATTCCCTATACAATTGGCATGTTTCCCTCCAAAAATAGGAATGGTGGCATAAGATAAGTCAAACTGGATATTCCCCAACCCCACAGAAGCAATGTTGCAAGCACATTGTGATAAAATCAGCAAGGGTCTGGAAAGCCAAAAAAATTGTAAAAATCGAGAAAATATCTGTAAAAATTGGCAAACATACGCAAAATTAAGATAGCACCAAAATATCGGTAAAAATGGCGAACATCGGCTAGGACAAAAATCTCGATTTCTCAATTTTTTTGCAATAAAATCGGGACATTTGCAACACTGCACAGAAGCGTCCCAATGTCTAGACAATAGCATACCATACATGGGGGAACATCTGCAATCACCACATCCATCATCACAAATTTTGTGGGGATTGATACCATTCCTACCACCAAATCTTTGATCATCCCCAAGCACTGGACCCTCTTAGAATCAAAGAAGTATAGGTATTTGTAAGGCCTAGTGATGTCCAGGCCTAATTTTTCCATGAATATTAAGGACATCAAGGAATGAGAGGTCCCGGAATCTTACAGAATCCAGATGGTTATGGAGATGGAGGCCATACATTTTTGAGGTGATGTAGAAGGGAGGGGTTAGTTGATCATTTTCATTGAGTAGATTTCCTGACAATATCTTAGGGGCATCATCCTACATATGGATCTGATCTGCTCAAGGTTACTTGGGAGCGGGAGCGGGAGCGACATTTTCAGAAGCTCTCGGTTCGGGAGCGAATTGGGGAGCGAATTTTATATAATATATATATTTTTATATTTTGATGCATATATGTCAACAAAAGCATGTAGAATGATGAATTAGATATAAAAAAGCATAAAAACATAGATTGAACCATATAACATCAATCATCTAGAAGTTATAATCTTCATCAACCACGTCCACAAGTTAGTAACATACAACATATTGAGTCTCATGATTCATCAATCTTAAAGTTTCAAGCTTTCAAAATTCAATATATAACCTTTATCATCATTGATCACCATAGTTGTACTTGTAAGCTAAGTGTAACCATTACAACAAAGAATATCTAACATGAAATGAAATGTTATAAAATGAAAACTTTCAACTTTCACGAAGCATCATATTCATAATTCATTACCAATGTGTTATAATTTCCAACTTCAAACTTCAAACTTAAATTGTTGTTTACAAAAAATATCATAATAAATATGAAAGAGTCGACAGTTATAAAAACTACTAGAAACTAGAAAAGACAAGTAAATCTATTATCTATTGCTAATGCTTGGGCCTCTTTCCGCCACAAGAAATATCTAATTTTTGAGTCTTGTTGGAAAATCAGGATGTTTGTCATTAATATCACCATCTAAGCATCTATATCCAGAGGTATCTTTGTCATTACCTCTGGATCTGTGTAGGGATCTTTGTCGTTAATATCACCCTCTAAGCATTAACATAAGACAGAAAAAACATAACATGTCAAGTCAAGATTTTGTTTGAGTGATGGGTACATTTCTAGTAGGATCATGATAGAGAAGTTCGACAACCAATGTCATTAACATAAAGGTACATAGCGGGATTGGTGCTCTTGATTAAATACGAGTTCCATACCCTAATATATGAAGAAATCCAATGGAAACATTGTAATCCCCCCAATCTTGGAATCCTGAAAAACTGATAAGCCTGCTGGATTTTGAATGAGATCTAAAATTCTACTTTCTCCATATGAAATCCAGTGAGGTCGGAACCACTCTTAAACATTCTGAGTCGTTTCATGGTAATGTTAAAAATTTAAGGAAAAGGATGAAAATGAAAATTAAGGAGAATGTCACTTTTACTTTAAGAATTTAACATTACCATGAATCGCATATCAATACTAGGGCTATAGATTGATTATTAGGCTTCCCCACTTAAAAATTATTGTTTCTTTGAAAAAAAATGCATTTGGAATGTTTTTGCAAAAAAGGCTAGGGAGTGAAAATTTTGCTCCCGAAATTCGCTCCCTGCAGGAGCGATTTCGGGAGTGAGCTCCGGGAGTGGGTTCTAGGGGGGGCGGGGGAGCCGCTCCCTAGTAACCCTGGATCTGCTTGTAAGACTTCCTGGGATTTCAAGAGCGAGCTCCGGGAGTGGGTTCGAGGGGGGGGGGGGAGCCACTCCCTAGTAACCCTGGATCTGCTTGCAAGACTTCCTATTATGACCCTAAGAGAGGCATATATGTGGTCATATCATATATATTTAATCCCATACATGCTCTCTGTGGTGTCATACCAAAGCCTCAATACAGAGAGCCATCACATGGGTCCTAAAGTATTATTTATATTTTGCGCTGGCTGGGGATTGGCAGATGAACCTTGGGGTTGCCCATTTAATCCCCAAAGGGTAGATACTTCCTTCCTCTGAACAGGATACTTGATTACTTCATAGAGAGGCATTGAAATATTTAATTTATCAAGCTTGTGCTTGATGTCAAAAGGAAAAGAAGCAAGAGTTATTCTCTAATAGGAATCACTGATTTTTTATGACACTTAAGGCATTGTGTTTTTCCTCGAATTTTTAGCAACTTGGTTTCCTCCATGCATTCTCATGATTCCTAGGCATCTCTTCTCTGATAAATGTTCTGGCATTTAGCCTGGGTCTCAACTATTATTTTCTCTCTTACTTGAGCTATGATGTTGTTATCACACATAAATTTTCAATTTTTGATTGATAGGGTCATTAACCTAGGTTTCATTTTGTCTCATAAAGTTGGTTCATGAAATTGATGAGAAACTCATGAAATGGTCCTTATCCTATGTCTAGAATACTCCAATAGTCATGTCATCTCAGTCAAATCTATCAAATTCCACCTTAGGCTCACATTCAGTGTTTCAAATTGAGGTAGTGTCCACCTGTCTGCTTTTTCATGATTCTGCAGCGAATATAACTGCAAACAGGCAGATTTCGCTATGGAATCACCTAACCAGTCCGTAGCGAATCTGCTAGGTTTATAACTGAATACACTGTGAAATCATGTTTTTCTGCACCAATACAAAGAATGATGAGCTGTCAATTTTCTAGTGGTTTAGGATAAAGGTGAGGTCATATAATCAATTATTACAGTCATCCAAGCATGCAAAATCGTAAGTACCATCTATCATTACCTTTCACCCATCCCATTTGTCATCATTCTCTCCACATTCGAATTTCATTTTTTAAACTTATCTCCAAAGCACCTCTTTGTCATCTTCCCTTCGAGTTTTGCATGCATCAACCGATTATCATCTTTGAAGAGTCTAGTCCCACCGCAAGCAACTTGTTGTTCAGTCTTTTTCCTTGCAGGTGTCACAGTTCAAGAAGGCAACGTGTGTAATATTCCTTTATAGGAATTTCAGCAATATCTCCAATGAGGACGTTGTATAAGAAAACCAGTGCAAGAATAACGCAGTCCAGGGATGGGATCCTCTAAAATATGCTGTATGTAGCTTAAATATAGAATGGCATCAGAAACAAATAACTCTAGCTACATTAAACAGATCTCCCCTGCTCAAATATGCTAAAAAGCATCACAACCCTAGTACATCATAAAATAGAAATGCCAGAGGCAGCAACATCGTTATTTTTATTATGAAAACTACAACAATAGATGGAATAACATATATCTAGAGCTTTCATTCATTATACGATCAGAAATGAGAGGATTGACCTCTTTTACAAACACATTAGGACCCCTCGGCAAGGGTTTTCGGCAAAATAGCAACACAAGATACAGCACTGCAGAAAATAACGCTATACCCAACAACTCTGTATTGAGAAATATCTAATATGCTCAAAAAGGGACACACAATACAAGAATTGGCTCAAGGCCTCCCTCAATAGAACTCCTGGAGTGGAAATCACCTCCTCCTCTTCTGAAATAAGCACAAATGGATAGGTACAACCCCAGCTACTGCAGCTACTGCAGAAATAACGCATTCACTGGAAGTGACTGCGCTGTCAAGGTCAGAGGATGGCTTTACTCATGATAGTTGATGAGAATTGAACTCAAGACCTCCTCCTTAGCTCTCCCAATCAGCTATACCATGATGAAACTAGAATTACAATGGAGTGTAAAAACTCTGGTAAACTTGATAAATATATATTATTAATGATGAAGATAAGAGATGATTACAATGAGGGATCGCCTGGGCTTTAAATATAGCCTCAAGGTGTCCCTTGGCGAAGAGGCATGATCTTTGATCATGCCCTTTCAGCTAATAAAACCTAATATAACTATATCTAACTAATAATTAATAAAATATTCATAACATTGCCCCTCTCTTAAGATGCTTTGTCCTCAAAGCATACGTAATGATGGACAATGTTGACGAATGTCTGGTTTCCTCAAGCGATGAGCTCTTGCTTCCCACATTTTAAAAAGATTGTGAAGCATCTTCTCGAGCTCCATCTGTTGGTGATGTGGATAGTGAAAAGATCTGATATCGAAAGAGTTGGATACTGTCTTGACTTCTATTGGATGTTTGATTTTCCTATCGGAAGGCACTTTTATGGGTAGATCTTGGAATACTTTTTCATGTTTCCCAACTATCCCTTGTTCTTCTGGTGATTTTTTGTGATTCCTTTTTAGATTTAGGGGTAAGTTACCAACAATTATTGTTTGATGCAACTTCTTCTCATCATCAAACGCTTCATTCTTAACCACCATATGTGCTTCATCACCGAAGGCCTCAACAGCTTCTGCCGTTATATCAGTGGCTTCGGATGTGTTTGTTGCTTCACATGTTTCGTTCAAGTCTGGGGATGGAACATTTTGTTGTTTACAAACATCTGTATCTTCATGGTGATGTGGGGAATCAGCTTTTTCCTGATGCTCTCTTGAGTTCCCTGAATCTTCGAAATTGTTTTGTTGATTTTGTTCCCTGTTAGGAGATATTGGGGATTGTGTCTGACTTAACTTATCTATTTTATCATTTAGCTTATTGAAGAGTTCTGTCATATTGTTCATTGCTTCTGTGGTCTCGTGATGATTTAGCCACATTTGTCTTTCTATTCGATTTGTTGTATCATGAACCTTTTTGATGTCGTTGGAATGCCCTGCAACTGTACCTTCCAGATCGACTATCGCCTTCCAAATTCTTCGGAGTTATTATTAATTTGTTTCTCAAGATCTCCCAATTTCTTCTGGAATTCCGCCATCGACATTGACGAAGACATCGAGCGTGTATGAGGTGGGGAATATCTTTCTGCCAGTTTCTCTTTTCCCCTTCTTCTTCTTCTTCTTCTTCTTCTTCTTTTTTTAATTAATATTTAATTAATTAATTAATATTTTTTTTTTTTTTCAAATTTAAATAATAATAATTATTATTGTTTTTAAATAAATTATATAATTATTATATTTATATAATTATTTATTTGAAAATTATATAATATATAAATAAATTATATAATTATTATATAACAATAATAATTATTTTTATTTTTTTATAACTAATTTTTATATAATTTTAATTTTGAATTAAAGTTTATATAAAAATTAAGTTATAGTCATATATATATTTATTATATATATAAATATCGATGAACTCGTCACAAAAACTATACTCGTCCGCTTAAGAATATACCCGTCCGCTATAATAATGTGTCCGTTCCGTTTAAATGACACTGTGTTTCATATGATTTAAACAAATCGATTTTTTTAATATACCGATGAGTTGAAACAGCACCGTTTAATGGATGGCACAGCACCGTTCCGTTCAAAGAACACACCGTTACGCGATGGACACACTGTTTCACCGTTCGAAAATACTCGCCGTTTCACCAATGGACACGAATTACCCAACGTTTTTTTTTTAAACGCGATTTTTATTATTTTCTGATATTTCTTCTGATGTCCACGCTCACCTGTTCACGATTTGATCGTGATTTTTATTTAAATACACGCCTGCGTGTTTTATGTGCTGCGGTGGCCGATCGCTGACAGGGCCGGCGGCAGTAAGGAATGCGGGTCGATTTAACCGGCGGAAAGAGCTGAAGAACGGACAAGGTAGAACGACAGCGCAGGAAATTGGTCAACGGAACTGTGGCTTTGCTTTGCTTTACAAGTCAATTCCCGTAATTTTCTAAAAAAAAAACTGCGATTGATACCAAACTCAGCATTAATCAGCAATGATCAGCGTTATATATATATTTTATTAATAATGACTGAATGGGTCACGGCGAACAGACGCGGGAAGTATGGTAATGACAGTGGAATGAGTGACGGAAGCGGGTGGCAGACACTGTTCGAGCCTTTAACAATTTTTATGTTGTCACAGGATTGTCCATTACAAATACCAATGGAGTGTAAGCGACTGTGTAGTGACTTTTCTTATTATGATCCGAGCCTTTTACTGTCTACAATCCAGGCTTCTTGGCAAATGAAGACAGGTTCGAGTTACTGTACTTCTTTTTCAGTTCACAGTGCTACTAATCCGACTTTTTCAAGGTGACTGTCCTGAACTTGAAAGAATATCAACCGATACCAATGATAAATATAGTGGGTTGGGTTAGCGTGCAGGTGGGAAGGGCTGCTGGACTGTGAGATATGTGAGGGGAGAGGGTGTAAGGAATGTGAGGGACCGAGAGTATTTGTAAGAGGGTAAGCGTTGAATGTGAGGGTAAGCGTTGAATGTGAGGGGGATTATGAATCAGGGTTTGTGAGCAAAGGCAGAGTGGGTGTGAGAGAGCAGAAGGGGTTGGGTAAAAATCTGTAATTTTTGGAATTTCCTTTGATTCCTAAATTCTGGTGATCACACAGATCCAAAGAGCGATGGCTCTGATACCAATGGAGTGTAAAAACTCTGGTAAACTTGATAAATATATATTATTAATGATGAAGATAAGAGATGATTACAATGAGGGATCGCCTAGGCTTTAAATATAGCCTCAAGGTGTCCCTTGGCGAAGAGGCATGATCTTTGATCATGCCCTTTCAGTTAATAAAACCTAATATAACTATATCTAACTAATAATTAATAAAATATTCATAACAAGCAACATCGTTATTTTTATTATGAAAACTACAACAATAGATGGAATAACATATATCTAGAGCTTTCATTCATTATACGATCAGAAATGAGAGGATTTACCTCTTTTACAAACACATTAGGACCCCTCGGCAAGGGTTTTCGGCAAAATAGCAACACAAGATACAGCACTGCAGAAAATAACGCTACACCCAGCAACTCTGTATTGAGAAATATCTAATATGCTCAAAAAGGGACACACAATACAAGAATTGGCTCAAGGCCTCCCTCAATAGAACTCCTGGAGTGGAAATCACCTCCTCCTCTTCTGAAATAAGCACAAATGGATAGGTACAACCCCAGCTACTGCAGCTACTGCAGAAATAACGCATTCACTGGAAGTGACTGCGCTGTCAAGGTCAGAGGATGGCTTTACTCAAGATAGTTGATGAGAATTGAACTCAAGACCTCCTCCTTAGCTCTCCCAATCAGCTATACCATGATGAAACTAGAATTCCCACATGAGAACTCTTGCACTAAACAGTGCTGCAACTCCGGCTAAACAGCTGAAGCTTGCAATTAGTCATAAGACTGAAACAAGAAGTATGAATCAATGAATCCTTTTGTTGCTATTCCTTCCTTTTTATCCTAAGTGAGCTTCTCCACCTCGGGCCCCACTCATTGGTGATGTAGCTTCCTTGAGAAGTTTCCTCCTTCAAAACTGCACTGCCCTAGTGGCTTTCCCTCCCTTGTGACAGTGCTGTTGACTTGGTCAACTATAGCTAGCTCCTTGCTTTTGCTCCTCTTCACACCCAAGAGGCTTTATTTTATCCTCCTACCTCAATCCCTTTTCACACTGGGATAGATTTTATTGTGTTTCCTACTTCTTATTTCAAAAATGGAGCAATTATAATGTTCCAAGTACAATGGCTAATTGGGAACATTACAGCGTGGTTATAAAAGAAGATGGCCATGAAGAAGAAAACAAACAAAGGGGGCTCTTGTGTGAGATATGAACCCATGGACCTCAAGCTACTCAATGAAGACCCCAGCTTTGTGGAAGCCTTCAGCAACGTTGGATGTCTGAAATTCTGTCCAAAACTCCAAGGTTTTCATGCTCAGGTATCAAAGGATTTCGCAGTAAATTTCATAGGCACAGCTTCAAAGGTCGGGGTTCTAAGTTTTACAGTGTCACCTGAGACTATTTCTCAAGCCACAAAGATACCAAGGGAGGGTGAAGTGTGGTTCAAAGCCACTAAGTTCAAGATGCAGAATTGTGATGAATTTGTAAAACTAGAACACATTGGAGCTGACATGGCATCTGGAATTCCAAGGAGCTACATGAAAGACAACTACTCAAAGTTGTTGTTTGTAATTCAAAAGTACTTTACTTGTGAGGGGAGATTTCATATGGTTTACCTGTACCATTTCAGGCTTATATTGCACTTCACTGGTAAGCAGTCTCTTGATCTTCCCTTTTTCTTCTTTAGGAGCTTAGGGAAAATGTCTGACAAGGTTAAGGGCAAGGCAGAAAGCAGTGAGACATCAATTTTCCACCATGGTTTGATTAAACTCCTGGTGCTGGAGGAGTTGAAGAAATTAAACAGAGAATGAGCTACCTTTCTTTTCCTTAGTGGTTATGAGGTTGATTAAGTGACACCTAAGAAAACCCCAAAGTCAAAAGCTACTCCTTCAAATAAAAATGATAAATCTGCAGCTGAGACAAAGGGTGTAAATGAAGAAGAGATAGATCCCATTATAGAGCCAATGGATATTGAAACAAAGCCTGTACAAGAGGCAGAAATCCCACAGCCTTCACCTACAAGCAACAAACAAAAGATCAGTAAGCAAGGCCACAGAAGGATAACCAGAAGTCAAACAAGTGGAAAGGGAAACCTTGAAGACATCCTTCAAGCTATAGATATTGAGGAGACTCCAGTGGTTAGAGATGAAGATATTGAAGGTGACAAGAAGAAAAAGAAAGGTATGACTGCTAAAAAGCTTGATTTTGCAGGAGAAGATGCAGGTTTCATATTTCAGCCAAGGAAACCACTCACTAGGCTGCAACTTGCAAAGGGTGTCATGGCAAATAAGAAGACAGGGGATACTGACAAAGGCAAACAACCTATCACAGAAGATATTATTGATTTGTCTCCAGCAGCAGATGAGGTCATTGTGCAAAGGAAAGGTAAAGAGAAGATAGTTGAAAAAACTGAAGTGCAGGTACTAAAAGAGTAGTTGAGAGAGGCCAGAGAAGAGGTCATTGAGACCAAATTCGAGTTGTAGGAAGCCAAGGTAGACAAAAAGTTGATGGAAGATTTCAAAGAAAAAGTAAATGAGCACCTAAATCAATATGATGAATCATTAACCAATGCTAAGAAGCTGTTGAAAAGGACACTTCCTTTGAGAAGGGTAATGAAGCACACCATAAACAAAAATTTATGGTTACAATCTAAAAGGAAGAAGCTCAAAGGCTAGGTCAAAGAGTTAGAGGATCAAATGGAGATGATATAGTCAGAGTTAAAGAAAATAGGCCTTAAAATCATAGTTATAAATGAACTTGAAGAGATTTAGCCTTCTACTGCTAAAGATGAAGTTCCCAAAGCTTGAAGAGTAGACCTAACATATTTTTGACAATTTTTCAGCATTCATAAATCAGCATTTCCAAATTTAAAGGCAAAATTTTGAATAAAAGGGACAATTTTGGGTTTTCTGCCAATTAAGCAATTTCGTAGCGAACCCCAGGCTTGAAGCCCAGATTTCGCTACGAAATCGCTGTAGGTGACTTTTTTCTTAAAATCATGGATAAATTCAAAAGCAAGGTGGGAGAAAATTTGTATTTAGCTCATTTGGTTCAACAAACATCTCCAAATCAGAAAAGAAGGCTAACAGGTGGCATAGGTGGGTGAAGTCAATTTGCTACAAAACCTCGCTACGAAATTACCTTAATTCCCCTGTTTTTGCAGCGAGCAACATTTCGTAGCAATTTTGTGATTTGAAGGTTCATTGGAGATCATCTAGCCACGTGGAGGGTTTAAAGAGTATCAATGGAATATTCTGGTGGAGTTTTAGTCTTCGACAAGACTGTCTAGTTCACCAGCTCAGCATGAAGACAGTCATCAAATATCATGACACTATTTCCTTAAAAATAGGATGATTAGTTTCTAAATCTAGTGGGGGTATTTATGCCTGATTATGGTTAGTGCCACTCGAGCACTTAACTATTTTTGATGTAATGATGCAGTCCTTTCAGTTAGTGAATGTAATTAATAAGTGGAAGAGTCTTAGTAGGTCTCTAAGTCATAAAGTCAATAGGTGTCATTATCATTCCCATGTATTTTGCTTCTTGTTAAGATAGGTGTCAACAAAAGTAGTTCAATGATCTAGCCATGTAGGCAGATCCAATGTAAGGAGACTAAAGCCTATTAATAGGCAGAATTTCGAAGAATTCAGGGTTGAAGGATGTTATTCTACATTACTACTATTGTAAAGTTTTTCTGATCAGTAATATACAATGTCTGTGTCTTTCTTCTTCACCTAAGATTCATTTGGTGTTTTCCTGAGCATTTATCCTATGTATCTTATTATTTTGCTTTTAATATCTTATTGTTTAATTACTCAGAATTCATGTACATCATGCTCTGACTTCCTTTAAACATTAAGCTATTGTATATCTGTGTGTTGTACTTTCATTGAAACATCTACATGCCTCAGCTTCCACAAGGAGAACCATGTCACTGAATTTCCTAACACTGACTCCATAAGACGAATGGTAGTAAACTCTATACATTTTTCACCTGCATACAAACAAATTCAAGACACTATTACAGAGTTAGCCATCTAATTGAATCATATTTGAAAAAATCATTGTTACTTTTTGAGAGAACCCTCTCAGACTGAAAAGGCTAATTTTCAATCACAAGTTCGTATGAAAGAGTTACTCTAGGTTGTCTGGTGGAGCAGCCCATCTGTACCAACTTAGTGATAACAGATGCTATGAAAAACCATCCTTGGCTGGATGGGGAACAAATATAGAGGTTCTTCTTCCTATAAGTAGATGTTCTCCTCTTGAGGTTCTTACTCCCCTTCATCATGAGGATTCCTTCTATTAATTTTTAAGTTAACATGTTCTTTGCTTAGGACTGTTATTTCAGAGATCCATATTAGCCCGATTTTCCATTAGCAATCACATAAGACATTATTATAATGACAGTAACTAAAGAAAGAACGTAGACGAAAGATGTGAAAGACAAGCCAAGACAATAGATCACAAAGATATGGCTCAAGCTAGAGAAAAACCCGAAGAAGGGGAAAACCCTTGATCAATTCTTCTTCTTATTATTATTATCAAATGTTCAACAGAGAAAGAGAAAGAGAGTACACTTAAAGTCAAATTGACTTGTCAATGTGCTGATCAATACCACTGCCCAGATGTCAAGGAAATAACCCAGTCAAGTCTGCACTTTTGTCTCTCGATCTAACCAGTGGTCCATAATAGATAAGGCAACCACATAATGGACTTCAAAAGCAGCTCGATCCTGGATACATATATGCGGCCTTATTTTGCTGAATATGAGGAGCCCAATGTAGTTTGATTATGGAATAAATGTAGATCTGGCTAGGGCATACGTCTGCCCTAACCTACGACAACAAACTCATGATAAAACCCATTCGATCTTCTTTGCAGTGAAAGCGGCTTAAGCCAGGCTAACACCTTAGCCTCTTTTCTTTCATTCAACTAAGGTTTGAACCTGCCAAGTTCCATAGAAGGTCTGCAGCCAACAAGGAAAGATGAATATTGTCGAAAATACTCATTGATCTAGTTTAGACATGCTACTAACTACCTCGGTCTTCTACCTGAGAAACTTGATCTGATGTAGAGAAGGGTTTTCCATATAAAACTAGCCTAGACTTATCCTAAATACCTGCAACCTACTCAACAAAAGCTTCTCGGCCTTGTGACAAAGAGAAAGCCCAAAACATAATACTCCTTCGTCCTCCTTCTGAGCTTGGTTACCTCAGACATGGTCTTGAACCTTTTGATGTGTGAAATGAGGTTGAAGGCACCTCTATATATTACTAGTTGATGGGGGTGAAGGGACGTGACTATTGGGCTTGGTAAGCAGACATATAGGTGAGGCCAACCTTGATAATTTATATGTGAGAGAACATAAATTCAAAGATCCAATTCTCCTTATCCAAATTTGATGATCTTTAGGTCGATTTTGTCCTCTCGAAAAGAGGGATTTTTTGCTGCAATATCTTCCCCAAAAGAGCTGTCCAAAGTGAAAATTTTCCCTAGTTGCCAAATTTAACACTCCCTCTCAACTAGGGAGAATTCCACCTGTCAAATCAACAACCATTGTCACTGATCATCATACCATCCTGTCGTCATGAACCATCTCTGCAACTTGTCTCAAATTTGCTGAACACTGATATAGATAATGAAGAAGGATTGATCAAGAGTGAGTCACAAGACCTTACCACTCTCCACTGACAAAAGTCAGTCCACATAACCATGTGAAGAAACGAAATCAGATTTGATCTCAAGTGATCAAGTTTGTTGAACATTAGCATCCTAGACATAGGGAGTACGACAGTACACGACACGTCCATTGGTAGTGCTATGGTCCCTATCCACTTTTCCCAACTCATTGGTCAGATGAGAGGTACTTCCCATGTGTCCCGGACTACATGGGTAGGATGATGCAAGAACATCAGTAAGGAAAGAATATATCACATCCTGCTCACAACCACACGTAGGGAAAGGAGAAACCACATCCTACAAACACATGTCATAACGACACGTAGGGAAAGGATGAACCACATCCTACAAACACATGACATAACCATACGTAGGGAAAGGATGAACCACATCCTATGTGCATGCAAATCACCGAGAGTAGGGAAAGGATGAACCACTTCCTACATGCATGCCAACCAATCAATCGTAGGAAGGATCCTACTCGTGGGGAAAGGATGAACCACGTCCCATCGACATGTAAAATGTCGATCGTAGGGAATGAGCATCCTACATGTGGAGAAAGGATGAACCGCGTCCCACTGACATGTCCACAAGCAAATGCCTGAATTCATCTCTCACTAGGGTGTCAGCAGGACAAGGTGAACCACTCATCTTGCTCATATGCCAGAGGGGAAGGTGAACCACTCATCATATGCATATCTCATCAATTGTAGGGGAAGGTGAACCACTCACCCTACATACATGTGTCATCAACTGTAGGGGAAGGTTAACCACTCACCCTACACACATGTCAACCATCATGGGATATCACAGGGGAAGGTGAACCACTCACCCTATGGTCGCTCATAACTCCAGAAAGTACCCCAAGTCCCTAGAAGCGCCCAAAGCTCTATGTTCAACCAGAATCCTCCTAGTAAGGTCTTTCCATGACTCCCAACTTCTTTCGGAAGGAAGATAAACTTTGTCTTTAAAATTTAGTTTCCTCTTAATAAATGAGAGGATCATTATTTGATGGACAGACATTATTAATTAACATCACATCTCCCTCTGAATGTTTGAAAAGTAAGCTTACTTAAAACATAAGCATTGAGCTATATGCAACCTGCTTTTAATCCTATGGTCCATGTGCTGGAATTATCCAATTATAATCATGCAACTTATATCAAATTCAGTTATCATGACATGCCTTTCATAAAAATCATCGGACAAGAATAGTCATCAGAGATTTTATGGCTCCCCCTTAAGCCTTTATTTAGGTCAGATGAGGCAACATTTTCAGAAAAGGTCTGAATCATCATAGTCCTAGTTTTCTCATCCTTCATTGCATCAAATTACCCAATTCATGATGGGAAGAAGACTTTCTCATTCGGGCATTCATATCTATAGAACCATTCTTCATAAAATCCTGATTTAATGCAATCAAGATATCAGGGTCTTTTGCTTATTGTGCTTGTATACTACCTTCTGATTTTCATAAGGATTGATAGAGAATTGCTCGGAGTGCTATGCACTTCTTCTTCTAGATGATCTTCAAGAATGAAGGCTTTAGGTGAGGTGTACTTCTTATCAAAGGTATTGCAATTTCCTTTACTGACAGATCCTAGAGAGATTCAAGTTGAATTTAGCCTTGAATCATTATTCTTTGCTACTTTTTGTTTCCACTTTTTCTATTTCCACTTGCAGCTGCAAGATCATTGTAATTAATGATTTGCAGTCTTCACCAGGTTGTTATGTCATTCATGCTTCGTGTTACAAGATTAATGTCAGGTCAATCAATGTAGGATCACAACCATATGAAACCAAGTTCAATCACAGGTCAGAATTTTACTAGGCCACTTCCTTTATTACAAAATTGTCACTGTCTCATTTGTTCACTGGAATCATTGTCATGAAGGTCTTTGATTTACTGACTGAATGTGCCTTAAACAAAATCTTTGTCTTCAGATAATCGCAAGAACCCTTAACTGTTTCCTGTTGATAATGGGAGTTGTAAATGTTGAAATTTGGTTACTGGAGGATAGGTGGTTCCCTAAGGCTTTGATCTTTGGCCTAGGGAAAAGTGTCCAAAAGAATTTAATTTTTTTCCTAAAGTGACTTTATAAAGTTATAAAGTCAAATCTAATTTAAAAGTGACTTTAAGTGATAAAGTTACTAAGTCTAATTTTAAAGTGACTTTAATAAGGCAATGTGAAATTAGAACGGAAAAGTGACTTTGGAAAGAAATGACTAAGTGGATCTTTATTACAGTGGGGTGAATTAAAAAATAGAAAGTGAGATTTAAATGAGCATTTAATCTCAGCCCTAGATCTTAAGCTATCTCAGCTATTGGATTTAGGGATTCCCCAAAAGTCACTTAGGGTTAGGCTAAAGGAGGAAAATGAGGGAAAAGGTCATTCATTTTTTCATGAGTAGATTGAGAGAGGAGGAGAGAAAGCTAAAGAGAAATTTCTAAGCGGAGGGAGAGCAGCATAGTTAGATAGAAAATCCGTACAGCGAGAGGGCACATTTTCCAAGGTAGCATTTCCGTATAGCAGCGTTTATTGGCATGTTTACCAAGGCAGAAAATCCGTACAACACTGTTTAGCACGTTTTTTAAGGCAAGTACAGCGTTGTTTTTGAGGGGCAGATTCAACAGCAAATGGCCCAATTTTCGAGGCAGCTTTTCTGGGCACGAAAACCAAGGAAGGCGCTGAGTTATTGTCCGTACAGTTCCGTACAGTACTGTACAGACAGAAATTTGGGCACATTTTCCTAGGCGAAAAGTACAACATTTATTGCTGTATTTTTTCTATAATTTTCTGTTTTGCTGTTGGCACGATTTTATGTTGATTAGCGGTTGTCATTGATGTCAACCCAAGCAGCACCAGGGGCTAACCCAATATTGCATGGGAATTTTGACTTACCAAATTAATATATTCTGGGTCAATAATGCTTTTGATGGTTTCTACTTATCGAGATGTTTCCGTTGATATATGGCACGCCATGTAATTCTTCACGATTTGAGAGATATTCATATTTGAAGTTTGTACCCCCAGTTAGTGGGCTAAAACCCCATGGGGTTGGGGAATGGGTCATTGAAAAGTCATAATTAATATTTTTTAAGCTCCTAAAATCCCTCCCACGTTCACTTGTTGAAGCCCCTCTCAACCTAAGCATTTATATAAATTGTGATCCTCATTTCCTCCTTATGCAAGGGATTTCGCCATCTGAAACAGGTCATCATGGCATTTGCGCTCTAACTTTTTTTCTACGAAGGTTCAGAAGCTGAAATTTTTATGAGGCGAAGCCGAAATCCTGAGGAAGCTGCTGTAAAAATTTCAGATCAAAGTGCGCAATATTTTTGGAGATATGATCTGTGGAAGTCAGGGTTTTTGCAGGCTCCTGAAATTTGTCTCAAAGAAGTGACCCTGGTAAATTCGTCATAACTCTCTTTTTGAGTATCAGATTGGAATTCCGTAAGAAGTGACGGATAGTGCACATTCTGTACTTTTCGCTCTATCAATTTCAGAGCCAAATGAAGAAACAGTGACACGTGGCACGCTGTACAAGTGCGCTCTGCTGAAACAATCCATAATTAGGGCATTGTGAGAGATTGGGTATAACTCTCTCTTAAAGAATCCAAATTGGGTTAGACCTGTGGCATTGGAAAGATGACTCAGAGGACTACTACAAGACCGAAAATCAGATATTAAGGATCTGAAATAACAGAGATACACCATATTCAATATCGAGCTCCTAGAAGGCAAGAAAAAACTAGTTCATGTGTTGTCAAGGGTTGCAAAGGACCAGACTTTCTATGGAAGCAAAGCAAAGCAAGGTGCAACAGAGGGTAGCATGACAAGAGCAGCAACCAAGGTGCATAACAGCAACAAGAAGTTCATCATATGAAGTCTTCAAGTGGGCAGCACTGCGTACAATCATTGTAAAGGTATCATTGTACTTAGTCATTGTAAATACATTAATGTACAAATTGTACTAGTGTCTATCTGCCAAGGGTTGAAGACGCAGTGTTGGGAGGACTAGGATCATCATTAGGTGGTTATGTCAAAGTTGGGGTTATGGTCTAGTATATCTTCTTCTTCTGCATCATTCTATGTCATTGTAAAGTGGACCATTTTCCCTGGTACGGGAGTCCATTCTTCTTTTATTCTTCTATAGGGTGGTAGGGTGGCGCTAGGGTGACTTGTAGCTCATTGGGTGTTGGGGCATCCGTTCAGTTGACTATTGAAGAATCTTGGGCGTTGGAGCGTCCATCTAGTGGGAGCTGGAGAAGAATGCTTTTCTAGATTCTAAGAAGTTGGAGCTTTATTTTCAATTAGAGCTGAATATTAAAAAATTATTAGAAAAGTATTAGGTGGTTTTTGTCCCGGAGTGGGTTTCCACCTTAAAAACTGTGTGCATTTGTGTTCCTCTTGTTTGCTGCTATCATTGTACAAACACTGATAATAATTGAAGATTAACTAATGCTCTAATTGAAAGGAATACTGATTCACCCCCCCTCTCAGTATTTCCAACAATTGGTATCAAAGCTTGGTTCCTTCAATAGCAGTTTAACAGCTGGAAGGAGGTCATGGAGCATACCAAGAATGGTGTACCTCTATTCAATGAAAATAATTATGCACTATGGAAAGGAAGAATGGAGGTCTATATCTTGGCGCAAGGTTACGAAGTATGGGACACTGTTCAAAATGGATTTACATCAACCGCGGATGAACAAGGTAAGAAGAATTTGGTAAATGATGCAAAAGCAAAAAATATTATTATCAGTGGACTTATTGAATCTGCTTATCATAAGGTGTTGGGTTGTAAAACCGCCAAAAATGTATGGGACAAGCTTGAGAATATATATGTAGGTGACTCAAATGTCAAAGAAGCAAAGCTTCAAATCTATAGAGAAAAATTTGAGCAACTCGGAATGAAAGAAGATTGCAACATTGCTGCATACTTCCAATACGTTGATGAAATAACCAATACTCTGGAAGGATTGGGAGAGCCAGTTGACGAGAAGAATATTATATGGAAGATTCTTAGAACGTTACCAGGGAGATTCAACCCAAAGGTATCTGTCTTAGAATACAGTGCAAATCTGGACAAACTCGGCAAGGAAGAATTACATGGAGTTATCATAGCATATGAAATGAGACTTGATGAAGAAAAGGGTACTTCAAATCTAGAAACTGCATTCGTTGCATCTAAGCAAACCAATAAGGACAAACAACCTTCAATTGAAATGACATGCACCTACAAGTGTGAAGAAAAGGGAGATGATGGAGAATGTCTTTCAGATGAAGAATATGCTTACTTTACGAGAAAACTAAAACCTGGTAAGGGAAAATTCAAAGGTAAACTTCCATTGATATGTTTCGGTTGTGGTGAGGTTGGGCATTTCGTAGCAAAATGTCCGAACAAAAGTGATGGAAACTCAAAAGGAAAGAAAGTCTTTAAGAAATTCAACAAGCAAGGCAAAAAGAAAGGATCCAAAAGGAACTTTCTCTCTAAAGAATATAGCTCATCATCCGATGAAGAAAGTGACAGCAAAGAAGAAGCCAATGAGAAAGTATTGTTTATGGCCAAGCACAATAAACAAGAAGTATCAAACAATGAAGAAGAAGGGTTGACCATAGAAGAATTTTATGAGGAGGCAATCAAGTTTATAAAAGAGCTCAATGCTGAGAAGATCCGTTCCAATACTCTTGAAGAACAAGTTCAAGATCTCAAAATTGAGATTGAAAAACACAAATGTATTGAAGAGTCACTTCAAAAGAAGTTGGAAGAAAGAAACCAAGAAAGGGAAGAATTAGAAGCCGAAGTAGTCTCGTTGTGCAAGGAAGTGAAGAAGGGAAAAACTGTCCAAAACTATGCCAACAACTCAAGGGCATTGGAAGAACTCATCAACAATCAACGATCTTACAACGACATAACTGGCCTCGGTTACAAAGAAGAAGAAGCAGGACCTTCTACAACAAAATACAATGAACCTATGAGATCTGACATACATGTAGACTTCATTGGACAAGATTCGCAAGCACATCCTTGGAAGACGATTCCTCGACGAAGATTTTCATCCAGGTACCAACATATTTTTCATGGCTATTGTTATTCGTGTGGAAAATTTGGTCATAAAGCTGTAGAATGTCGCATGTACCCTAGGAACCAATGCAATTCCAAGAGATTCTTCAAATATGAACCTCCCAGGGCTCAACGAAACATCAATAGATTTGAACATTTAAGAAATAATATGCAATGTTACAAATGTCAGAACTTTGGACACATAGCCAGAGACTGCTGACTTGAAAATCCTCCAGAAGAATCTTCGAAGCCACAGAATGAACGAACATGGAAGAAGAAGAAGACTGATAATTGTGCTCTCGCTCTCAAGGCTAAAAAAAATAAAGATGTGTGATATGTTGATAGCGGTTGCTCAACGCATATGACTAGAGATAGAAGGAAATTTGTATCTCTGAAAGAGAAGAAGGATGGAACCATATCCTTTGGAAATGATGGATCTTCAAATGTTATAGGATCAGGTACCGTCACTCTCGGAAGCAAAGATGTTACAGCCAAGAATGTTCTATTGGTCGAAAACATGAATCACAATCTGCTCAATGTTGGACAAATGTGTGATCAAGGACACACAATGCTATTCAACTCCACAAAATGTGAAATCAGGAAAGGCAGGTATGGTAAAATTGTGGCTACAGCAAGTCGAGCTCCAAACGACATATATGTTCCGGATGAAGCAACTAAAGCATGTCTACTAGGTAGAAGAAGATGAAAGTTGGTTATGGCACAAACGAATGGGTCACATAAACTTTGACAATCTTGTCAGGATAAGCAAAAAGGAAGCAGTACGAGAAATGCCGAAAATCTCAAAACCTTCCAACACACTATGTGAGGCATGTCGACATGGCAAGCAGACAAAAGTCCAATTTAAAACAAAAGAACACTTTGCATCACATCCATTGGAATTGATACATACTGATCTATGTGGTCCTGTGAGAACAAAAGGCTTAGACGGAGAATTATATTTCATGTTAATGATATATGACTATACCAGGATAACAACCATCAGTTTCCTAAAGAAAAAATCTGAAGCATTTGAGTGTTTTAAGATCTGCAAGGAGTTGGTTGAAAATGAAACTGATTTGAAAATAAAGTGTTTAAGATCAGATAATGGTGGAGAATTCACTTCCAAATTATTTCAGAAATACTGTGACAAAAATGGAATAAAAAGAAAATTTTCAACAGCACGAACACCTCGGCAAAATGGAGTTGCTGAAAGAAAGAATAGAACTATACAGGAAATGGGTAGAACAATGTTGAAGGACTCAAAATTGGATGAAAAATTCTGGGTTCAAGCAATTGATACGACAATCTTCATTATCAACCGAAGTCTTCTCAGAAATAATTGCAACAAGACTCCATATGAATTATGGAAAGGAAAACCAGCTAATGTAAAATATTTCAGAATCTTCGGAAGCAAATGTTATATCAAAAGAGAAGATCAAAATTTGGGTAAGTTTGAATCACGTGTTGATGAAAGTATCTTTGTTGGTTACTCACGCAAAAGAAAGGCCTATAAATGCTATAATCTAAGACGAAAACAGATAGTGGAGAGCATAAATGTTACATTTGACGAAGATGGTGTTCTAGCGAGTAATAATGAGGATCTAGAATCTTTGAAACTTGAGATAGAGGCTAAAAAAGACAGATAAAATTGTAGAACAAGAAGCAACTATCAACGAGGAGGAAGTAAACAATGATCATCAAGATATACCAGAACAACAACAAGAAGCTCCTCCAAGGAGAACAAAAGAGTGGATTCAAAAGAACCATCCATCAAATCAAATCATTGGTGACATAAATGAAGGTCGACAACTTCGTTCATCACAACAAGCTCACATTGCTTTTCTAGCAACCTTTGAGCCTAGTAGTTTTGAGGAAGCCAGCCAAAATGAACATTGGGTAGTAGCTATGAATGAAGAATTGGATAAATTTGAAAAGAATAACACCTGGGAATTAGTTCCATGACCAAAAGATAAAAATTTCATTAGGACTAAATGGGTGTTCAGGAAAAAATTGAATGAATATGGGCAGGTTACCAGAAACAAAGCAAGATTGGTTTACAAAGGCTATGCACAAGTGGAAGGAATTGATTTCGATGAAACATTTGCACCAGTTGCCAAAATGGAAGCCATCCGAATGTTTCTCACCTATGCATGTTCAAGAAAAATCAAAGTCTACCAAATGGATGTTAAGTCAGCATTTCTGAATGGAGAATTAGAAGAAGAAGTTTACATCGAACAACTTGAAGGTTTTCTACTATCACAAAAAGAAGACTATGTCTGCAGGTTAAAGAAGGCTCTATATGTTCTCAAGCAGGCTCCCAGAGCATGGTATGCTCGTCTTGATAGATGTCTATGTCAACAAGGTTTCAAGAAAGGTATTGTTGATAGCAATATTTATGTACAAATAGATAAAGATAATTTAACAATCGTTGAGGTATATGTGGATGATATAATATTTGGTAGCAATGATGATCAACTAAGTAAGAACTTTTCTACAAAGATGCAAAGTGAGTTTGAGATGTCTTTACTTGGTGAGCTGACATACTTCTTAGGGCTTCAAATATCTCAGTAAGAGAAAGGAATATTTATATGTCAAGCCAAGTACATCAAGGAAATGCTCAAGAAATTCAAAATGGAAGATTGCAAACCCGTCCTTACTCCGATGGTAACAGGTTGCAAATTGAGCATAGACGACTCATCTAAGGATGTGGATTAGAGGTTGTACAGATCTATGATTGGTAGTCTTCTATATGTAACAGCCTATCGACCAAATGTTATGCAAGCAGTTGGACAAGTATCAAGATTCCAAGCAGCACCAAAAGAATCACATATTATTGTCATCAAAGGAATTCTTCGATATCTAAAGGGCACAGAAGAATATGGCTTGTGGTATCCCAAGGGTAACAATCTCATTATTCAAGCCTTTACAGATGCAGATTGGGCAGGAAGCGTTGATGATCGTAAGAGTACTAGTGGAGCAGCATTCTATCTAGGTGGTTGTCTCATATCATGGTTGAGCAAAAAGCAAACTTCAATCTTGTTATTTACAGCGGAAGCAGAATACATTGCAGTAGCATCATGTTGTACTCAAGTCCTTTGGATGAAACAAACTTTGCAAGATCTTCAAGTACAATTCAGTGAGCCTATTCCCATATTTTGTGATAACACTAGTGCCATCAACATCTCCAAGAATCCTGTCATGCATTCAAAAACAAAACACATTCCGATCAAATATCATTTTGTTAGAGAACAAGTCGCTGAAAAGAATATCAAACTTGAGTATGTTTGTAAAAAAGAACAAATTGTTGATATCTTCACTAAACCTTTACCTCATGAAGCATTTGAATATCTTCGTCAAAAGCTTGGGATTCTCCCAAGTTCTCATTAAATTACAGGTCTGCAGGATAGTTGTGTGTCAGCGAGAGTGGAAGTGTGTACAGGTCCGCAGGATATTGTGTTTCAGGGGGAGTTACCCTTTGCCATTGATGTCAAAGGGGGAGAGAATGTTGTAGGAAGAGGTATCATGATCGTAGGGGGAGTACTTGTGTTGCCATCAATGCCAAAGGGGGAGATTGTTGATCAGCGGTTGTCATTGATGTCAACCCAAGCAGCACCAAGGGGTAACCCAATATTGCATGGGAATTTTGACCTACCAAATTAATATATTCTGGGTCAATAATGCTTTTGATGGTTTCTACTTGTCGAGATGTTTCCGTTGATATATGGCACACCATGTAATTCTTCATGGTTTGAGAGATATTCATGTTTGAAGTTTGTACCCCTAGTTAGTGGGCTAAAACCCCAGGGGTTGGGGCATGGGTCATTGAAAAGTCATAATTAATATTTTTTAAGCTTCTAAAATCCCTCCCACATTCACTTGTTGAAGCCCCTCTCAACCTAAGAATTTATATAAATTGTGATCCTCATTTCCTCCTTTGCAAGGGATTTCGCCATCTGAAACAAGTCATCGTGGAATTTGCGCTCTAACTTTTTTTCTACAAAGGTTTAGAAGCTGAAATTTTTATGAGGCGAAGCCGAAATCCTGAGAAAGCTGCTGTAAAAATTTCAGATCAAGGTGCGCAATATTTTTGGAGATATGATCTGTGAAAGTCAGGGTTTTTGCAAGCTCCTGAAATTCATCTCAAAGAAGTGACCTTGGTAAATTCGTCATAACTCTCTTTCTGAGTATCAGATTGGAATTCCGTAAAAAGTGGCGGATAGAGCACAGTCTGTACTTTTCTCTCTATCAATTTCAGACCAAATGAAGAAACAGTGACACGTGGCACGCCGTACAAGTGCACTCTGCTGAAACAGTCCATAATTAGGGCATTGTGAGAGATTGGGTATAACTCTCTCTTGAAGAATCCAAATTGGGTCAGACCTATGGCATTGGAAAGATGACTCAGAGGACTACTACAGGACCGAAAATTAGATATTGAGGATCTGAAATAACAGAGATACACCAGATTCAATATCAAGCTCCTAGAAGGCAAGAAAAAGCTAGATCATGTGTTGTCAAGGGTTGCAAAGGACCAGACTTTCTACATCAGCAAAGCAAAGCAAGGTGCAACAGAGGGTAGCATGACAAGAGCAACAACCAAGGTGCATAACAACAGCAAGAAGTTCATCATATGAAGTCTTCAAGTGGGCAGCACTACATACAATCATTGTAAAGATATCATTGTACTTAGTCATTGTAAATACATTATTGTACAAATTGTACTAGTGTCTATCTGCCAAGGGTTGAAGAGGCAATGTTGAGAGGTCTAGGATCATCATTAGGTGGTTGTCTCAAAGTTGGGGTTATGGTCTAGTATATCTTCTTCTTCTGCATCATTCTATATCATTGTAAAGTTGACCATTTTCCCTAGTACGGGAGTCCATTCTTCTTTTATTCTTCTATAGGGTGGTAGGGTGGTGCTAGGGTGAGTTGTAGCTCATTGGGTGTTGGGGCATCCGTTTAGTTGACTACTGAAGAATCTCGGGCATTGGAGCGTCCATCTAGTGGGAGCTGGAGAAGAATGCTTTCCTAGATTCTAGGAAGTTGGAGCCTTATTTTCAATTGGAATTGAATATTAAAGAATTACAAGAAAAACATTAGGTGGTTTTTGTCTCGGAGTGGGTTTCCACCTTACAAACTGTGTGCATTTGTGTTCCTTTTGTTTTCTGTTATCATTGTACAAACACTGATAATAATTGAAGATTAACTAATGCTCTAATTGAAAGGAATACTGATTCACCCCCCCCCCTCAGTATTTCCAACATTTTCAAGGTTGGAGGTTGACACGGAAATCGAGATAAGTGGGTTTTGTATTTGCTGTAATTTTTTCTGTGTTTTACTGTTCACTGTAAAAACATTTATCAGAAATAAGAAAAGCTTTCAAACTGGTTTTCCCCAAGAGTTGTAGGGGGTTTTTCCAGGGTCAAGTTGACCAAAAATCAGCGTGTCTATTTTCTGTGTGTGGCTGATTTATTTTTCTAAGTTTTATTTCTGCATTTCAACATTGTGAAATTTCCAGAATTAGTGTTTTCAGAAAATATTTATTTTTATAGCTTGTTGAATATATGGCTATGGGAATGGGCATTTAACTTTATGGGAGAAATAAGGAGAAACTGAAAACCGAGGTTGGGTATCAAATTTCTACATGGTATCAGAGCTATTTTGCTAAAAAGAGCAGTTTGGGACAGCAAGAAGAAAAATTACAGCACGCTGATTTTTCACACCGAAATTACAGCAAGCTGATTTTTCACACAGAAAACATTACCTTTACTACAACAGTGTTATTTTCAGTTTATTAGGATAGCAAGCATGTCTTTGGGCTTGAGGGTGGAGGATAGGTTGGATGGGCATAGTAACTACAGTGTATGGAAGGAGAGAATGCAGAGCATCTTTGAGGAAACAAAAGTCTGGGATATCATGGTGCATACTGCACAAAACTCTGTAATGTGCCTACTGATGCTATTCAGTTGGCAGCCTTTAATAAAAAGAATAACAAGGGTAAGAGACTAATTCTAGATGGAATCAAAGACCATTGCATTTCTCATGTGAGAGGAAAAAGATATGTTCATGAGATGTGGACAACATTGACCAATCTCTACCAGAGTACCAATGAGAACAGGAAAATGGTCCTAAGAGAGAAACTGAAGACCATTAAGATGGGTAAGACTGATAGTGCAGCTGGATATCTCACAAAGATTACTAATGTGAGAGATGCATTGGCAGCAGTTGGAGAGGTCATTCCACCCACTGAGTTGGTGCAGATTGCAGTGAATGGCCTTCTCAGTTCATGGTTGAATTTTGCTGATGGGGTTTGTGCACGTGAGACCCTTCCCTTTTGGGAAAGGTTCTGGGATGATTGCATATAGACATAAATAAAAAAAAGCCAGCTTGGGGCAGCCAAACCAGTTGAGCAGGATGATGATGTAGCACTGTTGGCAGGAGGCAAGAAAGGCAAGGGAAAGAAGCAAGCTTCCACAAGCAATGGTGGGGGCAAAGGCAAAGGTAAAGGTAAACAGGGGAACACGCAGAAGGACTATTCCAAGGTGAAGTGTTGGAATTGTCAGAGGATGGAACACTATGCAGTTCTGTGTCCGGAGAAGAAGAAGAAGGGGAAGAACCAGAGCATGGCAGCATCAGCAGAGATAGAGGACTTTACGGATAGCTTTGACTGGGAGTTTGGGTTCATTGCTTGTGAGTCCACTAGTGCAGGATCACCTGCCACGAAAGTTGAGAAGGAGTGTGCATTTCCCTCCACTAGCGAAGCATCTTCAGGTATCTGGTATGTTGACAGTGGGGCTTCACGTCATATGACAGGAGTCCGTGAGTACTTCTCAGAGCTTTCAGAGAGTGGCACTGATATAGAGGTAGTACTCAAAGATGACAACGTTGTTAGAGCAGTCGGTGTGGGGACATTGACATTTGATAGGGAACCCAAACCTCCCTCGAAGGTGTCAGATGTTCTATATGTGCCAGGGATGAGGAAGAACCTCATATCCATCTCAGCATTGGAGGACAGAGGGTATGAGATATTGTTCAAGAGAGGACAGGTGCTGATATATCCCAGGGGCGCTCTAGCTGATTCAGCTAGAGTGAGTGGTGTACACCATGCAAAGGTGTACAAGTTTGCATTTCAGCCCCTTTTGGCATTGAGTAGTAGTATCGGCAGCAGAGCTAGCAGTTCAGAGCTGTGTGAGATTTGGCATCGCAGGAATGGGGCACATGTATCATGGAGCCTTGAGGACATTGCGGGAGATCACTACAGGTGTGCCAGATTTCAGTACTGATCACTTTGATACATGCAGAGGATGTGCTATGGGCAAGTTTGCTAAATCCCCTTTTCCCATCAGTGACAACAGATCGACTAGGATACTTGATTTGATTCATTCTGATGTGAGCGGTCGGATGTCTCATGTTTCCTTGAGTGGATATGAGTATTATGTTTTATTCATTGATGATCACTCCAGGAGGACCGGATTTATTTCTTGAAGACCAAGAGTGAGGTCTTCAAGCAGTTTCAGGAGTTCAGAGCTCTTGTGGAGACTCAGACAGGTCGGAAGATCAAGTCCATGAGGTCGGACAATGGAGGAGAGTACACCCTTGGTGAGTTTGTTGATTATTGTGCGGAGGCAGGCATTAGGAGGGAGTTCACTATTCCTTATAACCCCCAGCAGAACAGGTTGCGGAGAGGAAGAATAGATCCATCGGAGGGGCTGCCAAAGCCATGCTACATGATCAGGGGTTACCATTGTTTTTGTGGGCAGAGGCCTGCAACACTGCTGTATATTTGCAGAACAGGAGTCTGCATCGTGCCTTGCGGCATGTGACTCCGGAGGAGGTTTTTTCTGGGAAGAAGCCTAATGTTGGTCATCTTCGTATCTTTGGGTGTATTGCATACTCCTACATACCCAAGGAGAAGAGGACCAAGCTAGAGCCCACCGCAGAGAAGGGTGTCTTTGTGGGCTACAGTGAGACCTCGAAGGCCTTTCGGATTTATATGCCCGCACATAGGAGAGTTGTTGTCAGGCGAGATGTGAAGTTCGAGGAGGACAGAGCTTTCAGGAGGTCACGGGAGTTAGAGTATCTGGATCAGCCAGACCCTCAGGAGCAGCTGAGTCAGGCACATGAATCCAGTGGGCAGGGATTAGGAGGATCCGGAGGTACATCGATTACGGTGTTAGGTCCGTCAGTGAGCAGTGGCTCACAGAGTCAGAGGGGTGGTGCTTCGGGCAACATGCAAAGCAGTCCGTAGAGCATTTCACTAGGGAGTCCACTGATGGACAGTTCACACGGTACTTCAGCGTCTACAGTTTCAGGTTCAGGCAAGAGGACAACAGATAGACAGTCAGGAGTTCAGGTTCCCGATGATGAGGAGGAGTTTCATTCTCCAGTGGGAGAAGTGTGCTCAGGGAAGAGGAAGCCCAAGTGGCTTTAGGATACCTTGAGAGAGGCCACATTTGATGCTGGGCCTAAGAGGCCGGTCAGAGAGAGCAGACCACCTGATAGGTTCTGTAGCTATATGGCAATGGTTGCCAACATCATTGACTCTGAGCCTTCTAGCTATGAGGAGGCAGCTAGCCAGCAGGTCTGGAGAGAGGCCATGCAGGAGGAGTATTCTTCTATCATGAAGAATGATGTTTGGGAGGTGGTGCCGAGGCCCGAGGGCAAATCCGTGGTTACTTCCAGATGGCTTTACAAGGTAAAGCATGCTGCAGATGGCAACATTGAGAAATTCAAAGTCAGGTTTGTGGCTAGAGGGTTCTCCCAGGTAGAGGGAGTTGATTATGAGGAGACCTTCGCTCCCGTGGCTCGATATACTTCGATTCACTCCATCATATCGATAGCAGCAGAGATGGGTTGGAAGATCCACCAGATGGATGTGAAGACCGCATTTCTCAATGGCTTCATACAGGAGGAGGTGTACATTGAGCATCCACAGGGCTTTGAGGTGCATGGGAAGGAGTCCCATGTGTGCAAACTGAAGAAGGCCCTTTATGGCCTGAAGCAAGCTCCCAGAGCTTGGTACTCCAGGATAGATACATACTTGCAGGAGATGGGTTTCATAAAGGGTGATGCAGATCCGAACCTTTACTTTATTGTGATAGGTGAGAAGCCTCTCATTCTGGTGTTGTATGTGGATGACTTGGTCATTACAAGTGCAGAGAGACTCATAGATCACTGCAAGAGAGATCTTGCGTCGGAGTTTGAGATGAAGGACATTGGCTTGATGCATTACTTTTTGGGTTTGGAGGTGTGGCAAGAGGAGGGGCATTTCTTCCTAGGGCAGGGGAAGTATATTGTGGACATCCTTGGCAGATTCCACATGGAGGATTGTAGACCCATGTCGTCACCGATGTTCACCAATTGGAAGAAGCTTCACGCTTCAGATTCCGAGTTGGTGGATCCCACATTGTATAGACAGCTGATTGGTTCCTTGATGTATTTGGTCAACACTAGACCAGATATATGTTTTGCAGTCAACACGATGAGCCAGTTCATGTGTGAGCCCAGGAGGGTGCACTGGGTTGCTGCAAAACCCATTTTGCGGTACTTGCAGGGGACAGTGGATTATGGTCTGGATTATAGGCAGGGGGATGGAGTGAGATTGGCAGGTTACACTGATTCTGATTGGGCAGGTTGTGCTTCTGATAGGAAGAGCACTTCAGGGTGTTGTTTTGGGTTGCGTTCGGCAGTGGTGTTGTGGGTCAGCCGGAAGCAGCAGTCAGTAACATTGAGTTCAACGGAAGCAGAGTACATGGCAGCCAGCCTAGCTAGTTGTGAAGCCATCTGACTTCGCAAGATGTTGTTTGGCTTATTTGGTTAGCCGTTGAGACCTTCAGTGATTTACTGTGATAATCAGAGTTGCATGAAACTCACAGAGAATCTAGTATTTCATGACAGGTCAAAGCATATCGGGATCAAATATCATTTCATCAGAGACTATGTTCAGAAGGGAGCTGTGAAGCTTGAGTATATTCCCACTAATGAGCAGGTTGCAGATATTCTTACCAAAGCCTTACCACGGGGCAAGCATGTCTACTTCAAAGACAAGATGGGTGTGGTGAGGAACACCTTCCTCGATAAGAGGGAGTGTTGAAATTTGGTTACCGGAGGACAGGTGGTTCCCTAAGGCTTTGATCTTTGGCCTAGGGAAAAGTGTCCAAAAGAATTTAATTTTTCTCCTAAAGTGACTTTATAAAGTTATAAAGTCAAATCTAATTTAAAAGTGACTTTAGGTGATAAAGTTACTAAAGTCTAATTTTAAAGTGACTTTAATAAAGTCAATGTGAAATTAGAAAGGAAAAGTGACTTTGGAAATAAATGACTAAGTGGGTCTTTATTAAAGTGGGGTGAATTAAAAAATAGAAAGTGAGATTTAAATGAGCATTTAATCTCAGCCCTAGATCTAAAGCTATCTTAGCTATTGGATTTAGGGATTCCCCAAAAGTCACTTATAGTTAGGTTAAAGGAGGAAAATGAGGAAAAAGGTCATTCATTCTTTCATGAGCAGATTGAGAGAGGAGGAGAGAAAGCTGAAGAGAAATTTCTGAGCGGAAGGAGAGCAGCAAAGCTACACAGAAAATCCGTACAGCAAGAGGGCACATTCCCAAGGCAGCATTTCTGTACAACACTGTTTATCACATTTTTCAAGGCAAGTACAACATTGTTTTCGATGAGCAGATTCATTAGCAAATGGCACGGTTTTCGAGGCAACTTTTATGGGCACGAAAACTGAGGAAGGAGCTGATGTATTGTCTGTATAGTACCGTACAGGCAGAAATCTGGGCACGTTTTCCTAAGCAGAAAGTACAACATTTATTGCTGTATTTTTTCTGTAATTTTCTATTTTGCTGTTGGCACAATTTTCAAGGTTGGAGGTTGACACGAAAATCGAGATAAGTGGGTTTTGTATTTGCTGTAATTTTTTCCATGTTTTACTGTTCACTGTAAAAGCATTTATCAGAAATAAGAAGAGCTTTCAAACTGGTTTTCCCCAAGAGTTGTAGGGGGTTTTTCCAAGGTCAAGTTGACCAAAAATCAGCTTGTCTATTTTCTGCGTGTGGCTGATTTATTTTTCTGAGTTTTATTTCTGCATTTCAGCATTGTGAAATTTCCAGAATTAGTGTTTTCAGAAAATATTTATTTTTCCAGCTTGTTGAAAACTTGAATGTATGGCTATGGGAATGGGCATTTAACTTTATGGGAGAAATAAAGAGAAACTGAAAACCGGGGTTGGGTACCAAATTTCTACAGTAAAGATCCATACAAGATTTACTTTAGCTCATAGAGTAGGCCGAATAACTCTACTGGTCAGATAAGATGCTAATGATGTTGATGATCTTGAACAAAAATTAGGAATGTCTGTGACACAGTGAATGGGAGCCGGAAACTAAATCTGAATCATAGTATATGAATGATACCAAAACATAACTTAACCATTGTAGTGTCAAAAGCATAGTTAAATCACTGTGAGTGGAGGGTCGAGCCTTCTCTTTCAAACTTGATGAATCACCAGGAATTTTGAACTATCCTCAAGGTGCTTAGAGGGTCGAAAAGTTACAGATGGAGTATAACCTTTTACTACTTCAGACTGAGGGATGGAATTAATATATCTACGACATATGGATTACCTCATAACCACCTGCAAATGATCTCAACGAAACCCTTTCCAAATCATAACTTAAATAAAATAAACCACAAGCCCATAAACCCTTTCAAAGTTTCCTTCTCGCAAAAAGATCCTTAAGGTCACACAGAGAATCCTCCTTTTAGTGCTGACTGTTGATGTCAATATTGGTCGGTCTAATGAAGTTTGCTAAGATATGTAGATGCTGATATATATATATATGCTAGGAAGAATTATTTTATGATTAGAGATCCTTCTTGCACCTAATCCTTGCTCGTCTTCAATTAGTTGTCATCGAAAGTTCATTAGAAAGATAAGTACGAAATCTCACGAATCAAGCTATCCATGATCTGAATCAGTCTTGTTCACAACTTCGTTTGTGAACAAGACTACTACATAACACTATCATGGTTATACGAGTTGTAACATAGCTACCACCACTAGTTCAGAACTGTAACTATATATATTTGACAAGTATCCAAACTGATATACACATAATGGTTGTAATACCAAGTGCAGTGAGACTATATGCAATGCCAACTTATAAAAGACCAAACCTAACAGTGATGACACCTTCAAGAAAGTCTCCGAGTTTCCATACCATCATGATAACTGCTTCACTGAGATGCCAATGTGCAGAAGTATTGTGATACGGATATCAATACTACAGTTTGGGATTACAATGATGCCACTGTCCTGAATAGAAAGCCACACCAACATATACGGTAAAATATATATATATATATATATATATATATATATATATATATACTCTGAAGAAACCATACCATGGATATGGAGAAGCCATACATTAGATCTGAGGGACAATGTCAAGCGCAGGGATGTCAAAACATAGTACCAAAATCGCTATTGTAAATTGCAGGAACAGAGAATGCCTAAAATGCATGGTACAAAGACATTGCAATTATAGATCCTCAGGATAGGCAAAATAAGTAGTAGACTTCTTTATGATGGCAGTTCTGTCCACAGAGCTTTAGTATTTCACCTGTAATGAGAATAATCCCAACGAATTTCTTCAAACTCAATAGTTTATCCGATGTTATTTCTGTTGATCCAGAAGACTGAAACACTTAGAAATACACCCTTGTGAATAATGAGGCTGCTTCAAATGATGGACGAAAGTAGCCTTGATGCAATCTCAGAAACTAATTTCGAATATAGCCTCAGAAAAGGGGTCCTTGACATGCTTAAAAAATTATGATATAGAGAGCCAAGATCAGTCTTATAAGCCATCATAACTGTTGTAAAAAACGAGCCATATTAAGTGCAGGAAAGTCATGAATTGACCAACAAATTGCCATAGAGATATCAGCCACAGAACAACCCTCTCAATACCCTGTGACAGAGGTCTGAATAGCCTCAGATTTATGTCCTGAAAGGAGTCCAATTAGGTCTTGAGATAGATCAGGGAACAACCCTTTATGGTGGCTTTAAGCAGTCTCAATTCATCTGAAATGAACCTCAAGAAAAGAGATTTGAGCTTCAGGAAACTTCCTCAAAAAGACACAGAAAGTGCGAAAAACTTCAGGAGAACAGGTTAGAACTCAGAATAGACTTAAATCGTGATCTCTGAAATTCAGCCTTGCATAAGAACAGTCATCCTGTGCCCGGCCTGAGAAGATAACTTCATAAGATCTGCGTGACAAAGTGATTGCTATCTTCCACTCTCTTGCTTGGGCTTGTCCTCACCTGAGCTTTGATTCCATGTTAATTTTTAAGTTAACACGTTCTTTGCTTAGGAAAATTACTTCAGAGATCCATATTAGCTATAACTTCCATTGGCAATCACATAAGGCATTATTATAATGACAATAACTGAAGAAAGAACATAGACGAAAGATGCAAAAGACAAGCCAAGACAAAAGAACACAAAGATATGGCTCAAGCCAGGAAAAACCTGAAGAAGGGGAAAACTCTTGATCAATTCTTCTTATTATTATTATCAAATGTTCAGCAGAGAAAGAGAAAGAGAGTACACTTAAAGTCAAATTGACTTCTCAATGTGTTGATCATTACCACTGTCCAGATGTCAAGGAAATAACCCAGTCAAGTCTGCACTTTTGTCCCTCGATCTAACCAGTGGTCCATAATAGATAAGGCAACCACATAATGAACTTCGAAAGCAGCTCTATCCTGGATACTTATATGTGGCCTTCTTTTGCTGAAGATGAGGAACCCAATGTAGTTTGATTCTGGACTGAATGCAGATCTGGCTATGGCATACGTCTTCCCTAACTTACAGCAGCAAACTCATGATAAAAACCATTCGATCTTCTTTGTAGTGAAAGCGTCTTAGGCCAGGCTAACACCTTAGCCTCTTTTCTTTCATTCAACTGAGGTCTGAACTTGCCAAACTCCATAAAAGCTCTGCGCCCAACAAGAAAAGATGAATACTGTCCAGAATACCCATCGATCTAGTTTAGACATGCTACTAACTGCCCCGGTCTTCTCCCTGAGAAACTCGGCCTAATGTAGAGAAGGATTTTCCATATAAAACTAGCCCAGACTTATCCTAAAGACCTGCGGCCTACTCAACAGAAGATTCTCGGCCTTGTGACATAAGAGAGCCCAAAACAGAATACTCCTTCGTCCTCCTTCTGAGCGTGGTTACCTCAGACATGGTTTTGAACCTTTTGATGTGTGAAATGAGGTTGAAGGCACCTCTATATATAGTATATACTAGTCGATGGGGGTGAAGGGGCGTGACTATTGGGCTTGGTGAGCCGACATATAGGTGAGGCCGTCCTTGATAATTTATATGTGAGAGAACATAAATTCAAAGATCCATTTCTCCTTCTCCAAATTTGATGATCTTTAGGTCGATTTTGATCCTCTCGAAAAGAGGAATTTAATGCCGCAAATATATTCCCCAAAGCAGTTGTCCAAAATGGAATTTGGCCCTAAGGGGAAGTGAGTCACTTATTACACTCAAACAGTCATTAGGATGGAACAATATGTTAAGATCCCCTTGCTGATATGGATATTTAAATTCCCCCCGGCCTTGTTCATAGTCTTCCTTGTAATAGAGGGGTGAAGGAACCATCATGTTAGCTGAAGCGCATGAAGCCTGTGGTGAATCAAACTCCTTTGGCCTGTTCTGTCTTTGCAACACGTTTGGGCGGTTGGGGAGGAGGTGGGGGTTCTAAACTGTGCTAGTTCTTGACTGGTTGATTCTGTGCCCTTGGTGTAGGTTCTATAAATGTATGTGCAACTTGACCTTTTTTGACTTTGAGAGATTATTAGCTATAGATCTTAACAACCTACTCACCTCTTCCATTGATAAGGTATCTCTAGTGGCTAAAGACATCTTTGCCTCTTTTCCCTTCCTTTGTTATTGAAATCTCCTCTTTTAGGGGGGTCTTGTTGGTTTTGAGTCATATACCCGAAGCCTTCATATTGTTCTCCAAATCCTTGGCATTATTGAATTGGGCATCTAGGTCTACATATTTTCTCTCTTAGACACAAAGCAAAATCAGCTTCAAAGGCAGCAACATATGCTACCATTGCTGTAGGTCTAGAGGGTTTAATAATCTCTAGTATATTGTGATATAGCATACAGGATATGCTGGTGAATTCAATAACCATTTCACCATTATTTCTTCTCAAGGTATTGAACTTAGTGAGGTAATATCTGTAATATTTCTTGACCCACCCCATTTCTTAATGAATATATCATCAAATTGGGCACAGTGCCTTTGAGAGCCATTGGGCAGGTTCCTCAACCATTTCCTAGCATCTCCCTCTAGAGAATGGGAAAACAATCTAGGGAACACATCATCATCTTTGATATTGAAGTTGTTTGTGCAGTTCTGGAAGGCAGTAAGATGATCACCTAAGGTGATACCATTTTCCCTAATGAATCTTGGTAAAACTTTGAAATATCCATTAGGCAGATCCCCAAGGCAATTTGGAGGAGGTATAATCAGCTCAAAATATCAGCACACACTTAGCAATCAATCTACTTAGTACATCAACTCTCAAACACATCCCACGTCCCTCTCTCTTTGCATAAGGTGACTCGTTACTACTGTTCCTGAACTAAGGCTAATTTGTCCTCCTTTAGCTCTTGAACTTTCCACAGAAAACACCAACATACTCCTGAGTGTTGATTTCTGGTAGCATTGGATGTGCTCTAAGTCTCAAAATTAGCAAGGAGGCTTAGGCACATGTATTCCAAAGAACCCAGAAAGCATTTTGGGAAATACCACCCAGATTGTGTTTTATGAAAATAATTAATTTTTTTTAATGGGACCCTAAGTTAAAACTTAGGAAATTAATATAATTAAAAGATATTAATTAAAATAGGGTGTGAATGTTTTAGAAAAAGACAAAGATCAAGTCAAGTTAATCTTAGTCGTCGATTAACGATTTAATCTTAGTTGTTGAAGTCTCAACGAGAAGATTATAAGGACTTGATGGAGCATTTGGAAAATACACCGACAAAGTCTAGAAATCAAAATTCTTTAGTGAGCAGTGCTCAGGGAGAAGATCGATTGAGTTGATTCTTGCAAAGAGGGGCAAAAATAATTTTTGGTTGGAGATCTTTCCTGAGCCGAGAATACACAACCGGGAAGACAGAGGGAAGTACGCAAAGGCGGCAGCGTAGCAGAGGCAGCGCAGTGCCACGCAGATGTAGCGCTGCAGCCTTGAGGAGATCTGAGATTCAGCTGAGGATCAATCAGATCTAGTGCCGGAGTGTCGAGGTGTAAGACTGGAGGGGCCAGAGATCAGCATCCAGCCAGCTAGCAGAAGAGTCAACAAGTAGAGGTGACGCAGATCTGCGCAGAGACAATGTAGGGCTCATCAACTTAGTGTTTGGTCAGTCAGGATTTCCAGTGTCAGTGTGAGGTAATCCTTGCTAGCTCTTTATCAGTCAAATTCTCTGTGTGGATGGCCAGTAAGGCATCCCAAATTGTATTTAGAATTACTGCATAATAATATAAACCCTCAACTGCTACACCGATTTTCCTGCATTGGATTTTTTTGGGGACTTAGTCCAAAAATAACGGTGTTGTGTGTCTATTGTTTATTCTTGCTCAGATCTTGTTTCCGCACTTATTTATTTTCCACAGTTTAATTTTGCGAAGGCTGTAGTGTATGGGTTTCAATATTTACCGTAGAACACGGTAAATAATTTGTTCAGAACTTAACAAATAGAATATTTCTCATCAGTTGCTACAGTAGGATTCCGGGACTAGGAATTTTCACATGGTATCAGAGCTTGTTTAGCAGTGCAGGAGGAGCAAAAAAGCAAACCAAAAGGATCCAACGTTGAAGAAGAAGCAGGAGATCAAGGGGTTGCGTAAGCAGCAAATCAATTTCCCCAGTGATTACATAGTCCAAGCTAGGAGGGCTAGATTTGCAAGGAAATCTCTCTCTGAGTGAGCCGACAGAGAGGTAGAATTTTCCAGTTTGTCAAAGGCAGAGGGAGCAGCGCAGCAGATTCAACGCAGATCAACAGCTGGTGGGACGTAATTTTCTTGTAGCTGCAGTTGCTGGTGTAGAAAGCATTAGAAGAGAGAAGAAGAAGACGCATTTGGGGGAATTCTGACCTTAGAGAGTTTCTTGCGCAAGAAATTATGATTTCCCATGCAGAAGCAACAAGATTGTGATTTATTTGGCTTGCTCCAGCAGGGAGTGCGTAGAGTCATCTGTGCAGAGGGTTAGAGGCAGAAGTTCGACATCTGATTGGGTGAGATGGCAACTAGTAGGTTGCGTGATTAGGATCGGTTAGAGGGTGCCCCCAACTATGTAATCTGGAAGGCAAGGATCTCCTTCCTTCTGGATGAGCATGAGCTCAAAGCCTTCATCGACAGTGCAGTAGCTGAACCTGTAGATGCAACACCATTGAGAGCCTTCAAGAAGAACATGGTGAAATCCAAATGGTTGATCCTTGATGGGGTGAAGGATCACATTGTCTCACATATTTGCAACAATGGGACAGTAAAGGAAATGTGGGATGCGTTGGCCACGCTATATTAGGGGTCTTCCGAGCAGCGAAAGATGTTCTTGGCGGAAAAGATGAGGACTACAAGGATGCAGAAGGGAGAATGCATTGATCCATTCCTTGCAAAACTTCAAGATGTTCGAGATCAGTTGGCAGTTGTAGGAGCAACTCCTCAAGCCACAGAGATGGTCAAACTGACTCTGAATTCCGTGTTCAATGAATATCAAGTCTTTGTCTAGAGTATCCTGAGCAGAGAGAAGTTGCTGGACTAGGAAGGAATGTGGGCAGTTCTTCAACATGAAGAGATGATGAGAGACTTGCTCAAGTGCAAGCTTGATGGCAGTAGCAGCAGTGGGATGAAGCCCAAAGAGGAGGATGAGAATGCAACCCTTGCATCAAAGGGGAAGCAGGGGCAGCGGAGGCGGAAGAAGGACGTATCAAAGAGTAAATGCTTTCAGTGTGGCAAAATGGGACATTACGCTACAAAGTGTCCTCTCAAGAAGAAGGACAAGGAAGAGAAGCATGATTCGCACGCTGCAACTACGAGGATCGAGGAGATTGCCCACATATCTCTAGGGTAGAATTGGGGTGATCTAGAACTGTAGTTCGAGAGAACGACAATTGGGTAGGATCCTTGAGGAGTCCACCTCATGAATCATTACCTTGCTACGGGAGCCCAAATAAGTAGCAAGATGGACAAGTGTCAGTTGGCGCAGAGGAGTGTAGAAGTGACAACACAGTGGCTAGAGAGTGCCAGGGTCTGAGCAACACAAACTAAGGTTGGCAGCAGTGCAGCAAGGCACAACGTAGAGTCAGTAGCAACACAACAGCTTTAGAGGGTCAGCGCAAAGTCTAGCAGAAGTCAGATCTTCAGTACGAGATGCATCATACTGAACACTTAGTTCAATACTTGGATGTTTTTATGTTGCAATAAGCAACAAAGTTGCAGTGCAGTAGCAGCATGCAGAGTCAGCAACAACATAGATGCAACAACATAATGTTGGTGGGCAACAATGTAAGACATCAGCAACGCAAAGGGAGATGTTGTAGAATCAGTGTAGTGCTTCGGAAGGATGCATTATTAGAGCACATTCCTCGCTAAGAGGGATTGTTGATTTCTGGTAGCATTGGATGTGCTCTAAGTCTCGAAATTTGCAGGGAGGCTTAGGCACATGTATTCGAAAGAACTCAGAAAGCATTTTAGGAAATTCCACCCAGATTGTGCTTTATGAAAATAATTAATTATTTTAATGGGACCCTAAGTTTAAACTTAGGAATTAAAATAATTAAAGGATATTAATTAAACAAGGTGTGAATGTTCTAGAAAAAGATAGAGATCAAGTCAAGTTAATCTTAGCCGTTGATTAATGATTTAATCTCGGTCGTTGAAGTCTCAACGAGAAGATTATAAGGACTTGATGGAGAATTTGGAAAATACACTGACAGAGTCTAGAGATCGAAATTCTTTAGTGAGCAGTGCTCAGGGAGAAGATCAATCGAGTTGATTCTTTCAGATAGGGGCAAAGATAATTTCCGGTTGGAGATCTTTCCTGAGCCAGGAATACACAGTAGAGAATACAAAGGGCAGTACGCAGAAGAGGCAGCATAGCAACTACGTAGAGGCAGCACAGTGCCATGTAGAGGGAGCGCTGCAGCTTTGAGGAGATCTGAGATTCAGTTGAGGATCAGTCAGATCTAGAGCTGGAGTGTCGGGGTGTGAGACTAGAGAGGCCAAAGATCAATATCTAGCCAGCATAAGAGCCAAAAATCAGAGGTGACGCAGATCTGTGCAGAGGGTGCACAGAGACATCGTAGGGCTCATCAACTCAGTGTTTGGTCATTCAGGATATCAAGTGTCAGTGTGAGGTAATCCTCACTAGCTCTTTGTCATTCAAATTCTCTGTTTGGATGGCTAGTAAGGCATCCCAGATTGTATTAAGAATTACTGCATAATAATACAAACCCTCAGCTACTGCACCTGTTTTCCTGCATTGGGTTTTTCCGGGGACTTAGTGCAAAAATAATAGTGTCGTGTGTCTATTGTTTATTCTTTCTCAAATCTTGTTTCCGCACTTACTTATTTTCCGCAGTTTAATTTTGCGAAGGCTGTAGTGTATGGGTTTCAATATTTACTGTAGAACACAATAAATAATTTGTTCAAAACTTAACAAATAGAAGAATTCTCATTAGTTGCTGCAATAGGATTCCGAGACTATGAATTTTTACATTGAGGACTTGCGGCCCTCCACAGTGAGCAAAACAGAGGCATGTTAGGCCTCTTTTAGGGCTCGACCCTCCTCCCTTATGCACATAATAAAAATAGCCTCCAAACAAAGAATTTTGGTGGCTTATCATAGATCACACTTAGTACTTCAGTTCTCCTCCCCCCTTATCTCGGCCGAAACAAAACCCTACTAGGGCACATATACAACACAGAAAATGTCCTCCTTTCTTGATAAAACTCGACCTTCTTCAACACAAAATCAGACCATAAAAGCTCTTCTCTCCAAGTTGTGGCTCCTCCTGAGGTATGCGTCTCCTTTCTAGGGCAAATGTAGACATAATATGATTGTTATGATGTGTGGCGAGACCTCTCTTAGGGTTCCTATTTTTACTCTCCATTGTTGCCTTTAGGTGCCCCATTTAATCCATCAAAGGTGCCTTCTTGCAACAAATAGAATAAACAATAATTTACTTTGGGTCTTTAGCCCACCAACTTGTGTCCAAAGCCCACCACTTGGGTATGTTCCCCACAAAGATTCATTTTTGTGGGTCAACTCCACACAACCTAGTACCACAAGGATTGTGAGAGTACCACCCAAACTACACTTTTCAACACAATTGGTCCAATAATTAGGCCCTTTGAAAACTTCTACAAATCGAACTCACACAACAATTTGTTTTCTCTCCAACTAGAGAACAAAATTATTTCATCTACAAGGATGGTTCCCCGACATGGCACCAATTCCTATCTTTCCCTTGGTTGTCCATTGTCTTTCACATAGGAGCCAAATGCTAGGGCATAGTGTGTAGAATACACCTTCCTACACCACTCTAGGCCTTCGAGCTAGTTCTTGGGCTAGGGAGGGCATACCCTCAATAATTTCCTAAAGCAAGTATCCTTGTCTATCACTCAAGGATAACGCATTTAAAAGATGAAGCTTAGACAAGATATATTCTAGAGAAATTGGTTATTTGAGTCATTATCTACGACATAATTCAAGCAGAATTAAGGTAGTTGGTTTTAAGTTTATAGCAAATGTAAAGGGAGGACAATCATGTCATGTCCCCAATAAATAATTTTCTAAGTGAAATCATCATTTTTGTAATTTTGGCATTGAAAATTATTTTTTGGCATATAAAACTTAGGAAAGGTGGGTTATGGAGGCTCCACTTAATTTTTGGAGAAAAAGAAGGTTGCAAACATTAGAGAAAAGAAAATTTAATTGGTAGTGGGATATGAGGGCCACCCAAAAAGGGAAATTCAAACCCCTTAGGAAAATCGAACCAAGGGAGAAGGAGGCCAAAAAAAAAGGGAGTTTAAACTAGTGTGGGCCACAAGGAGGAAAGAGAGCAACGATTATAAATAGAGGAGGAGAGCCTCATTTTGACATCTTTTGGTCATTTTACCATTCAACATTACTTCTCTTGAGATGCTTAGCCAAGGCAACCCGTGTTGTTCAACACAAGGGATTTCCAGGCAGAAATTCCAGCTCTACTTTCGGTGAACTTCGAGTGTCACCCTAGGAGAGAAATTGGGAGTTAGTTCATGGCATTTGAGGAGCAATTTCACAGGTTTTTCTTCAGTTGGTGCATGCTTCTCCTACGGTGCATAAGGAAATTCGTGGGGGTGAGAAGGGCCGACAAACAATGGATTATGGGCAGGGAAGTTTGCAGAGTTTCATTCACTGGGAGAATGAGTTTTCCTTAGTGATTAGCAAGACTAAGATTGCAGCATTTTGGAGGGATGAATTTGTCTAATTCATGGCCTGCACAAGGGTCACTGGTTATTTATTGTGCAGAAATACTGAGCAGGAGTTTGTGGGGAATTGGCCAAGGAGAAATAAGGAGGCTTGGGACAACTATTTATAGTGGTGTCGGGCCAACAAACAGTGGAGTTTGAGCAGGGGATTTTGTAGAGTTTCATTCACCAGGAGGGCGAGTTTTTCCTTAGTGATTAGCAGGGCTAAGAGTATTGCATTTTGGAGGGTCGGATTTGTCTATTTCAGGGCCTGTGCATGGGTCACCGGTTATTTACTACACAAAAATAGAGAGCAGGAATTTGTGGGGAATTGGCCAAGGAGAAATAAGGAGGTTTGGGGCAACTATTTGCAGTGGACTTGGAGGAGAATTTTCCAGTAATTGTTTTGGGCATTTTACAGCAGTATCTGCTCTACATCATATTCAGCCAGCCAGTTAGAGACACATGCATTCCTTGGGGCCACTAGGTGAAGTTGGAATCAACCCAAATGATTTATGGGTTTTGTGGGTTTATTGAGAGGAGGCCTCAACTAATTTTACAGAATTTTCTAGGCAGTATTTGGGCCAGAAACCTACATTCTTATAGCAGGGTGTATTGCTGCCTAGCTAGGAATTTCGCATCACATTGTGGGTTCGATTTTTGCTTGGAGTTAGGCCAAACCTTTTTTGGGTTTGTCTAGATTTGAGAAGAGGAGCCAATGGCTACAATTTCAGAGCATTTCTGGCATTATTTTGAGCAGAATGTCCAATTTCTATTGACAACTTGTAGCAAATTTTCTAGATAGTGCACATTATCAGTTGGAGCCATTTCAACAGTTGGATCAACGATTTTTCACCTGGGGTTTGCCTAGCTTGCATAACAAGCCCAAGTTCTATCATTCCTTGCAATTTATGTACTCAAATCCCTGTATTAATAAAATGGCTCAGTTGTTTGGCGCAATTTCTTGTGTATCTTGATGTGTATGCTTGGAATTTGTTTATTGTTGTCGTTTCCTTGTACATGTCTATGTTATTCTCTGTAAATTTCAAATTTGGAACATTACAGTGGTATCAAAGCATGATCTTGGCCAGCTGTGGGGAAGCTAACAAGATCATGGAGGTGTTGGGCATGCATGCATAGTAATGGGTGGAATTACCAACAAACTAATGGCTCAGGGGAGAATGAATATAAAGGAACTCTGGGATGGGATTCACAGGAACGATGAGAGGTTGGCCCAACTAAGGAAGATGATGGACCAAATCCATCTTCATCCTTACAACAGAGACACTAGGGGTGCATAGGCCATGGAGGTGAAGCCATTTATACCATGTGGGGAAAGTCAACATAATCAGGGCACCAGACTTCCTTAGAGGAAATGGACAAGAAGAGAGCAGTTAGATGATGGTACCAGGAGGAGATATTACTTTAGATCGTGGGGACTAGGGCTTAGGTACACTGACAGCGAGCCCGAGGAGGGGGTTGAGCAAGGGCTGAGGGCATGTAGGATTGCGAGGAGCATGTCGATATACCCAGTGTGACGCAAGAGTCACCTTTGTTTGAGATCCCTTTGTTAGCTCTGGTTGACACCTTAGTGGAGAGAGTGTATTATACACTTAGAGGGCCATCTGTTGATGAGGTGCCACGCATGGATGAGGTGCTAGGAGACATATCCATTGACGAGGTGCCAACAGGCACAAAGATCTCCAAAGTCGTGACATAGTTTCGAGATAGTAGCCACCTATGGCAGTATAGTAAGGGTGTTGTGCATGATGAGCTATATGTGGAGGGGAAATTAGTGGCTCATGTTGAGCCCATGATGGAGGAGGATGAGCAACCATCCCTGGAGTCAACCATCGATGAGGAGCAAATAGGCGCATCGACAACCATCAAAGTTGTCGTACTTTCAGATTGCAATCCCCTTCAAGCATACATCGACGAGGCATGCAACATTGTTGGGTTACCTCTGCACGTTGGTGAGAGAGACGTTGCCTTACCTAGGCATATTATATGTGTTGACCAGACTAGCGAGACAAGGTGGCATGAGATGCGCAGGGTGCAACATTCGCAGGATGGAGAGCTTATTCCATGTACGTGTGTTCGTGCATTCGATCCCTCCATTGGGGTTAGATGGCGAGAGATATTGAGTTGGTATCCAATGGAGCCAACTGGGTTCCTAGATATATCCATGGCCAGGAGCATAGTCCAGCCTCGTGCGTTACCAGTGGAGCCTGAGGCCCAGATTGTTGTTGGGATCTTCCCCGCCACATGGGATTGGTTAGTGGTGGTATTAGTGGTGCGATGGGTCCGGTGATTGAGTGCCCACACATTTTCAGATCTCCATCAGCACTAGTGATGGGTTGGATTGACAAGAGAGCAGGCAGACTTCGCGGGTTGTCCAGACATGTTGGGCATATAGTGGGCTATAGGATGATTAGCATATTATGGCAGGAGTTTGTCGAAGGAGGTGGCATCAACAGGCCACCAGACAGTGCCTTGTGGGGCCAAGGACTCTTTGCAGTTAGTTGGGACACAACAGTCACCGAGAAGTAGCACAGTGGTGGCATCACCATTGGTACATAGAGAGATTCACCTCTCTGGGGGAGTTTGGAGGGGAGATTTATGCATAAGAGTGTAAGGTGATGCTATAGTGGAGGTGGTGATACTGTCAAGGTGCGAACTGACGCATACTGTCTCAGCTTTACGCTATGGTATCCAATGGTTTGCAGGTGGGCATAGAGATGCATGGTGGTGTGTCATAGTGTGTTGATTTGTGCTATAGAGTAGGAGGAGCAACTCACATCGCATTGAGTACACACAGGGACTGTCAAGTACAGTCACATAAGCACGATACGAGACTATACAAGATGGTACAACAGTAGCAGGGGGTGTCCAGTGGTATACAGGGATAAGCCACAGTGTGCAGTGGCATGCTAAGGAGTACAAGGATACTCGGTGGTATTTAGAGGCGTATGGTGCTGCACAGTGGGGTCTTGAAGTGTTGCCTCCAAGGAGACTTATGGATGGGGACAACAAGCACACCTGTGGGTGTAGTTCACCCAGGATTGATGAGGACACATATGGGCGACATTTGATATGGGGACTCACACACCTATCCCTCTTGTAGACACAAATTATTTGGTTGTTGTCCTTTGACACTCTGGGCACAAGTAGCAAGGTGCAGGGAGCTCACCTGAGATATTTGGATGGGGCTCAGTGCACCATGGGGGAAACTTCACAGTGGTGGCATTGGGTCAGGGCACGAGCTGACAAGTACAGGTTTGGGGAGTGCATGGTTTGCTGCAGAGTTAGCGTATGTTCCACCCTTCAGTTCATACTTAAGAGTATGCATGACACATTTTGGGCGAGGCATTTCGAGGTGCCACATGAGCATATTCAATAGGTAGTTGAATTTTATTACGAGCGAATGTTTAGTCTCCGGGTAGTATCGGGGTACTCTTCCAGGAGACAGGATAGCAAATCCCACGGTGTGGTATGGCAGGCACATGACAACTTTGCATGCACTAGATTGATTCATGATCTGTGGAGTCTACATATTGTTTGCTTGCAGGGAGCAGAGATGTGGGGCAGGTGGATTTTAGTAGTTATCAGTGTTACAGGCCATTTTGTCCCATCAACACAATAGGCCTACAAACCGGATCAATCAACATCCTTGAAAACCTTGACATAATCCCTTCACAAAGCCTAAGCATCACTTCTCCAAAAAGTCTAAGTTTCAGGGACAATTAGCTAAAAAACATTGTTTTTAGCCCCAACGCACCTTGCATGCTTAGCCACCTGTGTTCAGCCCATGTTGCATATGTGATAGCCAACGCTGGTCAGTGCATGTTGCTCCCTTCTGCAGGTGCGCTGATTCTAGAAATTCAAGAAAAATAAAAAATCTCTCTGAAGCTTCTTCTTCTAGAAGCTTCCAAAGTAATTTTAACTATTTACCACAGATAGAGGGCTCGAATTCCTATTTGATCCTATCTTGGAGACCTTATCTCTTATCCTCCCTCTTAAGTGGGTCTCAAGCCTAGATTGGTAACTGGATAAGAATTCCTAAACTACCACACTCATCCTATAAATTTACTGCCTCCCACAAGGTCTAGGTTGGCTTTTGGAGATTGATAATGCCATTATGTTGTTGCTTTGAGCCTCAGGAGTCACCACATTCATGCATTAGGGTTGATGTTGAGGCGTGCTTTGTGACAAGGAAGGAAAAATCAACTTGGGGAGACATCTACAAAGTCAGACTTCTATTTATGGTTGTAAACTCTCTCCTATATATGTTAATACAAAGAGCATCTTGTTTTCCTATATTTGTTGTGTTATGTTTGCACTCATGTATTTCAATGCCATGCTGACTCATTGAATAGGGATTTTAGATTATGCTACGTAGATGTTGTGGATCCTTTGCTTCTTTTAGGCATGTGTGCAGGTTCTAATCATAGCATTTGGAGCTAGAGTTGGAGCTTACAGGCAAGGAGGAATTGAAGGCTTGCTACAGATTGCAGGTAGGCTTCTTTCTCATTTTCCAATTTCTCTAAGGAAAACTCGAATCTCTTTGTCTTCTATTTTTCTAGATCAAACCACTAGATCTAGGGAATTAACCTTTGTCTACAATCGTGAAAATTTCGCATAACAAATTGGCGACCATACTGGGGAACGATATTTTCCCTTAGTGGTTTCCTTGACCTGAACACTTTTTTCCTCTTAAAACAACCTTAATTGACTCACTCAGACATTGATTGACCCTAGGAATACACTGTTTTGAGCTTGGTTGCATTTCTTGTGTTGTATTTTGATTGAAATTGCCCCAGCACATCCCTTGTTCCAAGACAAGGCGCTTCAACGCATCTGGTCCTTATTTGTACTTGTGCTGCAATGCACTAGTGCCTGTTCTGCACCTGCACTGATTCCTGTAGGATGCAAAAATTTTCATTTATCTGCCTTGCTCTCTACAGGTTGGGTAGGATCCTTAAGGGGTTCACCTCTTGGATCCAATTCCTTGCTATAGGAGCCCATAGCAGTAGTAGCAGGATGGACCAGTGACAGTTGGTGCAATCAGGTGCCAGAGTGACAGATGCAGTAACTAGTAGTAGTCTGATAATGTAGCAGTGCAGAGCAGAGTTGGTAGCAGTGCAACAACACAGTGCAGAGTCAGCAGCAGCACAGAGGCTTTAGTGACAGCATAAAGACTAGCAGCAGTCTGGACTCGGGTGACAGATGCATCAGACTAAACATAGTTGGTTTAGTATGATGGGCATCTCTCAGTTGCAGCAACAACAGATGAGAGACAGTTGCAGATGTTGCAGTGGCAGCAACAACAGAGTTGCAGTAGTTGGCAGCAGCATGGAGAGTCAGCAGCAGTATGCAGAGTTAGCAGCAGCATGCAGAGTCAACAACAGCACAGATGTAGCGTAGAATCAGAGTTGCATAGTGAGGCCAGATATCAACAACGCAGCAAGAGGTGGTACAGAGTCAGAGTATTTCTATTAGGAGGGCAACAATACTAGAGCACATTCCTCGCTAAGAGGGAGTGTTGATTTTTGTAGCATTAGATGTGCTCTAGCCTCGAGATTTTGCAGAGAGGCTAAAACATGCATTCTCCAAGACCCATAAATTGTTTGGGGAAATTCCACCCGGAAGTGACTTAATTAAAATAAGTAATTAGTTTTTTAATATTTCCTAAGTCTAAACTTAGGAAATATGATTACTTAAATGGTATTCATTAAGTTGGGTGCGAATCTTCTAGATAAAGGCGTGAATCGAGTCCAATATAATCTGAGCCATTGATTAAGATCTAATCTTGGCCATTGATATGTCAACGAGAGATTATAAGAGGGAACTCGATGGACACTTGGAGAACACACTTGAGATTTGCAGAGATCGATTTTACTAGGAGATCGAATTCTCATAGTAGTGTTGAGTTGCTAGAGAGATCTAGTGATTTTGTTGCAGTGAGGGGTAGGGAAAACATCGAGAGCCACCGAGAGGTTGTGCAGTGCCATGCAGAGGCATCGCAAAGCTTCAGAGGGAGTCTGCTATTTTGCTAGGAGACAATCAAGATCCAGTGTGAGGAGCCAGGGTGTGAGTCCAGAGGGCCAAGGAGTCAGGTTTGCAGTCGGCAAAAGATCAGAAGGAGAAGGTGTCGCAGTTCCTTGAGCTGCGACTGTGTAGGCTGACGCAGTTACTGAGTAGAGACAGTGCAGAGCAGCTCATTTTGAGCCCTAATCAGTGTCGATGATTAAGAAGAAGGGGTTTGAGGTCTTGTTCTAGGATGGGAAGGCAAGACTCAGGCCTAGAGGCTCTAAGTCCGATGGGATTGTACTCGGAGTTAGAGAGCATGGTCTCTACAAGTTGACGAGCAAGCCTGTGGATCATGGAAAGAAGCAGGTGGAGCGGGTGCATGTTCTAGAGAAGCAGGAATAGGTGCAGTGCAGGCTTCAAAAGAGTAGGTACAGGTTCTCGAGAAGAAGGTATAGAAGGGTGTATCCTCTACTTCCACCTTCCGTAGTCAATGTAATGAATAATGCATTGTATGAGTTATAGATGAAGTAGAATAAACCCCAAGGGTTAGCTCAATTTCTCTAGAGCCAAATATGAAGTTCTTTGATATTTTTATTAGTTGTTGCTGATTACGGGATTCACTCTCTTCGATTCCTTTGAGGCGGGGCCCAATAAGGAGGACCAATGGTTTACCCAATTTACCATGTATTAAATGTGGGGAAGTACTCTGAATTGCCCATACTTTCATTCCAAGTAAATTAAACAAAAAGGAAAAAAAAAGACAGCCAAGTTCTTTAAAAACATTATGTGCCTAAAGACACAGTTGCAATAGACAACAAACCGTGCTCATATTTTATCTCTCCCATTTTAGAGCGTAACCCATCATTTAAAAGATTGAAAACACTGCTCCACCAACTAGATTTTACGTACTTTTCTCCTTTAGCAACTCAATAACACTGCTCCACCAACTAGATTTTACGTACTTTTCTCCTTTAACAACTCAATTCACTATTGCTGCTGTTTTCTCTCTCTTTTTCTTTTTCTAGAGGATCAAGTAACAGGTCGGTACTTGCGTGACATGGGTAGATTTAGACTGCTACCACTATAACTCCAAATGAACTAGAGGCACATATGGCCGTGTTAATCAATCACATGGGAATTCCAACATGAAGTTTCACATTTTCACGGACTTGCAAAGTGACTATTGCCGCTTTTTATTAAGAAGTCCAGTGGCCATTATTATAGCTGGTGGTGCTGTTCTAGGCAGTACAAATTTCCCTACTTTGGTGCGTATCAGCGGTTGTTTGCCAAGTTGCAATAAACAAAAACAAAAAATGAAAAACAACAAGACACTGATTTAGTGAGATAGAGCAACGATCCCAGCAAAATACCTGATCAAATACATCTCGCTTGGCCATCTCGTCCCAGAACCGGAGGCAAGCAAGACCTACTAAAGCTGTGAGAGCTGCTGCTATTATGTCATGTACAATCTGGTTGCGTGTAGATATAAGGGGAATAATCAACCCACGATTAAACCATGCTAAATCCATTAAACTCTCAATTTTAGCAGAACAGATCCCATATTCGCCAGTCTGAGAACAGCCCCCTTGAAAGTCATCCATAACAGCTCTGAATGGACTGCCCCTAATGAGTAAAAAAACCCACTAAAATATCTTGCTGATGCACTACTGAAATGGCAATTGTAGAGGGGCCTGAATGCTTGTTGCACAAATTCAGATGAGGAAGTTTGGTGGGGATTTCATGCACAGGAGACCTGCAGCACTGGAGGAAGAAGTTGGAGCATCGAATCGCAGTGATAACGACGACAGTTTATAGCAAAGGGGCGACTTAAGTAGCAATGAGTATTATAGCAAAGCTTGCGCAAGGACTCACAGAAATAAGTTTACAATTACTTCTTGAGAGATCCGTATGTTTCGTCGTGTCATGTCATTCCTGTCACTGTATCGCGATATGGCCAAAAATTTAGTTCTGATTCCGCTTTGAAAAGGACAGAAATTTACTGTTCCTAATTGGTCCAAGAAATTAGAAACCCGAAGGCTCTCTCCTATACAACAGTCCAGTGAAATTTCCATGAACGGCCCCATATTATTCCACCTACATCGTCATATTTACGACTCGACAAACAATGACAGCATGTTCCGATATAACAGAAATTTGTCTGTGTCCGACCTCATCTCAAAATTTAAAACGAAGCCCTGAGTTTTTTTTTTTTGGAAAATTAAAATAAATAAATATATTCTCTTAAATTTTAATTAAATATTAAAAATTATATTAATTTATATGAAGAATTAAAAGTTAAAAATAAATTAAAAAAAAAAAAAAACATAAATTTGAATTCATGTAAGATCTATTTGAATTAAATCTATTGATGTTTACATTAGGATGAAATTATCTAGGTGTAAACTTTTTTTTCAAAGTGCAAAGCTTTAAATTTAAAATTGAAGGAAAAATATATGATGCAATTTTTTCAAAGTGCAAAGATTTAAATTTTAAAATTGAATATGGAGAAATATAGTGTGATTTTTTTTTTTTTAAATTTTTCATTTTTAGATTTGTATTTTAATAGATTTAATAAATCAAAAATTTTAATCAAAAGAAATTTTTATTTTTAATTATTTTATAAAATTGGGTTTGTAGGTTAGGGGAGGAGTTAGAATGAAAATAATAAGTACATTAAAAAAATAAAAATTATTAGTAATCAAAATATTTTTCAATATCAAATATAAATATTAATAACAAAAATTTGGAGATAAAATTTATGGAAAAGTTGCTTCTAGAGAAATTATAATGTATATAGTTGCTTGTAGAGAAATTATAATGTACATACCCTTTTTCCATATATTTTGTCTCCAACATGAATTTGAATTGTGAAAATCTACATTTTAAAAACCAAAAAAAAAAAATCTATGTTCATATAAATTGGTCCAAACAATTTTTTTTTTTCAATGTCTTCCATAAATAAAATCAATTTAATACTTTGAAAGATAAAGTAATTCATAGTAAAAAAAAATCAATTTTATCCATAATACTTTATGTTTTTAATTCCATCCATAATACTTTATATTTTTAATACTATCCATAATTCTTTCACTTTTACTCAAGACATTTAAATATGCATCACTATTTGAAAACAACTCCCTTAGTTGCCACTGTGTCCATGTTTGAGCCATTGGATCAAATGTTACACTATTGAAATGTTTTAGGCCATTAGATCAAGTAAATACTTTTATATATGTTTTTTATAATGACCAATTAATTTATATTACATGGATAAAAAACAACATAAAACAAGTGCTACATAGTAGCTATTACCTGCCGGTTAGTTTAAATATAGCTAAGTTTTAATAAAAAATAATAAGAAATTATAATTGTATATATCTCAACAATTGCATACTTGAGCCTTCCAAATGAACTCAATGTTATTAAGTAAATAACAAAAATATAATTAATTAACCAAAAGCAGAAATAATTGATATAAGTTGCTGGGCATTTGCTATTATACATTTTGCACTTATTACCACACATCAATTTTTGAATGACCAACGTTCAACTCACTATAATTAAACTATGGAGAAATATTATATTCAAATAGATAATAACTCGCTATAATTAAAAATATAAAGGAATTTTGTTACAAACTTTGTACTAGTACATACAATGACATATGAATACATTGTATAATTTATTAATATAAATAAAACAATATTCTAGACTAGTAAATTTTAATTAATAAAAGAAATGAGTTTATTAAAAATTTTGTTATCTATTTAGCATGAAAAATAAAAAAATAAAACAGTTAATCTTTACTCACAAAACAAAAAAATAAAATAAAAAATACAATGATATATTTATGCCATATGAAAATATTGTATAATTTATTATTATAAAAATGGCAATATTATATATTAAAAGTAAATGATTATGTTAAAAGTTAAGTTTTTTGTTTTTTTTTTAAATATGAAAACATATGTTAAGACCAATCAATTGTCCTGTACACTCATGCCCAGATCAACCGTAGTCGATAGCACCACATGGTCCGATGCAAATTAATGGTTTATGTGATGTCGATATTACATGGACCGATGAAATTTAATAGTGAAGACCAATCAATGATCCCCTACACTCATTTCCAGATCAACCGTAGTCGATAGCACATGGCTTGATGCAAATTAATGGCTTATGTGATGGCGAGTTTTATCCCTACTGCCATAGGCCTATTAATGCGCCTAGGCAGGAAATGCCGGCCGCACGATGATTTACAGTTTTAATCTGACGGCGAGCATTTCTTGCCTGGGCGCATTAATGGGCCTATGGCAGTGGAAATAAGGTTCGCCTTATGTGATGTTGATAGCACATGGACGGATGAAATTTAATGGCTTATGGTTAGTATAATACTATTATAGTGCTGGGATTGATGGCCATTGGAACTAAAAACTATGAATTTTGCAATAACATGCTAAAGTTTTGAATCAATAGAATTTGAGATAAATGTATTAAAATATTATCAAAAATCATAAATTTCAATTCATAATGCTTAACATTAGATAAATTTTAAATTTTTAAGTCAAATAGAAATTAATATCAAATCAATAACCAAAGGTATAAAAAAGAAAATAGCTATTTATATATTTAAATATTACGTCTTTGTGCTATAAAACAATATTAAAAAAAAAAGGAAAATAACTATTTATATATTTAAATATCACATTTTTGTGTTACTATGCTCTCTAGCAAAGTATGATAGAAAGGTTGCACTGTCATGTTTAGCATTTTGACTATGTCAAATTACATAAAATTAAAAATAAAAGTAAATTAAATAAAAAAATTGACATGAAAACAACTCCCCTAGTTGTCACTGAGTCCATGTTTGAGCCATTAGATCAAATGTTAGACGATTGAAATGTTTTGGGCCATGTAAATATTTTTATATATTTTTTTTATAATGACCAATTAATTTATATTACATGGATAAAAAAACAATATAAAAAATGGAAAATAAATATTTATATATTTAAATATTACGTTTTTGTGTTATAAAACAATATAAAAAAGGGAAAATAACTATTTATATATATTTAAATATTACATTTTTGTGCTACTATGCTCTCCAACAAAGTATGATAGAAAAGTTGTAATGTCATGTTTAGCATTTTGACTATTTCAAATTACACAAAATAAAAAATAAAAGTAAATTAAATTTAAAAATTGACATAATGTAATGAACATTTTAAGTAGGTCAAAATACAATAAAAAAATAAAAATAATAAAATAAAATAATGATAAACTATAAATACAGCCCATGGTATTGAACCATAGTATTCATGTGGAATGCAGTTTTTTTTTATAGGGGGGAACTAAGATGGCCTAAATCAATCTTAAGTATGAATCTAAACTAATTATTTAATAAAATTATTTTTAAATGTTTATAACCATTATTCTTTTAAAATTTTACTTTGTAAAATGTATTTAAATTTTTATACATCCAAATATACATAGTTTTCTTGTTCTGTATTATTTTTGTTACAACTATTTTATTATTCCAAAAATACATGTTTTTTTTTGTTATATATTATTTATGTTACAATTGTTTTATAATTCAAGAGTATTCTTTCTTAATATATAAAAAATTAAATTAGTAATGAATTTTTTTAAAAGATGTGATCTTTTTTAAATTTCCAAATTGTTTTAGAGGACATTATTTATCTTGAGCAATAATGATGAACGTTCATAATTCTCATTTCTTAAATAACACTAAAATTACAGTTTAAAGGAGTCGGGAACAATTGTTTGTATCGAAGTCAAGGATACATAAGAAATGAGACATGGTGAAGAGAAGCTTCCAACCTTACAACAAGCCCTAAAAAGGCATAACATTGAATGTATGGAATCCATTTTCCCCGATACACATGAGAAGTGCAATGAAAAATATTGGAATTTGGAATATGTCACGGAGCTTATCTCACGTTCCATTCATTTAGGTCTGAAGTATATGGAAAAAGAAAAGCAGGGCAATGGATACTTATCAAGAATGTATGATTCTTTAGAAGGAATTGACGTTGACAAGGCTATGGAGGACAAAATAGCAAAAAATAAAAACAAAAGGGGACTCTTCAGAAAATGGGTTACTCAACGATTTTGGAATCTAGATGAGCTACATTATTTCACTAATTTAAGCAAGCGCTCAAAAAGAGACAGACAATAGTGATATAGAGACAATTTATTCATAAACAAGAGAATGCTAGAATTGTAACCCGAGATAGAGTTATGGGAAGAGAAACATTCCAATTATGAGGAGTCAAAGTTACATGAGTAGTATTTCACTCAACATAATTCTCCACTGGAGAAGAAGGTTCATACTATCTCATCAATTGAAGAAAGCCCACATGAGAAAATCAGAAGAGATTCTTCAATGTTATTTTCATTTGACATTCAGTCACTCTGCTCTTTTTTGTGCTGTAGAGAAGAGTCAAAGTTCTAGGAGTAGTATCAAAGGAATTCAACATTGAGAATGTGATAGAAGCAAATAATTTCGTGGAAGGGTGAAGTCTTCCCAACTTGGTCATAAAAACCAAGTGCATCCTTCATATAGAAGAAAAAATAAACATGCAGATTTTGTCATATAGAGGTCTTGAGTACTTTGGGCAAAATGTCTCATCCATTATGAAAAAAAACAATAACAAAGAAGTTGTTCCACATCAATTACTCAATATGGATATTTTGATTTGAGGTCCAGTAAACATAATTCTCCACCCTTTATTCTGGAGCATCAGTTGGAGTCGAGAAAGTTCCTACTACCTCTTATTTCTTATATGTTATTCTTTCCTATACCACAACCTTACAGCGACGTTTCCTTTGCAACATGTGGTGCAATTGCTAGTTAATTTTTAAATACCACATATCAACTCTATGTTGAGCATGGACGAAATCCACATCTCCTTCATAGTGCCTTGTAATATCAATATCGTTTTAAATCTCACTTGTAAACTCCATATTGAGTAGTGAAGAAATTAACAGTGTTTATGACATTGGATGTTTTTTTAGTTATATATATATATATATGAGGGCAATTCAATTGGTAATCCTCATGTTATGAAGTATTAGGTAAACCATGAAATTCAAGATTCAAATACCCAATGGATCAACCCAACAAATAAAAAATGTTAAAAAAAATTAATTTTATTTTTTATATTAATATTTCAAGTATTATTTTTTGTTCTTTTAATGTAAGGCTATGGGAAAACATCTCTAGACACAATAATTAGAAATATAAAAATAAGTAAATAAATATTTCAACCAAACTAATAGATTAAGTTTATTTTTACACATACATTTAAAAATTATCAATATAAAAACTATTTACACATAATATATTACATTATTTAAAAACTAAAAAAATAAAATATTTTTCTTTAAATTTGTGTAAAATTATCAAATTTATCAATTTAAATTTTATGTTAATACAATAAAACTGGCTAATATTATCTAATTATCCATCTCTCCCTACTTTATATATATCTATATAATAAAATTGACTAAACTTGTTTAATTATCTATCTCCTTACTAGAAAAATAAAATAATTATTTTCATGTAAAAATAACATTATAAATTATTGATATATTATAAAATTTATACATATATTTAAAAATACATACAAAATAATATATTTTATTATCAAATATTAATATATTGTTGTGACGCCCTCATTAAGAGACAAATTAGTTACAATTAGTTAAAATACTATTGGTTTAATTATTCTTTTTAGTTTTATTTTCTTTTATTATTCTGGACAAGGAAAACTTAATGGTAATTGCTTATGACATAAAGTATTATTTTGTTACTGAGTTAACAAATGAAAACAGAAAATGAAAAAAAAGAAAGAGAAAACCCTTAGACTGTTGGTGAAGTTTCTAAGAATAGGAAGTGGTTGGGAACAGTTGGAAAACAGTTACCTACCCTCTGGGATAAAAAGGAAATTCTAGAAGAAGGGTAGGGGTTCTGTGCAATTGGTAGCTAAGGGTGAAGTATTTCTAGAGCTGGGTGGTAGACCAGTTGAAATTACTTATGCAACCCTTATAAGCAAGAATTTCTGTCTGTAGACTGGATTGGCCATCCTGAGGTCACAGAAGAAGAAGACTATCCACTGATTCCCATGGCACTGTCCAAGTTCTGGAGCTCGGGGGTAAGAGGAGGACGTCATTACCTCTCTTGATGGTTGGGAGGACCACAGTTTAAGAAGGGGTTTTGTTCTTAATCAGATAAGTACTTAGAACCTGCAAACTTTGCAAGTTACAGGTTAACTGTCTATTATTTGGTTATTGATTGCTGGGTATTTAATTTGTTATGAATTTCTACAGAATAAAGGCTATTTTATTGATGAAGCCTTGCTGTGGGTAGAAATGTCTATGTCTACTGTGGAAAGATAGGAAGTCACTAAATAACCGAGAACGGTAGTACCATTATAATTTTGGAAAAGATTATCGTAACACCCTGAGTTACTTGTTTATTTTTCCTTTCCTTAAAATGCAAGAGAAGTAGTACCGGAGTTTTGCAAATTATCCTATTTTGAATAGGGGTTTGTAATATGTTTTGTATTGAAAATTCTGTGAATAGAATTAACAGAGCGGAAAACTCCGTGGGTTTGTATAGTAGGGTAAGAGAGAGATAATTTAGAAGAAGAAGTACATTGGAAAGAAATCTAGATATAAATGGAACTCTAGACCTGAGATGGAGTTACGGAGTTAACTGATATTCGGGAAAACGAGAAAAACTCAGAATATTCGGGAGGTTCAACCAAACATTAGAGCGACGGCTGTAGCCTCAAAATTAAGTTGAACATAATTCATACTCCGCCCTTAGACACTAAGAAAACATTATTACAATCTTTTTCAAGATAACCGAACAGCAGAGGAAATTTAATTACTCAAACCCTCTGTCGAACTCAAGCGCAGAAGAGAACTCTTATGGAGCAGATTCTTTAACAAGTTAAGTCGAAGGAAAATTACATTTAGAACGATTTCAAACTTATGCATGCATGAAGACGAAGAATGCACAGATAAAGGCATGAAAACTATATTGAGATGGAACCTTTGCACCTTATCAGTTACGCCAGTTAACTGTGTAACAAAAAAAAACAAACCTGTCTACAACAAGCGTAATAGCAGTCCTGAAAGCTCTGGAAATAAATCGAAATTCCCATAGAAAGAAATTACCAGAGAGAAACATATATATGAATAAATATCATTATTTCAATGGATACAGACCATAGATAAAACTGAACTTCAAGGAAAAAAAGATAGAATATTACACAGTCATGGAAAAACACAAAAACCCTTGTAAACTTCACTGCCTGACAGGTGATACATTTAAAGGAGATCAGGGTAAAGAACCCGAAATTAATAGTGCATCTGAGCAGAGTATTCAGTTTAAATACAAACTTAGGTACAAAGAGAATGTGTTAGCCATGAGCTTGGATGCTCCTAGAATAATCCTTTACACAGTATGACATTAACCAGGCCCATGGAGTTTAACTGAGAAATCCAAGCCTAGGGTGAACTTTTCGAATCAACCTTTACTTTGCTAAGCAAGCTAGAAGACTAAACCAGAAGTAAAATCTCATAGTGTTCACTCAGTTAACAAGCTAGGTTCTATTTAAGCCATGAAGCCACTGCTTCTTACGGTATACTGACCAGAGTACCTGCAAGAGCAGTTGGAGTGGTGTTAAACGTCGGGGCAAGCTCGAAGACTCAAGAGCGGCACTTAGGGTTCGAACAAACCTGGAAATGCAATTTAAGAATTGTGTTAGAAAAATCGATGAAGGGAAATTTCTAACCTTAGATTCAACAATTGTGCAATAATTAGATAAGATAGAACTCGGTGTGTATACCTGTGAAGTGGGAGGTCCAGACTTCAATTGCGTGGGCAACCACTGTGTTAAAAAAAAAACAATTAAGCGGAGGTTAAATGAATATAACAACAAGAAAAAGGAAAGAATAAGCTTAGGATAGGCTCGAAATCTTACCTGTAGATTTGAAGTTAAAATGAGAAGTTGACCCTGCGCTGGGTTTGGGAGAGGGCGGAGCCCATGACAGCTGAAACTCCTAACCTGTATGTAAACAAAAACTCCAGAACACTTTGCTTAAGCGCATGGAATAATTAATTTTCGCATCTGTTGCAGAACCTCAAAATTAAGTCAAGAAACTGGAAATCTTTGTGAAAATAGGACTGATTATCTTACCAAAACTCCCGAGGGCATTTCCAGAAAAGCCAGAGCAAAACCCTGCTGCAGAGCGAAATGGATGGGTGGCGCAATGACCCTCTAGGTTAACCGCTTTGTGAAAATCGCGGGAAGACCATTGCGCTCTCCGATATTTGCTACGAAAAATTCATTACACCTGCCCAACAATTTAATACACATTGTACCTCAAACGCAGAGGAAATCGAGACTCATGTCTTGGCAGAGGAGCGGTGCACCAGGTGGCAAAGCCATCAGCCAACAGCCCGGATTATTAAAGACTAGATTGTTGCGAGAAATCCGAAAGTAATTCACGGAGATACCAAAGCAACTGGATGGCCAGTTGTGTACTGTTGGAACATTAAATAACAACGAGCCTTAGCTTCACAGCCAAGACTATTCATACCTTTGCCATGTGGAAATTTAAAATACAAACGTTGTCATGAGAATTCTATGGTTATGCGCATTGATGTTTTTTATACTGTTACCCTTTTACCATAGTTTAAGTGGTTTAATTGTCTTGGTTAACTAAGTAATTTGTTGTATGGAGTGTGTTTAGATGGGGTAAACGTATTTTTTTTTTACTATATGTGAGATTGATATATGTATGTGACAATTGGTATCAGAGCTTAGTTGCTACACTGGGATCTTAAGGGTCTACTAACAGAATGCTTGTGATTAGTGCACAAAGGGGAGCAAGAGCGATGGAAACCCAATCGCAACCTGAGGGGACTCAAACCCCCACAGTTTTGAACCCGGAAATGTGGGTTCAATTGACTGTAGAGCAGCACCAAAAGACTAGTCGATTGCTTGAAGAGCAGAAGCAGCAAACTACATTCTTGTTAAATACGGTACAACAACTTCAGGAGGAAATGATAAGAGTTTGGAGGGACAATGAGAGGTTGTTACAGGATCAAGAGAAGATCCTGAAAATTTTGTCAGATAGGAAGAATCAGGGGATAAGACACCCTAATGCTGAAAAAGAATTAACAACAGAGCCAGAGGACCAGCAGACTCAGAATAATGCTGATGACAGAACTGAAAAGAGCCTCTCCCAGAGGAGTAAAAATAGGAATTATAATGAGGCAGAGTCGGACAATTTGTCTGGCCAGCAAGACTCTAAAAGACAAAAAGTGGAACTGCAGGGAGAATTTCGTAAGATTAAGCCACCGACATTTGATGGTGAGGCGGAAGAGGCGGCTGAAGCCTGGTTAATAAATATAAACAAATATTTTCAGGTCTATGAATACAACAGCAATTTGAAGGCCAGATTTTCCATATATCAATTACGGGAAAAAGCCACCCTGTGGTGGAAAGAAGTGAAGAATGTACGCGTCATTGATGAACGCGACATAACATGGGAACTGTTTCAGCAGTACTTTAAAGATAAATACTTGACAGAAAGATTTTATGACGATAAAGCGAAGGAGTTCCATGATCTACGGCTGGGGAAAATGACCATGGATGATTATGTGGCAAAATTCACCTCTTTGCTGCGATATGTACCTTACCTCCGAGAAGAGAAGGCGAAGGTGCAGAGATTTTTGAGTAGTTTACCTGCTCATATGAGAGAGCGGATAGAATTCGTTAACCCCCGGGCTATGGATGAGGCTATCCGAAAAGCACGGTTGTGTTATCAGCAAAGTAAAATCAAGAGTGATATGGGAAAAGGCGGGCAGCCGAAGAAAGGTTAGAAAAGTAACTCTACCTTTAAGAGCAGTAAAAAAAGCAGCTTCAGGAATGCAGCACGAAACACAATCAGCAAGCAATTTGGGAAAAACCACCAAAGAATCAAGTGGCCAGCTGAGGAGAAGCCCACAGAAGCGTCAAGTAAACCTGAGCTAGGACATAATTCTAAACCTCCCTTACAGTGTTGGGGCTGTGGGGAAGCTCACTATTATAAGAACTGTCCCAGACGGAACAAAAGTGAAACTGTAGCAAATCTGCAGGAGGCATCTACAGTAGGGGACGTGGCGCGTAGCGTGCATCGCATCAATGTAGCGCTAGAAGATCGGCAGGTTGATTTTCAGCCTACAATGATTGAACTTGAAGGTACATTACTAACTAAACCTGTTTCAATTCTGGTTGATCCTGGAGCGAGTCTGAGTTACATCAGTCCTAACTTAGTAGAGATATGTAAATTAAAAGAACAGAAATTTAGGAATTCATGGCTAGTACAGTTAGCCACTGGGGCGAAACGTAAGATAACAACGAAAGTTCCTAACTGTGTGCTGGAAGTGGCAGAACAACAGATAGAGGTAGATCTAAATATCTTGCCATTGGGATCGTACGATGTGTTATTGGGTATGGACTGGTTGGAAATACATTGGACATTATTAGACTATAAGGAAAAGACCATCTCATTCAGAATGCAAGATGGTACGCAGAAAGTGGTTCAAGGAGTTAAAAAGCCTGTACAAATACGACCAATAACAACATCTCAGATGGGTAAGTGTATTAGAAAAGGGTGCCAGTTGTATGCTATTCAAGTAGGATACACAGATTCTAAGGAAAAGGCCCCAATGCTGGAAGATATTCCTGTAGTGAAGGAATTTTTGGATGTATTTCCAGAGGAAATTCCTGGACTACCACCCAAAAGAGATATTGATTTCACTATTGAGTTGCTGCCGGGTGCCTCACCAGTATCAAGAGCCCCGTATAGGATGAGTGTGCCAGAGTTAACAAAATTAAAAATACAGTTACAAGAGTTGCTAGACAAAGGCTATATCCGCCCAAGTGTGTCACCATGGGGCGCACCAGTTCTTTTCGTTAAAAAGAAAGATGGGACATTGCGCATGTGTATGGATTACAGGCAGCTTAATAAGATGACTGTTAAAAACAAGTACCCCTTACCAAGAATCGATGATTTGTTTGACCAGGTAAGAGGGGCTAAGGTATTTTCCAAGATTGATTTAAGATCCGGATATCATCAAATTCGGATTAAAGATGAGGATATCTGCAAAACAACTTTCCGCACCCGATATTGTCATTATGAATTTGTTGTGCTGCTCTTTGGATTAACAAATGCACCAGCAACTTTTATGAGGTTGATGAATGGAATTTTTCATCAATTCTTAGATAATTTTGTGCTCATTTTTATTGACGATATTCTGGTGTACTATAAAAATGAGGCAGAACATAAGGAGCATTTGCGCATAGTATTGGAAACGCTAAGGAAACATCAGCTTTATGCTAAATTCAGCAAGTGCGATTTCTTTAAAACAGAAATCCAGTACTTGGGACACGTCATAACAGCTGAAGGGATAGCTATTGATCCCGAAAAGATCAAATCCATCATGGAGTGGCAAGTCCCTCGGAATGTGGCAGACATTAGATCATTCATGGGCCTAACTGGGTATTATAGAAGATTCATAGAAGGGTTCTCCAAAATTTCCTTTCCCATTACATCTTTGCAGAAGAAGGGCAAGCTTTTTAGATGGAAAAAAGAATGCCAAGACAGCTTCGAAAAACTAAAACAACTTCTAACTACAGCTCCAGTACTGAAGGTAGCTGACCCAGAAAAAGACTACGAAGTCTGTACGGATGCTAGTAAAGAAGGAGTTGGAGCAGTATTAACTCAAGAGGGTAAAGTAATAGCCTATGAGTCAAGGAAGCTTAAGGAACATGAGCAGAAATATTCTGCTTATGATTTGGAGCTTACGGCAGTAGTCCACGCCCTCCGAGTATGGAGGCATTATCTACTGGGTAAAAGATTTGTGCTGAAAACAGACCATAGTAGCCTGACTAGCTATTTCAAGCAAGCATATTTAAACTCTAGACAGGCGAGATGGAATGCATTTCTGAGTGAGTTCGACATGGACATTCAGCATGTTAAGGGAAAAGAAAATAGAGTTGCCGATGTTTTAAGCCGGAAATTGCACAGTCTGTTTGCTCTATATTTTAATCAGTTGGAAAGACAACTATTGAAGCAATTGAAGGAAGAATCTCAGAGAGACCCAAAATATAAGTTTCTGTGGCAACAGATGAAGAATGACAAACAGCAAGACAAAGCAACAGAGTTTGGAGAGAGTGAAGAACAGGTATTGACCTTTCGCGGAAAGATCTATGTGCCTAACCACACTAATCTTAAAGAATTAATCCTGAATGAATTTCACCGCAACAATTACGCTAGCCATCCTGGATATCAAAAGATGTTTACAGCAGTAAGGAAAGTTTATTATTGGCCAGGAATGCGTAAGGACATTGCTGAATACATAAGCAAGTGTTTAGAGTGTCAGCAGGTTAAAGCTGAGCATCAGCCTCCTGCTGGGCTTTTGCAGCCTATACCCACCCCTGAATGGAAGTGGGAAGTTATCTCATTGGATTTCATCACAGGGTTATCGCGAACAAGGAAGCAGAATGATTCTATTATGGTAGTGGTGGACAGATTAAGTAAATCCGCCCATTTCATACCTGTGCAATCTACCTATAAGACGGTACAAATTGCGGATATATTTATGAAGGAGATCTTTAGGTTGCATGGCATACCTAAAACTGTGATTTCAGATCGAGATGTTAAGTTTACGTCTGCTTTTTGGAAAACTTTATTTTCTGGATTAGGAACCCAGATACACTTTAGTACTGCTTATCATCCTCAAACGGATGGGCAGACAGAGCGTGTAAATCAGGTTCTAGAAGACAATCTGCGAATGTATGTAATGCAGCAACCCACCAAGTGGGAAGATTACTTGCACCTGGTAGAATTTGCATACAACAATGGGTATCAGGAGTCTCTGAAAATGAGCCCCTTTGAAGCATTATATGGTAGGAAATGTCGCACGCTTATAAATTGGAGCAGCCCCGAAACGAAACTGTTGTTGGGACCAGAAATGCTGGCTGAAATGGAGGCAGAGGTAAAACGAATAAGGCAGAATTTGAAAGCCGCGCAAGATAGGCAAAAATTTTATGCAGACCGAAAAAGATCCTACCGAGAATTCGGGGTAGGATACCACGTGTATGTACGAATTAAGCCTAAAAGAAGCACTATGAGGTGGACCTCTTGTGCTAAGCTGGCTCCTCGGTACTGCGGCCCTTTCCAAATATTAGAAAGAATAGGACCATTAGCCTATAGATTGGCATTGCCCAGTCACATTCGAGTGCATAATGTGTTTCATGTATCCTTATTGAAGCGATATGTACATGATGAGAAACATGTAATTCATTGGCAGAATATTCAGGTAGGAAGAAGGATAAAATAATCCTAGTTTGTAGCTTGAATATCTCTAAACGTACTGATTTGGAAATCATTTTGTGCCTTTCAGGTAGAACCGGACGGAGAGTTCCTAGTAGAGCCCCTACACATACTTGAGCGAAGAGAAATTGAACTCCGCAAAAGAGTAGTGGTCCAGGTAAAAGTGCAGTGGAAGCACTTTGGACCGGACGAAGCTACTTGGGAGGAAGAAAAATTTATGTGGGAATCATACCCAGAACTCTTTCCAGAGAGGGATTGAAACACCGAGGACGGTGTTACTTCCAGGGGGGGAAGCTGTGACACCCTCATTAAGAGACAAATTAGTTACAATTAGTTAAAAGACTATTGGTTTAATTATTCTTTTTAGTTTTATTTTCTTTTATTATTCTGGACAAGGAAAACTTAATGGTAATTGCTTATGACATAAAGTATTATTTTGTTACTGAGTTAACAAATGAAAACAGAAAATGAAAAAAAGAAAGAGAAAACCCTTAGACTGTTGGTGAAGTTTCTAAGAATAGGAAGTGGTTGGGAACAGTTGGAAAACAGTTACCTACCCTCTGGGATAAAAAGGAATTCCAGAAGAAGGGTAGGGGTTCTATGCAATTGGTAGCTGAGGGTGAAGTATTTCTAGAGCTGGGTGGTAGACCAGTTGAAATTACTTCTGCAACCCCTATAAGCAAGAATTTCTGTCTGTAGACTGGATTGGCCATCCTGAGGTCACAGAAGAAGAAGACTATCCACTGATTCCCGTGGCACTGTCCAAGTTCTGGAGCTCGGGGGCAAGAGGAGGACGTCATTGCCTCTCTTGATGGTTGGGAGGACCACAGTTTAAGAAGGGGTTTTGTTCTTAATCAGATAAGTACTTAGAACCTGCAAACTTTGCAAGTTACAGGTTAACTGTCTATTATTTGGTTATTGATTGCTGGGTATTTAATTTGTTATGAATTTCTACAAAATAAAGGCTATTTTATTGATGAAGCCTTGCTGTGGGTAGAAATGTCTGTGTCTACTGTGGAAAGATAGGAAGTCACTAAATAACCGAGAATGGTAGTACCATTATAATTTTGGAAAAGATTATCGTAACACCCTGAGTTACTTGTTTATTTTTCCTTTCCTTAAAATGCAAGAGAAGTAGTACCAGAGTTTTGCAAATTATCCTATTTTGAATAGGGGTTTGTAATATGTTTTGTATTGAAAATTCTGTGAATAGAATTAACAGAGCGGAAAACTCCGTGGGTTTGTATAGTAGGGTAAGAGAGAGATAATTTAGAAGAAGAAGTACATTGGAAAGAAATCTAGATATAAATGGAACTCTAGACTTGAGATGGAGTTACGGAGTTAACTGATATTCGGGCAAACGAGAAAAACTCAGAATATTCGGGAGGTTCAACCAAACATTAGAGTGACGGCCGTAGCCTCAAAATTAAGTTGAACAAAATTCATACTCCACCCTTAGACACTAAGAAAACATTATTACAATCTTTTTCAAGATAACCGGACAATAGAGGAAATTTAATTACTCAAACCCTCTGTTGAACTCAAGCGTAGAAGAGAACTCTTATGGAGCAGATTCTTTAACAAGTTAAGTCGAAGGAAAATTACATTTAGAACGATTTCAAACTTATGCATGCATGAAGACGAAGAATGCACAGATAAAGGCATGCAAACTAGATTGAGATGGAACCTTTGCACCTTATTAGTTACGCCAGTTAACTGTGTAACAAAAAAAAACAAACCTGTCTACAAAAAGCGTAATAACAGTCTTGAAAGCTCTGTAAATAAATCGAAATTCCCATAGAAAGAAATTACTAGAGAGAAACATATATATGAATAAATATCATTATTTCAATGGATACAGTCCATAGATAAAACTGAACTTCAAGGAAAAAAGGATAGAATATTACACAGTCATGGAAAAACGAAAAAACCCTTGTAAACTTCACTGCCTGATAGGTGATACATTTAAAGGAGATCAGGGTAAAGAACCCGAAATTAATAGTGCATCTGAGCAGAGTATTCAGTTTAAATACAAACTTAGGTACAAAGAGAATGTGTTAGCCATGAGCTTGGACGCTCCTAGAATAATCCTTTACACAGTATGACATTAACCAGGCCCATGGAGTTTAACTGAGAAATCCAAGCCTAGGGTGAACTTTTCGAATCAACCTTTACTTTGCTAAGCAAGCTAGAAGACTAAACCAGAAGTAAAATCTCATAGTGCTCACTCAGTTAACAAGCTAGGTTCTATTTAAGCCATGAAGCCACTGCTTCTTACGGTATACTGACCAGAGTACCTGCAAGAGCAGTTGAAGTGGTGTTAAATGCCAGGGCAAGCTCGAAGACTCAAGAGCGGCACTTAGGGTTCGAACAAACCTGGAAATGCAATTTAATAATTGTGTTAGAAAAATCGATGAAGAAAAATTTCTAGCCTTAGATTCAAAAATTGTGCAATAATTCGATAAGATAGAACTCGGTGTGTATACCTGTGAAGTGGGAGGTCCAGACTTCAATTGCGTGTGCAGCCAGTGTGTTAAAAAAAAAAAAAATTAAGCGGAGGTTAAATGAATATAACAACAAGCAAAAGGAAAGAATAAGCTTAGGATAGGCTCGAAATCTTACCTGTAGATTTGAAGTTAAAATGAGAAGTTGACCCTGACCTGGGTTTGGGAGAGGGCGGAGCCCATGACAGCTGAAACTCCTAACCTTTATGTAAACAAAAACTCCAGAACACTTTGCTTAAGCGCATGGAATAATTAATTTTCGCATCTGTTGTAGAACCTCAAAATTAAGTCAAGAAACTGGAAATCTTTGTGAAAATAAGACTGATTATCTTACCAAAACTCCCGAGGGCATTTCCAGACAAGCCAGAGCAAAACCCTGCTGCAGAGCGAAATGGATGGGTGGCGCAATGACCCTCCAGGTTAACTGCTTTGTGAAAATCGCGGGAAGACCATTCGCTCTCCGATATTTGCTACGGAAAATTCATTACACCTGCCCAACAATTTAATACACATTGTACCTCAAACGTAGAGGAAATCGAGACTCATGTCTTGGCAGAGGAGCGGTGCGCCAGGTGGCAAAGCCATCAACCAACAGCCCGGATTATTAAAGACTGGATTGTTGTGAGAAATCCGAAAGTAATTCATGGAGATACCAAAGCAACTGGATGGACAGTTGTGTACTGTTGGAACATTAAATAACAACGAGCCTTAGCTTCACAGCCAAGACTATTTGTACCTTTTCCATGTGGAAATTTAAAATACAAACGTTGTCATGAGAACTCTATGGTTATGCACATTGATGTTTTTATACTGTTACCCTTTTACCATAGTTTAAGTGGTTTAATTGTCTTGGTTAACTAAGAAATTTGTTGTATGGAGTGTGTTTAGATGGGGTAAACGAATTTTTTTTTTACTATATGTGAGATTGATATATGTATGTGACAATTGTTTTATATTGGTTCATGATGTAGTTTAATTGATAATGACCATGTTAATATATTATGTAAACTATGAAATCCAAGGCTCAAATCTTTTATTAGTTGTTTTATAATTTTATTTTTACTTGTAAATATTTGATATATCAACATTATCAATTTTACATTTAATTTATTAATAATACAACAAATTACTAATCTATTTAACTATTAACAACACTATATCTATAGTTAATAAAGGAGCCTCCTTATGCAAGTTAGATTAGATTGTCTTTCACATGAAAATAAAAATATGGATAATATATAAGGTGTAAATTAATTAGTTTGTGTGGGGTTTAGTCATCCTCATCCAAATATTTGTCATTTATCTAGATGCACGACCATTTTTACTAGTGGGTTTCAGTTTAGAGAATTGGGATGTGAAACATTTGGAGCCATTTTGAGGCATTAAATGATATTTTTCGGAGTCAAAACTATTTTTCTTAAATGCATCCAACACTATGACATTGTTCTACACTCAATATATCTTTTTAGTGATGAAGAATCATATCAGTGAAATTTATATGCACAAGTTATGCCTACTACAAGTTGACCTATTGTATTTGACAACCATGGTACAAGTGGATGTCATGTCAACCCCTATTAGGCATGCATGTGGGGCTAGTTGTAATATGCCCCAATTATTAAAAATTAAAGTTTATAAATATTACCAAATTTAATACAAGGAATGACAATATACATTGCTCATATTCTGATGTTATCAGTGCACCTAAGATGTGACACCTACAATTGCAACATCAAAATGTAGAGAAATTGAACCGTGGGTGGAGTTTCATGGAGTCGATTCCCTTCTCCCCGTCCTTGATTCTGCAAAATCTGAGATGAACCATACTACTGCACTGATAACATCAAAAGAAATACAGCATGTGAATGTATTTTTCTTATACTTTCTTCATTTTTCCTTTTTCCTTGCAGAGAAAGCACATATAGAATAGCTGGGTCTAATATCTCTTTAGTTTATTTTAGAGACCTTATTTATATAACATGTGTGATTGTTTAGATCAGATATCCAATAAATTGTTGTTGGGTATAATAATCTAAACATATCATGAGCTGCAGCTCAAATGATAAGTACAAACAACTCTAGTTAAACAAAACATTTAAACAAATCTCAGAAACTGCAAGAGCTTAGAAGAAGAATACCTAATACAGGTATTGCCATTGACATTGCTAGCACAAAATTAAATATATTGCAAGATTTTGACATCAAAATTCAAACATGGCTATCTAATATTTCGGGTTAAAGCAAAGACTCAGAAAATAAAATCCCTGAAACATTATTACGAACAACAAATGTTGAAGCTGATCAGGAAATGCAGCGTACATAGTCAGTAGTGAACCGAAGTGTCGAGGAAGTGAAATCATTCCTTCTACCATTAATGGAATTACAAGAAATACGATAAGATCGATTCTCTCAGCCACAAAAATGCCTCTGTAAAAAATGTTTCATGAGAAAGTAGAATACCATCCATTCATTTATGGCTACAGGCTTTATGCAGGAGGGGGTTGGGGTTGATCTCCTTTAGGAGGCTTGTTTTATCCATTCTCAAGTAGTCTAGCCATGGGGATATGAGTGTGCCCGCCACCGCCCGGGCCATCAAGATGCCCATCGATACAAGTCGAACACTTGCATTCTACCTAGCCTTCGAAATCATATTCGCTGTCGCCACTGAACCTCCGCCCTGCGCAGAGGCGACCTACCACCTCGACCACAACTCTCAGTACCGTTATCACTGCCAATACCACAATCACCATTCCAATGGAACCACTAGGTGCAGAACTGTGTGTAGTAGCCTAATGTGAGTAAATGCCTGCAGGGGGCTGCTGTTATTACTGGCGTGAAAGTGCTCTCCGTTCAAATTTCAAATTCCCTGCACGTGCGAGAGTGGTGGCATCGTGGGGGTGGCAGATGGGAGAGGAGTGGCGCAGAGGGAGAGAGAGGTGCGGGTCCACCAAAGGATTTTGTTGCCGCCGTCGTCCGTCGGAGGTCTTTCCGTCAACGTTAACCATCAGAGCTGGGCGGGGTCCACCTAAAGCCCAAAAAGCTGCGGGGGTCGACGGAGAGGGGTGTCTCGAAGCTGTCCCATCAGCTGTTGATTCGTCGAACAAAAGACACTTCCTGAGAATTATAGCAAAGTTGGGGCAAGGACTGACAAAAATAAGTTCACAAGTACTTCTTGAGAGATCCGTATGTATCGTTAATTTATGCTTTGTTTCTTCGTGCCATGCCATTCCTGTCACTGTATCACAATCTGGCCAAAAAATTAGTTTTGATTCCGATTTGAAAAGGAAATAAATTTATTGTTCCTAATTGGTCCAAGAAATTACAAACCCAAAGGCTCTCTCCTATCTAACAGTCCAGTTAAATTTCCACAAATGGCCCCATATTATTGCACCTACATTGTCAGATTTACGACTCGACAAACAATGACAACATGTTCCGATATAACAAAAATTTGTCTGTGTTCGACCTCATCTCAAAATTTAAAAAAAAGCTCTAAGTTTGTTTTTTTTTTCTTTGAAAATTAAAATTAAATAAATATATTCTCTTAAATTTTAATTAAATATTAAAAATTATATTAATTTATATGAAAAATTAAAAATTAAAAATAAATTAGAAAAAAAAAATCTTAAATTTGAATTCATATAAGATCTATTGGAATTAAATCTTTTGATGTTTAAATTAGGATGAAATTATCTAGGTCTAAAATTTCTTCAAATTGAAAACCTTTAAATCTTTTGATGTTTAAATTAGGATGAAATTTTTATTTTTAATTACTATCAAAGATTTTAACTAAAAGAAATTTTTAATTACTTCTTTTAGGTTAGGGGAGGAGTTAGAATGAAAATAATAAGCACATTAAAAAAAATTAAAAATTATTAATAATCAAAATATTTTTCAATATCAAATATAAATATTAATAACAAAAAATTGGAGACAAAACTTCTAGAAAAGTTGCTTGTGGAGAAACTATAATGTACATACTCTTTTTCCATATATTTTGTCTCCAACATGAATTTGAAATGTGAAAATCTACATTTTAAAAACCAAAAAAAAAAAAAATCTATGGTCACATAAATTGGTGCAAACCATTTTTTTTTTCAATATCTCCCATAAATAAAAAATTAATTTAAAACTTTGAAAGATAAAATAATTTATAGTAAAAAAAAATTAATCTCATCCATAATGCTTTCTATTTTAATACCAAGGAGATGTGTAATTCTTTCACTTTTACTAGAAATATTTAAAATGATATCACAATCCAACATAGAGTTGACATGTGGCATTTAAACAAATAATTCAATTCATATATATCTAATTAATATAAAATTATGTTACTTAGTATGGAAATTGAAATATTTTATTTCCAGAAATTGAAATGTGTTTTTTTTGTTATTAATATTTATTTTTTAAATACCACATATCAACTCTACGTTGAGCATGGAGGAAACCCACATCTCCTTCATAGTGCCTTGTAATATCAATATTGTTTTAAATGTCACTTGTAAACTCCATATTGAGTAGTGAAGAAATGAAATTAGTAGTGTTTATGACATTGAATACTTAATCTATTAGTTTGATTGGAAAATTTATTTACTTATTTTTATATTTCTAATTATTGCATCTAGAGATGTTTTCCCATAACATTTCATTAAAAGAACAAAAAGTAATACTTAGAATATTAATATAAAAAATAAAAATAATTGTTTTTAACATTTTTTATTTGTTGGCATGAACCATTGGGTATTTGATTCATTGCGCCCAGAAGGGAATTTTACAGCCCAGTATGACCCGGATGTGTAAGTATGTCGGAAGCCAAAATAAAAAACAAAACACAAATTAAAAATAAAATCTAAATAATGTCGGCTTAAAGAATAACTTACACAACCATATAAATAAACAATTAAAAATAAATTTAGATAATATAAATTTAAAATATGAAGAGTTTTAAGAACACTCAAAAATGAGAAATGGTAAATAAAAAAAATCTCTTTTTCTACTTACTCGGGAGGTATGGTAAATAAATAAAAATATAAATAACTAGAGGTATGGTAAATAAATAAAACATCTTTATATTTACAAAAACTCAAAAAATTTAGGTGAATCCTATGGGCCAAATACAATGGGACAAATTATTATTAATACCATGGGCCAAATACCATGGGACAAATTATTATTAATATCATGGGCCAAATACTATATTTATAAAAGAGGTATAAAAAGGTAAGGTAAATAAATAAACATATATCAAATAGGTGTAGAAATTGATGAGGGGCATCCGAACTCGGAAATTGAAGAGGTGGTTATGAAAATAGTTATGCAAATTAGGGCAAAAAATTAGTTAAAACCTATTCTTGTTCTTTGTAAAACCTATAAACGAGAGCCTGTAGTGTGTGAAAGAGGGGAGAAAAACAATGTAACCGAGGGAGGATCTGCGTGCTAAGGCTGAAATGCCTTAGAATTGTAACTGCATTTTGTACTATAATAGAATATGGTGTTTTGTGGATTTTGTGTGTGTCTGAAATGGTTTATGGTTGGTTTAGTTTTATGTTTTCGATCATGTTTTATGAGCGTGAGATGGTTGCAGATCATGGCGAGTTAAGCATGTTAAAAGCTCGGCATAAAAGGCCGTAGAATTGAATCCGCGTTCTCTGCGGATAATTTGACTGCACATTACTGTGGAAGAGTATGTGAAGAGCTGAGACAAAGATCGATATGCTCAGCAGAAGTATTCAGTCACAGTAGTGGAGTAGAACGAAATAAAAACGCAGAATTAGTAGTTCTGTGCGAGGTTTGCATTTCTAGGGTTAATAGGAAGTGCTTGAAATCTGTGTAGAGAGGTTTGTAATATATCCCTCTCACCATTGAGGCAACGCTGTGCGAAGGATAGTATAATAACTCTGCGCAAATGTGGTGACCGAATGTACGTGTTCGCAGGTCGAAGGAGGGCTACGGTCTCCTTTGGGATCCATGAGATATATATTTATTCTGTGGTTGGCTGTATGTGAGATTGAATATATTTCGTAGAAGTGAACCGAGGGCGCAGAAATTAAGTAAACGCTGTGTGAAAAAAAACCCTTTTGTGGAGTGGAACCTCTGTTACTGGAGTGAGACCAATAGAGGTAGAATACTGTTGTAAAGGTTAAGGCGAAGTGTATCATCAGGGTTGTGGCCCGAACATTTTGATTTTATCGTTGGTCGGCTTTGAACTAAATCCGCGTAATGTTTTAGTCAAGATGGAAGGCGAGCTGTGGAAAAAAGGATCCAAAGAAATGGAACCTTGAACCGGTCGTGGAACCGTGGGACAGTTTTGATAAATGAAACCGGTGGTTTCGCACAACCTCAAGTTTGGTGTGCAGGCGTTAAACCAGCAAAGAGGTAAGCGTTAGTTGCCATGGGATCCAACATTTGTGTGTGGTGTTTTATGTTTGGTTGGTGGTTGATATTAAATCAAGGTCGATATTTTGATTATGAAGTGTGGAACGATTATGTGGTCGACATATGTATAATTATGAGACCAATTACATTTTATTGAATTGCATCGTAAGATAGAGATGGGTTGCGTGCTCCCAATACATGTGTAGATTGAATGTGGGCACCAGTTGGTGCAGCGGGAGTAGAGTGGACCTTGACCACAGGTCTCAGGATCGAAATATTGGGTTTTAGGAATCTGCAATTTGACACAAATTTGGGGGTGCAGGTTCAATTTTGTAAATAGAAAGGTGGACCTGCCCTTTTGGCAGATTCAATTTTCATTAAGTGGTATCAAAGCAGGAAAAGATTTCATGCGGAAAGGAGTTTCGTGTGCGAAGAAAGAAAGAGTTGCGAATGAAGAGGTACAGTTTTATGAAGTTTTGTGAAACTTGTGATTTTTTGAAGGTAGCAGCAGAGGAAGGTGAGAAGATTGCAGAAACTTAGAGCAGGAGTGCTCAATTGGTTCGAGAAGAGAGAACCAGAGAGATGCCAAAAGACTAAGCTCAGGAGAGAAGCTTGGTGAGGTATTTGGTAGCAAGGAGGACTTGCTATTGCAGAGGTTTCGTTGCAGCTCACGATGGACAATTCCACAGAGGATGTGGGTAGAATTGTTTAGGATATTTTGCTACAGGAAGATCACAAGGAGCAGTTCCACATAAGAATTGCTAACAGATGTAGAAGACATATGACCAGGAGGTCATAAATTTTTTGTGCCTCGTGAGTCTAATGCAGGGGCATTCGAACTCCGAAACTGAAGAGGTGGTTATGAAAACAGTTATGCAAATTAGGGCAAAAAATTAGTTAAAACCTATTCTTGTTCTTTGTAAAACCTATAAACGAGAGCCTGTAGTGTGTGAAAGAGGGGAGAAAAAAAATGTAACTGAGGGAGGATATGCGTGCTAAGGCTGAAATGCCTTAGAATTGTAACTGCATTTTGTACTATAATAGAATATGGTGTTTTGTGGATTTTGTGTGTGTCTGAAATGGTTTATGGTTGGTTTAGTTTTATGTTTTCGATCATGTTTTATGAGCGTGAGATGGTTGCAGATCATGGCGAGTTAAGCATGTTAAAAGCTCGGCATAAAAGGCCGTAGCATTGAATCCGCATTCTCTGTGGATAATTTGACTGCACATTACTGTGGAAGAGTATGTGAAGAGCTGAGACAGAGATCGATATGCTCAACAGAAGTATTCAATCACGGTAGTGGAGTAGAACGAAATAAAAACACAGAATTAGTAGTTCTGTGCGAGGTTTGCATTTCTGGGGTTAATAGGAAGTGCTTGAAATTTGTGTAGAGAGGTTTGTAATATATCCCTCTCACCATTGAGGCAACGCTGTGCAAAGGATAGTATAATAACTCTGCGCAAATGTGGTGACCGAATGTACGTGTTCGCAGGTCGAAGGAGGGCTACGGTCTCCTTTGGGATCCATGAGATATATATTTATTCTGTGGTTGGCTGTATGTGAGATTGAATATATTTCGTAGAAGTGAACCGAGGGCGCAGAAATTAAGTAAACGCTGTGTGAAAAAAAACCCTTTTGTGGAGTGGAACCTCTGTTACTGGAGTGATACCAATAGAGGTAGAATACTGTTGTAAAGGTTAAGGCGAATTGTATCATCAGGGTTGTGGCCCGAACATTTTTATTTTATCGTTGGTCGGCTTTGAACTAAATCCGCGTAATGTTTTAGTCAAGATGGAAGGCGAGCTGTGGAAAAAAGGATCCGAAGAAATGGAACCTTGAACCGGTCATGGAACCGTGGGACAGTTTTGATAAATGAAACTGGTGGTTTCACACAGCCTCAAGTTTGGTGTGCAGGCGTTAAACCAACAAAGAGGTAAGCGTTAGTTGCCGTGGGATCCAACATTTGTGTGTGGTGTTTTATGTTTTGCTGGTGGTTGATATTAAATCAAGGTCGATATTTTGATTATGAAGTGTGGAACGATTATGTGGTCGACATATGTATAATTATGAGACCAATTACATTTTATTGACTTGCATTGTAAGATAGAGATGGGTTGCGTGCTCCCAATACATGTGTATATTGAATGTGGGCACGAGTTGCCGCAGCGGGAGCAGAGTGGACCTTGACCACAGGTCTCAGGATCGAAATATTGGGTTTTAGGAATCTGCAATTTGACAAAAATTTGGGGGTGCAGGTTCAGTTTTGTAAATAGAAAGGTGCACCTACCTTGTTGGCAGATTCAATTTTCATCAACATCTAATTATATACCAGCCTAGATCCATCTTAACTCCGGATCTATCAAGCGCTGAGAGGGATCAAATCTCTCTAGGTGCAAACCTCTTTTTTGAGTGCAAAACTTGAGGAAAGGTTTGCACCTAAAGAGATTTGATCCCTCTAGGCGCTTGATAGATCCAGAGTTAAGATGGATCTAGTCTGGTTTCAGTTGTGTGCGGCCAAGGAAATCTATCGATAATATGAGGAACATATGATTAATTTTATCAATAATATGTAAATACATATAATATTAATATAACCATTTTAAATATGATCAATATGTCTGAGATTTATGGATTCATTTTAATTTTAAATTCGATTATTTAATTGATGATGAAAAATGATGAAATAAATTTTTTGAATGCAAAGTGACAATGTAATAATATTGAGTGATAGAAAATGTGAATAATAAGAATGTAGTAAATTACAAATAGCCTTCATTGTGATCAATCTCAAACTATTTTCTTCTATTATTCTTATTGTCACCCTTGTTAGTTTTGTCATATTTTCATATCAATTATATGAAAAATATAGTTGAAATCATAAATATTTAGCTAGAGTTGTTGTATTAAACATCATACCTTGTCTCTCTTGCTCTCCAATATTATTAGGTTTAATTAAGTTATAACACAAAAATAAATCTACATTATCAATATTTTTTTGTGCTTACATTGAAATCAATGCACACTATTAATCCAATGGCTTTAAAATTAATGTATCATCATACATCTAATTACATCAAATCAGAAATCAACATATACACTAAAATCAATGCATCTAATGCAAAAAATAAAATAATATTAGAAAACAACATTTACACTAAAATTAATGCATCTAATGCAAGCAATCAAATAGGATTAGAAATCAACATCTACCCTCAAATCGATGCATCTAGTGCAAGTAAGCAAATAGGATTAGAAACTAACATATACACTAAAATCAATGCTTCTAGTGCAAGCAATAAAATAGGATTATAAACCACCATCTACACTGAAATCAATGCATTTAGTGCAAGCAATCAAATAGGATTATAAATCATATATATTGAAATCAATGCATCTAGTGTAAGAAATAAAATATAATTAGAAATTAACATCTACATTGAAATTAATGCATCTAGTGCAAGCAATCAAATAAGATTAGAAATCACCATCTACACCGAAGTCAATGCATTTAGTGCAAGCAATCAAATAGGATTAGAAATTATCTACGTTGAAATAAATGCATCTAGTGCAAGTAATCAAATATCATTAGAAATCAAAATCTACACTAAAATCAATGAATCTAGTTCAAGCAATCAAATAGGATTAGAAATCACCATCTACATTTTAATCAATGTGTCTATTGCAATAAATATTCTTCCTCTCTCCCCCCTCCATATATATCTATATGTCCCTCCATATATCCTTATTTGTCTCTTTATCTCACCCCCACAAACACACATACTCTCTCACTCCATATTTATCAATCTCTTTGTCCCTCTATCCCTGTCTCCATCTATCTTGTCTTTCTTTTCACCTTCCATCTATATCTATATCTCCCTTTGTCTCTCTATATCAACCCCAAAACATACACTCTCTTTCTCCAATCTATCTATTTATCACTTCCTCCTCCTCTCCCTCCCTCTCTCTCTCTCTCTCTCTGTCTCTCTTCCCCTTCCCTCCCTCTCCCTCGCTTATATCTCTCTTCCCTCCTGCTATCCTCTCTCCCTCTCTCTCCATCTTCCTTATCAACCTCTCTTTGTCTCTCTCTCTCTAGCTTTCACTCTCTATGTATTTCTTCTTACCTCCCTCTCTCTCCCCCTCCATCTCCATCTCTCTTTCCCTACCTCTCTCCACTCTCTCTCGTTCTTTCTCTCCCACCTCTCTCTTTCTCTCTATTTTCACCTTTCAAATTTGTTCATATATGCCTCTCTCTCTCTCTCCTTCTCTCCTCCCTTCTCTATATCTCTTCTTATTTATCTCTTTATCTCACCCCAAAACATACACGCTCTCTCTCCATCTCTCCCTTGTCACTCCCTCTCTCTCTCCACTTGTCACTCTATGTATTTATTATTCCCTCCCTCTCTCCTCCTATCTTCCTCCCTCTCTCCTCCTCTCCCTCAAGTCCCCTCTCTTTTCCTTCCTCTCTCTCCCTTTCTCTCATACCTCCCTCTTTCTTCCCCCATCACTCACTCTCTCTCTCTCTCGTTCCCCTGAAATCCTGTCACTTCCCCTCACTCTCTTCCTCTCTCTCATCCTTCATCCCTCTCTCTCTCTCTCTCTCTCTCTCTCTCTCTCTTTTTGTGTGTGTCTCCCTCCCTCTTTTTTCCATCTCTCTCTCTCTCTCCTCCCCCTCCAATCTTCCCTCCTCCTCCCTCCCTCTCTCACTCTCTCTCTTTCCCACGCTCCCTCTCTCTTCATCCCTCCTCTCCCCTCTCTTTCAGTTTATCTCCATCTCTCCTTTGTCACTCCCGCTATTTCTCCAGCTCTATCAAATGTCTTTGTTCTTCCCTCCCATATATATCTAGAGTTTATATATATAAACAAATTTAATATTGTATTAATATAAAGTTATTAAATTTAATAATATTAATATGAATATTAGATTTAATAATAATATTAATATTTTAATATTAATGTCAGTGTTAATAATAATATTAATATTTTAATATTAATGTCAGTGTTAATAATGTTCTTTTTGCATGCTGCTATTATTAGTTTGGTCCATAGGTTTCATATATAATTAGATGTTGATTTCTACTCCTATTTGATATATTTTTATTTATTTACCTTACACTTTTATACCTATTTTATAAATATAGTAATTGGCCCATGGTATTAATAATAATTTGTCCCGTATTTGGCCCATAGGATTCATCTAAATAAAACCTCTTTTTTGAGTTTTTGTAAATACAAAGATATTTATGGAGTAAATATAAAAAGAGGTTTTATTTATTTACCATACCTATAGTTTATTTATATTTTTATTTATTTATCATAAACTATAGTTTTATTTATTTACCATACCTCCCGAGTAAGTAGAAAAAGTAGTTTTATTTATTTACCATACCTCTAGTTTATTTATATTTTTATTTTTTTACCATATCTCTTTTTTGAGTTTTCTTCAGACTCTTCATCTTTTAAATTTATATTGTTTAAATTTATTTTAAATTGTGTATTTATATGGTTGTGTAAGTTATTCTTTAAGCCGACATTATTTAGATTTTATTTTTAATTTTTAATTTTGGCTTCCGACATACTTACACTTCGGGTCATAATGGTATGTAGGGTTAATAATGTTTTTTTTGCATGCTATTAATAATAATTTATTCCATGGTATTTGGGCCATAGACTTCATATATAATTAGATGTTGATTTCTAATCCTATTTGATATATTTTTATTTATCTACATTACCTATTTATACCTCTTTTATATTTATTTATTATACCATACCTCTTTTATAAATATGGTATTTGGCTCATAGGCTTCACCTAAATAAAACCTTTTTTTTTGAGTTTTGTAAATATAGAGGTTTATGGAGTAAATAAAATAAAATAAAGGTTTTATTTATTTACCATACCTCTAGTTTATTTATATTTATATTTATTTACCATGTTCCTTTTTTAGTGTTCGTAAACCTCTTCATATATTGATAAATTTAATTTTTAATGAATTTTTAATTATTTATTATATGGTTTTCTAAATTATCGTTTAAGCCGACATTATTGAGATTTTATTTTTAAAATTTTCTTTAGTTTTTGTTATTTTGGCTTCCAACATACTTACACATCGGGGTCATACTGGGCTGTAGAATGTGCCTCTTGGCGCAATGAAGGCTATGTACCAAATTAATAATAACAACATGCAAATTTTTTTTATTAACCCTAACGTTAATATTAAAATATTAATATTAATAATAATATTATTATTAAATCTAATATTCATATTAATATATTATAATATTAATAATTAAATTTAATAACCTTATATTAATGTAATATCAAATTTGTTATAGTATAATATATATATTAACTCTATATATTTATGGGAGGGAAGAACAAAGACATGATAGAGGTGGAGAAATAGCGGAAGTGACAAAGGAGAGATGGAGGTAAACTAAAGAAGAGCGGAGAGGAGGAATGAAGAGAGAGAAGGGTAAGAGAGGGAGAGGGATACATAAATATGGAGGTGGGAGAGAGAGAAGGAGAGAGGATTGGAGGGTAGAGAGAGAGAGACCGGGGGGGGGGGGGGGGAGAAGAAGAAAGACATAGAAAGTGATGAGTGGAGAGAGAGGGAATGACAAGGAGAGATGAAGAGAGAGTATGTATGTTTAGAGGTGAGATAAAGAGACATAGAAAGAGTGGCGGAGAAAAGGCGGAGAGAAGGAGAGAGAAGAAGAGAGGGAGGGATATAGTAACATATTTGGAAAGAGAGATAAAGTGATGGGGTAAGAAAGAGGATTTGAGAAAGAGAGAGGGAGAGATTATTTAATGGAAAAGACAGGGAGGGAGACACACACACACATAGGGGGGGTGAAGATAGATGGAGGTAGGCGAGAAATGGAGAGAGATGAAGGATGAGAGAGAGGAAGAGAGTGAGGGGGAAGTGAGAGGATTGTAGGGGAACAAGAGACAGAGAGAGAGGGAGAGAGAGAGAGTGATGGGGGAAGAGAGAGGGAGAGAGAGAGAGTGATGGGGGAAGAGAGAGGGAGAGAGAGGAAGGAAAAGAGAGGTAGCTTGAGAGAGAGGAGGAGAGAGGGAGGGAGATAGTAGGAGAGAGGGAGGGAAGAAGAAATACATAGAGAGTGACAAGCAGAGAGAGAGGGTGAGTGAAAAGGGAGATATGGAGAGAGAGTGTGTATGTTTGGGGGTGAGATAAAGAGGCAAATAAGGAGAGATGGAGAGAAGGGAAAAGATAAGGAGAGAGAGTGTGAATGTTTGGGGGTGAGATAAAGAGACAAATAAGGAGAGATGGAGAGAAGGGAGGAGATAAGGAGAGAGAGGAATATATTAACAAATTTGGAAGGTGAAGATAGAGAGAGAGAGAGAGAGAGAGAGAGAGAGAGAGGTGGGAGAGAAATGAAGAGAGAGAGTGGAGAGAGGTAGGGAAAGAGAGATGGAGATGGAGGGGGAGAGAGGGGGAGGTAAGAATAAATACATAGAGAGTGAAAGACAAAGAGAGAGAGAGGGAGTGATAAGGAAGATGGATATAGAGGGAGAGAGGATAGCAGGAGCAAAGAGAGATAGAAGTAGGGGAGAGGGAGGGAAGGGGAAGAGAGAGAGAGGGAGGGAGAGGAGGAGGAAGTGATAGATAGATAGATTGGAGAAAGAGAGTGTATGTTTTGGGGTTGATATAGAGAGACAAAGGGAGATAGAGATACAGATGGAAGGTGAAGAGAAAGAAGAGATAGATGGAGACAGGGAGGGAGGGATAAAGATATTGATAAATATGGAGTGAGAGAGAGTGTGTGTTTGTGGGGGTGAGATAGAGAGACAAAGAAGGAGATATGGAGGTACATATAGATATATATGGAGGGGGGAGAGAGGGAAGAATATGTATTGTGATTGATGCATTAATTTCAATGTAGATGGTTATTTATAATCCTATTTGATTTCTTGAACTAGATGCATTGATTTTAGCGTAGATTTTGATTTCTAATGATATTTGATTACTTGCACTAGCTGCATTGATTTCTAATCCTATTTGATTGATTGCATTAAATGCATTGATTTCAGTGTAGAAGGTGATTTCTAATCTTATTTAATTGTTTGCACTAGATGCATTAGTTTCAATGTAGATGTTGATTTCTAATTATATTTGATTCCTTACACTAGATGCATTCAATTTCAATATATATGATTTATAATCCTATTTGATTGCTTGCACTAAATGCATTGATTTCAGTGTAGATGATGGTTTATAATCATATTTGATTGCTTGCACTAGATGTATTGCTTTTAGTGTATATGTTGGTTTCTAATCCTATTTGCTTACTTGCACTAGATGCATTGATTTGAGTGTAGATGGTGATCTAATCCAATTTTATTACTTGCATTAGATGCATTGATTTCAGTGCAGATGTTGTTTTCTAATCATATTTGATTTTTTGCATTAGATGCATTGATTTTATTGTATATTTGATGTAATTTGATCTATGATGGGACATTAATTTTAAAGTCAGTGGATTAATAGTGTGCATTGATTTCAGTGTAGGCACAAAAAATTATTGACAATGTAGATTTATTTTTGTGTTATAGTAATTAAACCTAATAATATTGGAGAGCAAGAGAGACAATGTATGATGTTTACTACAACAGCTCGAACTAAATATTTAAATGGTTTATGATTTCAACAGTCTTTTTCATATAATCGATATGAAAATATGACAAAACTAACAAGGGTGACAATAAGAATAGTAGAAGAAAATAGTTTGAGATTGATCACAATGTAAGCTATTTGTAATTTACTACATTCTTATTATTCACATTTTTTGTCATTCAATATTATTACATTGTCACTTTGCATTCAAAAATTTTATTTCATCATTTTTCATCATTGGAGTTGTTTTACAATATTTATCATCCTAACAAGTTGAGGTAACTAAGAAAATTTAAAATTAAAATGAATCGATAAATCTCAAACATATTTGGCATATTTAAAATGGTTATATTAATATTAGATGTATTATGATATTACTGATAAAATTAATCATATGTTCCTCATATTATCGATAGATTTTCCTTGGCCACAGACGATTGAAACTAGCGTAGATCCATCTTAACTTCGGATCTATCAAACGCCGAGAGGGATCAAATATCTCAAAGTGCAAACTTTTCCTCAAGTTTTACACTCAAAAAAAAGGTTTTCACCTCTAGAGATTTGATCCCTCTCGACGCTTGATAAATCTAGAGTTAAGATGGATCTAGAGTGGTTCAAATACCCAATAGATCATGCCAACAAATAAAAAATGTTAAAAAAAAATATTTTTACTTTTTATATTAATATTTTAAGTATTACTTTTTGTTCTTTTAATATAATGTTATGGGAAAACATCTCTAAATGTAATAATTAGAAATATAAAAATAAGTAAATAAATATTCCAATCAAAATAATAGATTAAGTCAATTTTTACACACACATTTAAAAATTATCAATATAAAAAATATTTACACATAATATATTACATTATTTAAAAATAAAAAATAAAATATTTTTCTTTAAATTTGTGTAAAATTATCAAATTTATCAATTTAAATTATATGTTAATACAATAAAATTCACTAATATTATCCAATTATCCATCTCTCCCTGCTTTATATATATCTATATAATAAAATTGACTAATCTTATTTAATTATCTATCTCTCTACTAAAAAATGAAATAATGATTTTCATGTAAAAATAACATTATAAATTATTGATATATTAACATCGTATATTATAAAATTTATACATATAGTTAAAAATACATAAAAAATAATTTATTTTATTATCAAATATTAATATATTGTTTAATATTGGTAGTTTAATTAATAATGACGATATTAATATATCATGTAAACTATGAAATCCAAGGTAAAATCTCTAATTATTTGTTTTATAATTTTATTTTTACTTGTATATATTTGATATATTAACATTATAAATTTTGCATTTAATTTATTAACAATAAGACAAATTACTAATCTATTTAACTATTAACAAAACTATATCTGTAGTTAATAAAGGAGCCTCCTTATGTAGGTTAGATTAGATTGTCTTTCATGTGAAAATAAAAATATGGATAATATATGAGGTGTAAATTAATTAGTTTGTGTGGGGTTTAGTCACCCTCATCCAAATATTTGTCATTTATCTAGATGCACGGTCATTTTTACTAGTGGGTCTCAATTGGGAGAATTGGGATGTGAAACATTTGGAGCCATTTTGAGGCATTAAATGATATTTTTCGGAGTCAAAACTATTTTTCTTAAATGCATCCAACACTATGACATTGTTCTACACTCATATATCTTTCAAGTGGTGCAAGAATCATATCAGATTCATATGCACAAGTTATGCCTACTACAAGTTGACCTATTGTATTTGACAACCATGGTACAAGTGGATATCATGTTAGCCCCTATTAGGCATGCATGTGGGGCTACTTGTAATATGTCCCAATTATTAAAAATTAGTGTTTATAAACATTACCAAATTTAAGACAAGGAATGAAAATATACAAAACTTGATATGTAATTTCTTTGTTATGGTCTCCAATCATCTTAAACTTAAATTTTGAGATTAACATTGTCTTGTGATTTTTAATAGTTTTCCAATGATATAAATTTTATCCAAATTTAAGCTCTAGACATAAATTTATGGCCCTTAGAAGTTTCATTATCTTATGCCACATTAGCAATTGTACAACTGAGACGTGTCTAACACATGGAAACCTTGTGCTCATATGTCACCACTACATTATGTTATGTTTTTAATCTAATATGTGGTTGGCATCTGGTAATCCTACGTCCACATGTCTTCACTGCATTGTGTCATCTTCACAAGCCACATACATTAGTTACCTTGCCACATCTAGATCTAGGTTTTCTTTTTCTCCCACAATACTATTCTCCATTCTTCCAAATTCCGCCATGGTAAACGATTCAAATCCCTAGATATATAAATTCAGGAAAATCCTACAAGACCACTTTTCGAAAAAACTAGATTTCCATATAGTTTCTAATGTCAACGATTCAAATCTATGGATATCCAAATCTAGGAAAATCCTAAAAGATCATTTTTCCAAAAAGTTATATTTCCTTATATCTAGATCTAAAAATCCAAAATATTCCAGATTCCATGTCACCATCCAGAGCAAGTGCCACATTAACTGCCACAACAACTCTTATGCACCACAATTCCACATAAGCACATGATGTTAGCATGCCACATCATCTAATCCTAAACTTCAAGCCAAATCTATGTGACACATCAACCTCCCTTGCCACTCCTTTACATCAACATGTCACATCACCAAAAGGTTTGAGAATCTTGCACATGGACTCCACATCATGTATTACTTACTTGGCATCCAGATCTAGGTTTTTCCATAAAGTCCACTTATTAAAAATTCTAGATGCCCAAACTTCCAACATTAACAAAATCTGAATGCCCAAAATTTGGCACTTAACAAAACCTAGTCTTCAGAATTTAACAAATTATGGATTAATTTGAACTTCCTCACTTGATAAATTATGGTATCCAAACTTCAACAATTGGCAACACCTAGTCTTCAATACATAACATATTATAGGTGCCTTCAAACTTCCTCACTTGAAATATTCCACTCTCCATATTTCAACACTTGACATATCCCAGTTGCCAAACTTCCACATTTGACAAAATATGAATCATCTATTTTTTCTAAAATTTTCACCCCTTTTGGATAGGCCCATGGTCATAGCCCATGTTGGTCCATATGGCCGGGAGGTAAGGACATAACTTCCAATACCCAAATTACAAAAATAAGAAACTTCCACCAAGCATTCGAGCTTATTTCAAAGGACTAAAATTGGTTCCAGCGAGGCAAAGACTTGCCCAAAATATTCATGAAAGTCTAGAAATATTTAATAGCCTCTAAAAACATCCAAAAAACCATCCACAAAGAAACTATTTCTCAAATAATATTTATCAAATCATAGGGAAGGAAAGCATAAATCATTGGAAATTACCAAGAATGAAAATGCTTAGTTCATACATGAATTATCATACCCAAAAGAGAGGAAGCTTGTAATGTTATACTAATATATTGATTCTTATTTTTTCAATTCCATGGAGAATACAGAGGAGAAAATACAGATTTGTATGGTAAGAATTTTTTATATCAACATGTAACAAATTTGATAGGTTTTATCATTCAAATTATAACCTGACTATTTTCTAGTTATTTACCCACATCATACTCAAATTTTATAACTATAATAATATAGCAAATTAATAGAGGAATAAATAGAAACTTATTTAAATACGACAAGGATGGTTAGAAAAACTTAACAGAATGTGATTTCCACCCAAGCATAGGTAGTTTTTCTATAGAACTCCATCTCTAGCCAAACTATGATACTACTAGGGATAAGTAGAAACAATGGTTCTAAGTTCATTCTACAATAAATTAAACAATATAACTTCCACTACCTAGTTTTGCAAAGGACATAGAAGCTACAAGCACCCACATTACATGTCTCCCACAACACAAGAGGACTTCCTTCTCTGCTTCTATGTCCCTAAGAAGTCTCTTTGTCTTGTGCTTTTCATAGAAAACATAGAAAGGTTTAGGTGATGTCACAAACTTCTTGCATATTTTCTTGATTTCATAGCTATTTCAATAGGCATCTACACCTATTTTCATGGCTCGTTTGATCTAGATACTCCTAGAATTTTTTTTATTTTTTTTATTTTTTTCTCTTCTCCTCTTTGAAACTTCTTTTTTTTTCTTCCCTTTTTCCTAGACTATTTACTCCTATTCGAATTTTCTCATGCATTCCCCTAACAATAAGTTCCCCCTATTACGTCTTCTTATTCCAACAATGTAGGGGAGATACCTTGCTAAAGTACAAAAGTGACGGCTTAACTCTTGAAATTGGTGGTATCCACTCTTCATAACTTAAATAAGGTGAAAATGATAAGGTAGGATAAATAGAAGACTCAATAAAAAATTCAATAGACCCCCTTGGCTTCCTCACTTGTTGTATCATAGACCATGTATAGGCTTATGGTCTAATGGTCTTGGTCATCATCATTTTATTAAATGCAAAAGTAAGATACATACAATTTTTTAAATGCCATGGTATATCTAACTCATGGTGATTAATATAGCATAAAATAAAAATATCAATTCATAGTTTTAAACAAATTAAATTATGTTTTTTTTCCAAGGAGGTAAACTGGGATGTTAAATTCCCTCCCCCTTGGAATAACAATATCCTCAATGTTATTTTAGTACAACAATGTTTATGTCTTCATTCTTCAACAATACCTATATGGTTGTCCTTTTCTTCACAAGGCTTCCATAAGTGACAAGTTTAGCTTACTGCTTGCTTATACATAACCAAATGCACTCTTGATCCTAGCTAGCATGTAGCATGAATCTTCCACAACACATTCATTCAAGTATCTCTTCTTTGTAGTCACTCACCCTATAGGATTAGGCATCCCCTTCACTGCTACATATTCCCTCAAGTGATCCATCATTTTCCAAGGCCTCTTGACATAGGAAGGGTATAGAAACTTATCACAAAGGCATACTTTTAGCTTTCTCTAATATGGCATAACACATTTTAGTGGCTATAAAGGCATATCATAGGGTTCTAGGGTCACCATAATGGGATACAGTTCATCAATTTGTCACTGGTCTTCCATTAGTATTTAGAGACCAGATTGAGTATGATGAACCTCGGTCATTTGAGGAAGTCATCGGGAAGTTGAAGCATTGCTATGAACATTCAAAGCACAAGAATGAGGCTCAGCAAGGATGGAAAGGGAAAGACCAAGGTAAAGTTAAATGGCAGCCTAAGAGATCAAGGCCTCATAATGCAGATGGGAAAGAAATGTAGCACCACAAAAGAAGTTTAACACGGCTGGACAAGAGGCCACAACAACAACATAATTCACAACAACGACACTGTGGTAATGGTACAATATGATTAGAGTGTTGTACTTGCGATGAGGAGCACCTTAGGATAGATTTTTTGCAGTACTAGGGTGGTAGGCCTAAGATATACAATGCACAGGAGTGTAGACTGTTGGAGATGTTGGGCATAACATTCCTCAGATTTATGCAGTTGTGGACAACAAGCAGGCAAAGCACCAAGCATCTATCATTGAGATGGATGGTAAGCTATGTGACAAAGTTATTTCTATTTTGATTGATCCTGGATCTAATTATAGCTATGTTAGTCCTGACTTGGTGAATAAGTGTGGCTTGAGTAAAGAAATGCATGCAGAATCCTTGTTAGTGCAGTTGGCTACATGTACAAATAGAAGAGTTCACCATTGGGTAAGAGCATGTGCATTTAAGTTAAATAGTATGCCTACAACAACACACTTGAACATATTATCGTTGGGTTCCTACAATATGTTATTAGGTATGGATTGGTTATACCTTCACAAGACCAAGGTAGAATGCTATGACAAAGTTATTGAGTGCTTAGATGACAATGGGGAGCCAAGAGTCTTATAGGGAAAGAAGAAAGCCATATCAATTAGGATGGTGAAAACCATGTAGGCCAAGTGCAGTCATAGGAAATGATGTGTGCTATTTGCAATTCATATCTCTAGGGACAAAGGTAAAGAAGTTGAGGATGAAGATGTGTTGAACATGTATCCAGTTTTGTAGCAGTTTCAGGATGTGTTTCAAACAAATATTTCAGAGTTGCCACCGCATAGGGAAGTATACTTTTCTATTGAGTTGATACTAGGGGAAACTCCAGGATCAAAGGCACCTTACAAGATGAGTACACCAGAGTTGATAGAGTTGAAATTGCAGTTGAAGGAAATGTTGGACAAAGGGTACACTAGGCCAAGTGTATCTCCATCGGGTGCACCGATGTTGTTCGTAAAGAAGAAATATGAGACTCTTAGACTATGCATTGACTACATGAAACTGAACAAAGTGACCATCAAGAATAGGTACCCATTACCGAGGATTGATGATTTTCTTGATCAGTTGAAGGGAGAATTTTTTTTCTCTAAGATCGACTTGAGATCGAGATATCATCAGGTATACATCAAAGAGGAGGACATCTACAAGACCACATTCAGGATTGTGTACGGGCATTATGAGTTTGTTGTATTTCCATTCGGTTTGACTAATGCCCCAACTACATTTATGTGTTTGATGAACGACGTGTTGCGTACTTATTTGGACAAGTATGTGATTATGTTTATTTATGACATATTGGTATATTCTAAAAATGAGGAAGATCATGCCGAGCATTTTGCAGCAGTGTTGAGATTGTTGAGAGAGAATCAGTTGCATGCTAAGCTCAACAAATGCAACTTATTCTAGACTGAGGTACACTACTTGGGACATGTTGTCTCCAAGGAAGGCATTGCGGTAGATCCATAGAAGGTAAGGGCCATCATGGAGTGGGTAGATCATAAGAATGTAGATGAGGTGAGATCACTCATAGCATTGGAAGGTTACTACATGAGGTTCATCGGGAACTTCTCACAGATTGCTTATCCTATTACATCATTGCAGAGGAAAGGTAATAATTTTTATTGGACAGAAGAGTGTGAGGCTAGTTTTGAGCAGCTCAAGCAATTGTTGACACATGCTCCAGTTCTAAAGATTGTAGATTCGGACAAGGAGTTTGTCGTGTGTACAGATGCTTGCAAGAGAGGACTTGGTGGGGCCATTATGCAGGAAGAACAAGTGGTATGCTATGAGTCATGTTGACTATATTAGTCCCTCCATTCAAATTTTTGGCCTGCTGTCTCGTTTGAATCTGTTTAAAACCTCTGTGGTGGCCTAGGACCCTCATATCCTACCTAACGTTACCTTTCTCGCCCCCTTAAATACCTTAGAAAACCCCACGGGCGCGTATCTGAAGTAATAAAAGGTCTAGCCCCTTTAGCTGCGGCCCCCTATATCTTACTTTCCACATAACCAAAGCTCAGGACCAAGGGTTAAGTCCCAAAGGCGCTTAAACGCATATGCTCATCGCGCACGCCCTGGATCGTCGGATCAAAACACAGATCAACGATGCGGAGCTCATCCACCTTGTGGACCCCGTCGCGCCTTCCCACCGCTAAAAAACCGGCTGATTATTTCGCATCGCTTATCTAGGGCAGACGGTATTCCACAAATTGTAGCGATTCCACACATCACGTGACAAGTGTCCCGGTGTACGATCCAAAATCGCTTCCATTTTGCGCATTAAGTTTCGATCCAGGACGTGCGGCAAAATCCATATACACCGTCCGATCTTGAGCGCTCGATCTAACGGTCATCGCCCCGCGGAGATGCACATGCGTTAAGCGAAGCCCTCAGTGCTCGTGGCCCATCATCTAAACGCCTCCCAACATGTTTTAAGCCATTGATCTTGTTTTAAGAATGGACAACCCAGATCGCTTGTCTGCCCGGCCGCTGGCCTGGTCCACCTCCACGTCACAAGTTCCATGTCGTTCTTTCCGTATAAGTCTCTTGTACGTCCACATGTCATCTGCTTTTCCCTCCACCATTCGCGTATTCCGTTTATGTGTCATATCTCATTGTTTATGTTATGTATCTAAGCTTCGTTCACTTATCATCGCCCCACTGTATTATCTCATTTTCACCCCTCATTCCTCCGCTATTTACCTCCGTTTTCCGCCACCCCGCATCATCTCACCTCTCCACCTAGTCCATATCACCATCTCCATTGTCATTGTCGCGTCCACAACCCCAGTGTCTGGTTTCCTTTAATGCGTTTGTGTATTTTTGCAGGTGTATGGGGATGAAGAACCATCGTAATTCGTGGCTTACATTACAGAGGTCGAATGCATTTCAAAGGTCCATTCAGCAGGTGCAGAATGATGAAGCAGAGATCCGGGGAGATATTGTCGATAAGACTCTTATTTAATGAAGCAGAGTTGGAATTTATCAAACCCCTCAGGGAAATTCAAAAGGCAGATTCTGGTAGCTGAAGACATTAATTTCACAACAAAGAATATCAATCAGAGAGCAAGGAATTCAATGGTTGAAGCCGCAGATTTTAAATATAAATTCAGCATTCAGAAGGCAAAGAGTACAAGTGCATAAAAATCATATCCTCCAGGTTTTACTTCAACATATTTTTCCCTCAGGAAAGTACAAAATGTTACATATTTTATTTCGCATATCTTATCTCTAGAGGAATCTGCACCTACAACATTTACTCCATAGGGCAGCATCAAAGTACGCTCAACATTTCAGAGCCGTCAAGCAATGTGGGCGCGAAGATTTCTGCCATTTTGTTCAAATTAGGAAAATTTAATGTTTCACCTACCTCATTCTCTAGAGTTTTCTGTTTTTTCTATAAAACTGAGAAGGAAGACATTGTAAAGGTTCCAGATTTCTATCAGCAAACTATGCAGTGAGAAGTTTTTGTATACATTTTGGAAAGCTTTTGTATGAATGCTCAGAGCCCGTAGGGTCTCATTGAGGAGGAGTTATATCTGTAATGAGGATTCTGGTCTTTGGTATCCCACAGTATGTAATTTTCTCTTATGTGTTAATATAACATTTCATTTCACTTCATTTTTCTTCTTGTGTCATGTTACTGGAATGCGAGTGGCTCACTGATTTCAAGTAAGGATTCATCCATAGTTGATGCCCATACTTGGTTTAGTCAAGCGCTTTAAATAGGCTCAGGCATGACATACTGCTTCATGTTCATTTCATCCATGTTTCCGCTATATTAGTTGCTTTGGGAGGGTGCTTTTAAAACGCCATTGTCATGTATGGATTCTTAGATTGGTAAGCCCATGCATGGTTCTGTTTTGTATCTGGGTATCAGTCCAAAGTTAATTAATATCTTCTTATATTTCTTTCACTACATAAACTTTCTGATATCTGATTTCTATGGCATACTATTTGAATCGGCCCTCCTTACAGTAAATTGTCTCTTAACCATCTGATGCCATTATATTGGGGTTTTGCATCTTGTCTCTGCAATATTACTCTCTCTGTGACAGTTTCTATAAACTCTGGTCCCATTTAAATCCATTTCCTTGTTTTACAAGAGATAACAGGAGAGATTTTGGCTAACACCCAAGTTATATTATTACGAGCTCCTTTGCTATGCTAAGATGTCCTAGGCACTGGTCTATAGCAACTCTAGGTTGTCTCTAGGAGGGACAACAATTATCGACAACATCTTTCTGGCGCCGTTGCTGGGGACGAATTTAAGAAAATCGGTTTCCCCGGGCCTCGACAAATCATATTCACTCTCTAATCAGGTGAGCATAGAGAGTTGAAGAGTTGCATATCTCTCACCTTGGCGACTCCACTGTTGTTATTTGATAAAATTTATTGGTAGTCCTGGCTTCTCGTAAGCCACATTTGAGGTCAGACACTTCACAGCCAAAAACACCTGTATCTGACCCAGAGAAGATCATTCATAGAAGAAGTTGGAGAGAAAAGAAATAAGTCCGTGCTGAAATCCATGGGTTATCCGTAGAAGATTTTCCATCCTCTTCTTCTCAAGAAATTCCAGTAGAAAATCTCGTCTTCACTGAGGAAAATCCTGAATATTGCTTAGATAGTCCACCCCGAGGAGGTATTAGAATTGAAGACATCTTTCACCCTTCTCCTGAGGCTGAGGAAGTTAAAGAGGTTACAGAAGTAGCTCCTGTGAACCGTGAATAGTTTCCATCCACACCACAGGCTGCTGTACAGTATATTCCTATTGTTATTCATACTCCACTCCCACCTCCTCCTCTTCCTCCATTTGTACATCAAACTATTGTACAACCTCCTAATCCTCCGATGGCTAATGTTCCAGCTTTTTTGTTAAATAAATATGCTCCCTTGGCATTACCCCAAGTGCTGAATGATATGCCTCAGGATTATTTGAAGATCTTGCCCAGGTTTAATGGTGAGAATGAGATTGGTGCGCAGAAACATCTTGAGACTTTATGCTCTTTTGCAGAAAACTTTAATGTAGAACATTTGGATGTGGTCTTAAGATTATTCGTCCAATCTCTGGACGGTGAAGCACAAAAATGGTTTAAAACATTGGCAGACCGCTCTATAAACACCTGGGAAAGAATGGAAGAAGTTTTTCTCAGGAAATGGGGGGAAAATAAAGATCATGGGCTTTGTCTTATTGAATTCAATACTCTGAAGAAGAAACACAATGAGGGGGTGGAAGAATTTATCAAAAGATTTAATAAATTGTATTTGAACCTTCCCGCTGATATGAAGCCTCATCAAAATGCTGCTAAGGTGGTTTTCATAGCAGCCTTTGATTCAGAATTCGGTTTCTCTCTGTGGGAAAGAATGCCTGTCACCTTGGATGATGCTCAGACAGGTGCTCTAGAGTTGGAGGAAAATTTTGCTGCCACTGGTAAATCAAAAGGAAAGGCTGAACATGATACTAGAAGTGTAGAAATTTTCTGAATAATGAAGATTTATCCACTGAGATTATCCTGATCATACACTAATTCGAATTCATGTATAACACATAACCTCTTCTACAATCGATCATCAATATGCGGAAATAGAAACAGTCGCATGCACACATAAACACAATAATCAAACACACATCTGACACAGTATGTAATGGGGAAAGCTTATATCTGAAAACCCCCAGCTATTTTGTATATTATAATAGAAGAGAACATGTAACAATCTCAGTACAATACTCCTCACAAGTACTCAGTACTGTCTCCAAAAGTTACACACAAACTAGCTCAGTTTTGAACAAGTCACAGGTTCAAAACTCATCCACTAATTGCCTGCCTCTATTGCGCAATCCAAGTTGGTCTAATGAGAGATCCAAGTTCAAATCTCCTTGACTCCAACTGCGCAATCATCATTGGAAATCTCCTCCAATGCTTGTGCAAATCTCATGCACAACTCATGTCGCAACTAATAGCAAACTCACCCTTTCATCTACCTCTTCCACTGGTCTCCACTGAACTGTCCATGCACTGTAGTGAACTGATGTGTTCTTGAGTTGAATAATGAGTTAATAATTAGTGAATTAAATAATATTTAATTCACTCAACTCATCACTAGTGTATTAGCTAGTTAAACTAAACACAACTAGTTCAACTAAGTTAAACCGAACACAACTCCACCAACTGTCTCATCAACTCCACCAAACTCTGCCACTGAAGTCCTAACTGAAGTCAACCATGCATGAGCTCACCAAACCCCTAGGAATAGCGTAATTCCTTCTGTCAGGTGCATGGGCCACATCCGTAGCTCCAACTAAAGTGCTGTAAAATAATAAACTGAAGTTTATAGTCCAAATATTATTAAGGGCTAATAATATTTGACTGACCTATTTTTAGACAGGCGGTCTAAAAATAGACTTCGACCTATATGTATAAAAATAGAGGTCCATCTATTTTTACCAACTCAACCAATCATCCAAGAATAGCATACTGCAACTTTTAGACCATGCTCCATATGTCTAAAAATAGACATAGTCTAAATATAGACTTTGCGCCAAAAATAGCCTACGGGCCCACTTAGTGAAGGCGACTTCATTTAACTAAGCTCCATCATCTTGTTGAATTTTCAACACTCCCTCTCAACAAGAAATGGATTATCTGCAACCCCTATCCTGCCTCTGTGGAATTTGAATTTGCTCTTGGTGAGCGCCTTCGTCAAGATGTCAGCATCCTGATCCTCCGTGGGAACATATGAAAGTAACATGATTCTCCGCTGCACACAATCTCTGATATGATGGTACCTGATGTCGATGTGTTTGGATCTATCATGAAATACTGGATTAGCCAAGAGTTTAATGCAACTCTAGTTATCACAATAAATCACAGTAGGCTCCAAGTGCAACCCGAACAATCCAACGAGGATCTTCCTCATCCAAATAGCCTCGCATGCAGCCAAGCTTGCTGCCATGTACTCGGCCTCTGCTGAACTGAGTGCCACGGATCTCTGCTTCCTTCTGTACCAGGAAACTGCTGTCGACCCAATGCTGAAAACTCCTCCAGATGTGCTCTTCTGGTCCGTTGGGCTCCCTGCCCAATCTGCATCAGTGAAGCCAGAAAGCTTCGCTCCATCCTCCTGTCTGTACCATAGACCATATCCCGATGTGCCTCTAATATAGCGCAATACATGCTTGCCTGCCTTCCAAAAGAGCTTGGTAGGCTTAACCATAGCTTGCGAAAGCCGGTTAACTGCATAGCATATATCGGGTCGTGTATTGACCAGATACATAAGCGACCCCACCAACTGTCGATAGACAGTGGCATCCACTACCTCCGCTGAAGTAGCATCCTCCTTCCTCCAACCACCAGGAAGAGGAGTGTCAACAGGCTTGCAGCCATGCATGTTGAACCTCTCCAGTATCTCCCGGGCATACTTACCCTAAGAAACAAACAGTCCACCACTGCGCTGCCAAATCTCCAATCCCAGGAAATAATGAAGGAGGCCCAAGTCCTTCATCTTGAACTCTCTAGCAAGGTCCTCCTTGCATGAAAGTATCAACAGCTCATCACCCATCAAAATCAGATCATCTACATACAGTACAATGATCAGCAGCTTCCCCTCCACCACAATCTGGTACAGGTTAGGATCCGCCTCACTCTTGGAAAATCCAAGCCCAGTGAAATAACTGTCAATCCGTGTGTACCAAGCACGAGGTACTTGCTTCAGCCCGTACAGTGCTCTCTTGATTCGGCACACATGCGACTCACTGCTGAAGATCTCAAAACCTTCAGGCTGCTCTATGTACACCTCCTCCTCAATAACTCCATTGAGGAACGCAGTCTTCACATCCATCTGATGAATGTGCCACCCCATCTGCGCTGAGAGAGCAAGGATCGTTCGTATGGAAGAGTACCTTGCGATAGGTGCAAAGGTCTCCTCATAGTCAATCCCCTCGATCTTTGAAAAGCCACGGGCGACAAATCTCGCCTTGTACTTCTCCACACTCCCGTCAGCCGCCTGCTTCACTTTGTAGATCCATCGTGAACCCACCACTGATTTCCCCTTCGGTCTTGGGACAATCTCCCATGCACTGTTCCTGACGATCGAATCATATTCTTCGATCATGGCATCAACCCATGCGGGTTCCTCCACAGCTTCCTCAAAAGAGGATGGCTCCGTCACAACACATTGACTCACAAGAGCCATGTATCCAGTGTACCGATCCGGTGACTATCTCTGTCTGCGCTGTGCTGTAGGTGGTCCTACAACCTTCTCTGCATCCCGAGCCAGTCGCTCAGCTTCTGTAGTGCGCATGCGCCCTCTGATGGTTGGCGCTACCTGGGTGGTTTCTTCCACCTCCTGAACCTCCTCTTGTGGCTGATCCACATCCGGAAGCTCCTCCTTAGGAACTAACAGCTCCTCATCTGCATGCAAGTGTAGCTCCCTCTCAAGCGAACACCGCATGGCTTTCTCCTCCTGAAATTTTATATCCCGTCGCACAACAGTCTTTCGACTGTCTGACAAATACACCCTATAGTTGTGAGGTGTATCAGTGTACCCCAAAAATATTCCAACCTCAGCAGTTGGATCCACCTTCCTTCTTGCATCCTTCGTCACATGCATGTAGACAGGAGAACCAAAAATCCGCAAATGGGAAATATCAGGCCTCTTGCCAGAATAAGCCTCCTCCGGTGTACTCATGCCAAGAACCTTGTGAGGACAACGGTTCTACACATACACTGTTGTATTGCATGCCTTAGCCCACAAGTGAAGGGGTAGGCCCTGATCATGCAACATCGCCCGTGAAGCACCCATGATCGTTCTGTTCTTCCGCTCAACAACCCCGTTCTGCTGTGGGTTATGGGGTGCGATGAGCTCTCTCCGAATCCCTTCTATGCTGCAAAAGTCCTTGAATTCAGCAGAGATGAATTCACCACCATTGTCGCTCCTAAGAGCCTTCACATGCTTCCCCGATTCCTTCTCAACCAGCGCCTTGAACTCACAGAACTTTGAGTATGTCTCACTCTTCTTCTGCATGAAGAAGATCCAGCACTTCCGAGAGAAATCATCAACAAAGATCACATAGTACTTGTGCTTTGTTGTCGAAGCTACTGAGAAAGGACCACACACGTCTGTGTGAACTCTCTCAAGGATCGTCGTGGCGCGACTATCCTTCTCGTGAAAGGTGGCTTTCACATACTTCCCCAAGGTACACCCCTTGCACTGATCTGACTGCGCAAGAGTGCCCTTAGGAAGCCCGGTAGAAATCTGCTGCAGGATCTTCAAAGCTCCATGGTGAAGGTGGCCCAATCTCCTGTGCCACAGCTCGCCATCATCATCCCGGCTCACCACTTCTCCCGCCTTGCATGCCATTGCTGCACAGCCATCTACTTGCAACTGATAAAGGTTCTTGACTCAAACCCCTATCTTCCGGGTCTCTCCAGTTGTCTTACTGCGCAGGAAAGCTTTTCCTTCGCTGAAGACCACATCATACCCCTTGTCTTCCAACATCGCCACAGAGATCAGATTCTTCATCAATCTTGGAACATGCAAAACTTCCTTCAATACAAAGGGTTTACCAGACTCCCTCTCAAAGGAAATGGTACCGATACCGGTCGCACTGTATCTACCATCATCGCCCATCTCGATGTGCACTCCAAGATCTTTTTCCTCCAGATCTGAAAACAGATCCTGATCTCCTGTCATGTGAAATGACGCACCACTGTCCAAGAACCATACTGATCCCATCACACTTGAGACCAAGCATGCGACAGTGAAAAATCCAGTTCGAACTGGGACGCCAATGCCTCTCCCGCTGCAGATCTAGCAACCTTCTTATTTTTCTTCTTCTGCGAACAATTTGTGGCATAGTGTCCGTGCTGGTGACAGTGAAAACACTTCACCTTGGACATGTCTTGCTTCTTGCCTTTCGCACCAGACTGAGAAGCTTTCTTGCTCTTCCCCTTCTTTTCTTTGGCATCCAAAGCGCAATTTTCTTCATCAGATACCTTTGATGAAGATCCGTCCCTGGTAGTCCGCCTTATCTCCTCTTGCATGAGATCCGCCCAAAGTCGCTCCCATCCCGGCAACTTCTCCCGACCATTGACAGAGTCCTGATAGGAATGCCAACTCTTCGGAAGACCAAGGAGAGCCAAGTCCACCAAGTCCTCTTCATCGACAGTCACCCCCACACTTCCCAGCTCATCTCTGCATTGAGTGAACTTCGTGAGGTACTTGGCGATACTGTCGCCTTTCTCCATCTTAATGTTTCTGAGTTTATCCTTGAGCGCCAGCTTCCTCTGGTCGCTCTTGCTCTGGAATAGATCTGTCAACGCTTTCCACATCAAATATGGAGAATATTTTCCATGCAGGTTGGATACAATGTGATCCTTCACGCCCTCCAACAGAATCCTTCGACATTTCGCCATCTTCTTTTGCCAAGCCTCAACTTCAGCAGGATCAGTAGGCTTTTGGACATCCATATCTATGAACTCCTTCAGCCCATTATCTTCTAATACCGCCTCCATCCGATCTTTCCATGCAACATAATTCGAACTGCCCTCAAGGGCATATTCGAGTCGCAAACCGTTGAAAGACATTTCAACTCCGGCACCAAGAAAACAATCTGCTGCAAAATTCGAATTCCAAGCTCAAAACTCAACTGCTTCTGGATCTGTGAGAACAAATTATTTCTAGCACAGAGATCGACTGTATGGGCATTTACTGGATATATCACCTTTCAGAGAAAGGATGGATCCAGAGGCTACCTGGCCCGATACAGACTCTGTCTACCGAAATAAAATTGTAATCACTATAATAGATCCCGATGATCAATTCGCTCCGATACCATGTAGAAATTTGCTGAATAATGAAGATTTATCCATTGAGATTATCCTGATCATACACTAATTCGAATTCATGTATAACACATAACCTCTTCTACAATCGATCATCAATATGCGGAAATAGAAACAGTCGCATGCGCACATAAACACAATAATAAAACACACATCTGACACAGTATGTAATGGGGAAAGCTTATATCTGAAAACCCCCAGCTATTTTTTATATTATAATAGAAGAGAACATGTAACAATCTCAGTACAATACTCCTCACAAGTACTCAGTACTGTCTCCAAAAGTTACACACAAACTAGCTCAGTTTTGAACAAGTCACAGGTTCAAAACTCATCCACTAATTGCCTGCCTCTACTGCGCAATCCAAGTTGGTCTAATGAGAGATCCAAGTTCGAATCTCCTTGACTCCAACTGCGCAATCATAATTGGAAATCTCCTCCAATGCTTGTGCAAATCTCATGCACAACTGCTGTCGCAACTAATAGCAAACTCACCCTTTCATCTAACTCTTCCATTGGTCTTCACTGAACTGTCCATGCACTGTAGTAAACTGATGTGTTCTTGAGTTGAATAATGAGTTAATAATTAGTGAATTAAATAATATTTAATTCAATCCACTCATCACTAGTGTATTAGCCAGTTAAACTAAACACAACTAGTTCAACTAAGTTAAACCGAACACAACTCCACCAACTGTCTCATCAACTCCACCAAACTCTGCCACTTGAGTTCTAACTGAAGTCAACCATGCATGAGCTCACCAAACCCCTAGGAATAGCATAATTCCTTCTTTCAGGTGCATGGGCCACATCCGTAGCTCCAACTGAAGTGCTGCAAGAGGATAAACTGAAGTTTATAGTCCAAATATTATTAAGGGCTAATAATATTTGATTGACCTATTTTTAGACAGGCAGTCTAAAAATAGACTTCGACCTATATGTCTAAAAATATAGGTCCATCTATTTTTACCAACTTGACCAATCATCCAAGAATAGCATACTGCAACTTTTAGACCATGCTCCATATGTCTAAAAATAGACATAGTCTAAAAATAGACTTTGCGCCAAAAATAGCCTGCGGGCCCACTTAGTGAAGGCGACTTCATTTCACTAAGCTCCATCATCTTGTTGCATTTTCAACAAGAAGAAGAGGTAAAGAGGAGGTCTCCACCTCCAATCAGGATAAAGATGTAGATAAAATTGAAGAAATGAGTAAGATGATTAAGAATCTTTCTAATAAACTGGGCAAACTTGAATTAGAAACCAAGAATGCAGCCTCCAAGAATTTTTATAATGCTCCAAACAGAGGTTACAATTCCCAGTACAAGAGACCACCCCTGCAGATATTGCCAAGGGAAGCAAAGGAGCAGCAAGATCAGGTACCACACCCGTTGTACCTGGAAGGACCAGCAGATGATTCCACTGGAGATGCTGCCTATGAATTAGAGGATGCAAATATTTCTTTCTCAAACAATGATGAAATGGAATGCCCATTGCAAGAAGAATAAAAAGCAGAGATTGATCATTATTGTAAACAATTTGCTGATTTTATGCAAGCACAGTTCAACAGAAAGTACGATCTCAGATCTTCAAGGAAGAGGACCCAGACTCAAGATCAAGAAGAAGAGCCATCTCAGGAAGAAACATCAGCTCAAAAGGAGTTAACAACGCAAAAAGTCACAAACAAAGGTAAGATTCCTCTAAACGCACCTTTGTAGTCTAATAATCAAGGTCCTTCTTCTTCCAACACGGTTAGTCCTCCTAACGTCAAATCTGTGTCAAAAGAAGCAAAATCCTCAGTTGAAAATAAAGAGCTAAAAGAAGTTGTAACAGAAAAGCCCTCCCCTCCTTTCAATTTGCAAAAAGAGCTTGAGAAAATCAAAATTTTAGTCCCCTTGACTGAATTATTGAAGCAACCTGCATACCAATCTCAAGTTACTTCTTTCATACTCCCTCCTGAAGCACTTGTCATGCCAGATAGTTTAAACCTTCAAGAAGAAAGACCCATGGTAGTCTTTGGCCCACATGTCGAGGAGATAGACCCCTCTACTCCTCCTTTTTATGTTTCTCTAGTGATCCATGACCTGCGTTTACACAATTGTATGCTAGATTCTGGAGCTTCCCATAATCTTATGCCTCTGACTGTCATGGAACAACTAGGACTGCAAATCACAAGACCATACAAGGACCTATATTCATTTGATTCCAAAAGGGTCAAATGCTTAGGGATGATTAAGGATTTGGTAGTCAATTTGGCCCAAATTCCAGCAAAGAGTGTGGTAATGGATATTGTGGTGGCTGACATCCCAGCCCGCTTTGGCATGTTGTTGTCAAGGTCTTGGGGTACAAAAATTGGTGGGTCACTCAAAATGGATTTAACATATGCCACTATCCCAATTTTTGGTGGACAGGAGAGGAGGTTATATAGGGAAACCAGATTTTTCAAGATGGTGACCAAGGTTGACAGCTCGGAGAATTCACCAGTCTATAGCAAGGAAGGAGATTTCTCATGCTTGATGTTGGAAGAAGATCAAAATTATGCTCATAAACCTTCCTTTTTTCAAGTCAATACTGAGCAGCCTTTAGAAGACCATGAAGCAGGAATATGGACATTACATTTTGATGGAGCAAATTCAAAAGAAGGCAATGGAGCTGGAGTATTATTAATCTCTCCTACTGGAAAATGGGTACCACTGTCTTTCAAATTGGAGTATGAAGCTACTAATAATGTAGCTGAGTATGAAGCACTCCTATTGGGATTGCAAACAGCCAGGAGCATGGGTATACAGAGTTTAAAAGTGCTAGGAGACTCTGAGCTAGTGGTCAGACAAATCAGAAATCAATGCCAAACTAAACACCCGCGGCTGAGAGCTTATAGAAATGAAGTTTGGGACATGGTGGAGAAATTATTCTCGGCATTTAACATACAGTTCATGCCCCGGGAGCAGAATAGAATGGCAGATTCTCTTGCTGTAGCTGCCAGCACATTTCGTCTTCCTCAGAACCCCCTCTTGAGGTATGAAATTGAGGTGCGATACAGACCATCAATCCCAGATAATATCAAGCAATGGAAAATATTTGAAGATGATGAACAAATGAAGAGATTCCTAGAAATAGTGGGTGATTTTTCTAATATGGATATTGATGATTGTGAAGAGGATGAGGCTGAAAATGTTGCAAAAAACAAATGGGAAGAGAAAATAGCAGGAATTAAAGTGCTGCAGTTAAAAGGAAATGTCATACCTAGAGGGCTGGTGCCTCTAGAAAGATTATTTGATAAAAATGATGTTCCATTGTAGCATAGTAAAGTAGTAGAAGAAAATCAGGTAGAAGACCTGAATCTGGGTACCAATGCTAATCCTAAAATTGTAAAATTATCCAAGAAGGTCCCAGAGGAATATAAAGAAAAATATTTGAGGTTGTTTCAGTCTTATAAAGATGTGTTTGCATGGTCCTATCAGGACCTAAAAATTTTTGATATTAACATAATGCAACATAAAATTCCTCTGAGGGAATACGCAAGACCTTACAAGCAGAAGCTCAGACATATCAATCCTCTGCTGCTTCCTTCTATTGAAAAAGAAATCAAGAAACTACTGAAGGCCAAAATAATTGTACCACTGAGGTACTCTGAATGGGTGGCAAATATGGTCCCTGTTCGGAAGAAGAATGGAGAAATAAGGCTGTGTGTGGATTTCAAAAATTTAAACAGAGCATCTTTAAAGGATAATTATCCACTGCCCAAGATGGACCACATACTGCAGAAAGTGGTCGAATCCTCTAGAATGTCGATGATGGATGGATTTTCTGGTTACAATCAGGTGGCTGTGCATCTAAAGGATCAGAAGAAAACTGCATTCACCACACCATGGGGTACTTTTATGTACGCCAGGATGCCTTTTGGGCTGATTAATGTAGGAGCAACCTTCCAAAGGGCTATGGATATTGCTTTCGTTGGTGAGCAGGATAAATATCTGGTAGTCTACCTTGATGATATCACGGTGTTTTCAAAGGATGATGCTGAGCATATTGAGCATTTGTGCCGAACCTTTGAAAAATGCAAAAGGTATGGTCTTTCTCTTAATCCCCAAAATTATTTATTTGCATTAGAAGAAGGCAAGATTTTAGGGCATATTGTGACTAAAGATGGTGTGAAGATAGATCTTAAAAGAGTTGAAGTCATAAATGGCATTCCTCTACCCAGGAATAAAAAAGAAGTACAGGTGTTTTTGGGTCGTATAAATTTTCTGAGAAGATTCATTCCTAACTATGCTGAGATAGTTAGGCACATAACAGATATGTTGAAAAAGAATAATGAGGTGAAATGGTCACAAGAGTCACGAGAGGCCTTTGCCAGAATTAAAGTTGCATTTGCTGAAGCCCCCGTGCTAGTTGGACTAGATTATACTAAGCCATTTATGATATTTTCATTTGCCTCACCTCATACAGTAGCTAGAGTGTTATTACAGAAAAATGAAGAAGGTTAAGAGCAACCTATTTCCTTTTTCAGTCAAGTGCTTCATGATGCAGAATTGAAATACAATATACTGGAGAAGTAAGCATATGCCCTGGTGAAGTCCCTCAAAGCCTTTAGAATGTATGTTTTGCAGTCTCACATCACTGCATATGTCCCTACAGCAGCTGTCAAAGACATTCTCGTTCAGGGAGATAGTGAAGGAAAAAGAGGAAGGTGGATTGCAAAAATATAGGAATATGATCTGGACATCAGGCCTACTAAGCTAATTAAAGGGCAGGGGTTAGCCAAGATTTTATCTGAATCAAATTATCAGGCTTTAGGCATAAATTTGTCTATGGTAGCAAATGAAGAAACTGAAAAAAAGAATGAGCTGCAAGGACTAGAGATGGCTACTCAAAAGGTACATATAAAATATCTCACTAGTCCTTGGTATAAAGAAATAGTTGAATATCTGTTAACACTCAGCTATCCACCCAGCTGTGATAAATCAAAATACAGGGCTTTTAGATTAAAATCACAAAAGTATATAGTTTCCAATGGTCAATTATATTGGAGAGATTCTTCAGGCATACTATTATTGTGCCTCACAGAAAATGAAGTGGAGAATATAATGATAGAGTTCCACGAGGGAATTTGTGGAGGCCATTATAGCTGGAGAGCCACAGCTCATAAAATCCTGAAGGCAGGTTTTTACTGGCCTAAGTTATTTGGAGATGTTTTTACCTGGGTCAGAGCATGTGATAAGTGTCAAAAATTTGCTGAGAGACAGAAGTTTCCTGCTCTCCATTTGATTCCAGTTCATGTAAATGAACCATTTCAGTAGTGGGGATTAGATTTTATTGGTGAAATACATCCCCCATCAAGTGGCCAACATAGATGGATATTTACAGCTACAGATTATTTTACAAAGTGGGTGGAAGCCATACCTGCAAGAAATGCTACAGATACTGTGATAATTAAATTCATGGAAGAAAACATCATATCCAGGTTTGGTTGTCCTGCCAGAATTGTGACTAATAATGCACAAGCCTTCAAATCTTCCAAATTTGTAAACTTCTGCCAGCAATATAATATTACTTTGAATCATTCCACAACTTACTATCCGCAGGCGAATGGCTTGGCAGAGTCCTCTAATAAAACCTTGGTGAGGGCCTTGAAGGAAACAATCAATGAAAATCAAAAGAATTGGGATTCCCAATTGAAATTTGCTCTATGGGCAAATAGAATAACTAGCAAGATATCGACTGGGAAATCCCCTTATGAATTGGTATAAGGACGAGCTGCTGTGTTTCCTGTGCACCTGGCTCTGCCAGTGGCACGTTTCATGCAGGAAAGTCATGAAGAACCAGATGATATGGTCAGGAGAATTAATCAATTGGTGGTATTAGAGGAAACACGGGGCCAAGTGAATCAGAGACTAACAGAATACCAAGAGAAAATGAAACATCTATTTGATCAGCATGCAAAAGACAGGAAATTGCAGATTGGAGATCTGGTGCTCAGATGGGATGTATGAAGAGCCGAAAAAGGAAAGCATGGGAAATTTGACCCCCTCTGGTTTGGCCCATTTAAAATTGTGGAGCAGAAAAGCAATAATACGTTCATGTTGGAGAATATACAGGGCGATATGCTGGATGCCCCTGTAAATGGTCAATTCTTGAAGCCCTACTTCCAACACTGATTCGGGCCAAAGTGGCCGGATTGTACTATACTGTATATTAGTTTTTTGTTATAGTTTTTGACAAAGTGGGCATGCTGATTAAGTATGAAGTAAAATGCAGAAGTGTCAAAGAGATAAACAAGCTTGCAAGATGATCAGGAAGGTCTGCAGGTTCTCGACACGTCCAGGTATGAACGCGCTGTCTCCAGATGGAGCCGATGTTGACTATATTAGTCCCTCCATTCAAAGTTTTGGCCTGCTGTCCCGTTTGAATCTGTTTAAAACCTCTGTGGTGGCCTAGGACCCTCATATCCTACCTAACGTTACCTTTCCCGCCCCCTTAAATACCTCAGAAAACCCCACGGGCGCTCATCTGAAGTAATAAAAGGTCTAGCCCCTTTAGCCGCGGCCCCCTATATCTTACTGTCCACGTAACCAAAGCTCGGGACCAAGGGTTAAGTCCCAAAGGCGCTTAAATGCATATGCTCATCGCGCGCACCCTGGACCGTCGGATCAAAACACATATCAACGGTGCGGAGCTCATCCGCCTTGTGGACCCCATCGCGCCTTCCCACCACTCAAAAACCGACTGATTATTTCGCACCGCTTATCCAGGGCAAGCGGTATTCCGCAAATTGTAGCGATTCCACACATCGCGTGACAAGTGTCCCGGTGTACGATCCAAAACCGCTTCCATTTTGCGCATTAAGTTTTGATCCAGGACGTGCGGCGAAATCCATATACACCTTTCGATCTTGAGCGCTCGATCTAACGGTCATCGCCCCGCGGAGATGCACATGCGTTAAGCGAATCCCTCAGTGCTCGTGGCCCATCATCTAAACGCCTCCCAACATGTTTTAAGCCATTGATCTTGTTTTAAGAATGGACAACCCAGATCGCTTGTCTGCCCGGCCGCTGGCCTGGTCCACCTCCACGTCACAAGTTCCATGTCGTTCTTTCCATATAAGTCTCTTGTACGTCCACATGTCATCTGCTTTTCCCTCCACCATTCGCGTATTCCGTTTATGTGTCATATCTCATTTTTTATGTTATGTATCTAAGCTTCGTTCACTTATCATCGCCCCACTGTATTATCTCATTTTCACCCCTCATTCCTCCGCTATTTACCTACGTTTTCCGCCACCCCGCATCATCTCACCTCTCCACCTAGTCCATATCACCATCTCCATTGTCATTGTCGCGTCCACAACCCCAGTGTCTGGTTTCCTTTAATGCGTTTGTGTATTTTTGCAGGTGTATGGTGCTGAAGAACCATCGTAATTCGTGGCTTACATTACAGAGGTCGAATGCATTTCAAAGGTCCATTCAGCAGGTGCAGAATGATGAAGCAGAGATCCGGGGAGATATTGTCGATAAGACTCTTATTTAATGAAGCAGAGTTGGAATTTATCAAACCCCTCAGGGCAATTCAAAAGGCAGATTCCGGTAGCTGAAGACATTAATTTTGCAACAAAGAATATCAATTAGAGAGCAAGGAATTCAATGGTTGAAGCCGTAGATTTTAAATAGAAATTCAGCATTCATAAGGCAAAGAGTACAAGTGCATAAAAATCATATCCTCCAGGTTTTACTTCAACAAATTTTTCCCTCAGGAAAGTACAGAATGTTACATATTTTATTTCGCATATCTTATCTCTGGAGGAATCTGCACCTACAACATTTACTCCATAGGGCAGCATTAGAGTACGTTCAGCATTTCAGAGCCATCAAGAAATGTGGGCGCGAAGATTTCCACCATTTTGTTCAAATTAGGCAAATTTAATGTTTCACCTACCTCATTCTCTAGAGTTTTCTGTTTCTTCTATAAAAACTGAGAAGAAAGACATTGTAAAGGTTCCATATTTCTATTAGCAAACTATGCAGTGAGAATTTTTTGTATACATTTTGTAAAGCTTCTGTATGAATGCTCAGAGCCCGTAGGGTCTCAGTGAGGAGGAGTTATATCTGTAATGAGGATTCTGGTCTTTGGTATCCCACAGTATGTAATTTTCTCTTATGTGTTAATATAACATTTCATTTCACTTCATTTTTCTTCTTGTGTCATGTTACTGGAATGCGAGTGGCTCACTGATTTCAAGTAAGGATTCATCCATAGTTGATGCCCATACTTGGTTTAGTCAAGCGCTTTAAATAGGCTCATGCATGACATACTGCTTCATGTTAATTTCATCCATGTTTCCGCTATATTAGTTGCTTTGGGAGGGTGCTTTTAAAACGCCATTGTCATGTATGGATTCTTAGATTGGTAAGCCCATGCATGGTTCTGTTGTGTATCTGGGTATCAGTCCAAAGTTAATTAATATCTTCTTATATTTCTTTCACTACATAAACTTTCTGATATCTGATTTCTGTGGCATACTATTTGAATCGGCCCTCCTTACAGTAAATTGTCTCTTAACCATCTGATGCAATTATATTGGGGTTTTGCATCTTGTCTCTGCAATATTACTCTCTCTGTGATAGTTTCTGTAAACTCTGGTCCCATTTAAATCCATTTCCTTGTTTTACAAGAGATAGAAAGAGAACTTTTGGCTAACACCCAAGTTATATTATTACGAGCTCCTTTGCTATGCTAAGATGTCCTAGGCACTGGTCTATAGCAACTCTAGGCTGTCTCTAGGAGGGACAACAATTGTCGACAACAAGTCACAAAAGCTAAATGAACATGAGAAGAACTACTCGACACATGATCTCGAGCTAGCAACGATCATTCATGCATTGAAGGCGTGAAGGCATTATCTTCTTGGTAGGCGGTTTGTATTGATGAGTGACCACATTGGGTTGAGGTACTTATTCGATCAATCAAATTTGAATTCCAAGCAAGATAGATGGTCGGGCACGATCAACGAGTTTGACTCAAGATCAGGTACATCAAAGGAAAGGAGAACAGGGTCACAGATTCTCTTAGTGGAAGGGTATAGGTAAATCACTTAACAACGATGAGCTCTTATGGGACAGGATTATAGGATAGGATCTTGTTGGAAGGTCAACAATATCACAAGTATATGGAGATTGTTCACAAGCTGCAACAGAGTACAGGTGTTGGTATAGGTACAAATGTTGGCACAAGCACATGTAAATGTGGTACATGTACAGGTATAGGTACACGTGTACAAGATTTGGATTATCGTATCACAATAGATGGATCGGTTAGATTTAGAGACATGATATATGTATTAGACAACAATGATCTCAAGAAGGTGATCTTGATGGAGTTTCATGCGAAATCATATTCGAGTCACCCAGGCTACCATAAGACATCTACTATAGTAAAGAGATTCTATTGTTGGCTAAATCTAAAGAAAGATGTGGCAGAGTTTGTAGCCAGGTGTTTGGATTGTCAGATGGTTAAAGAAGAGTGTAAAAATCTAGGTGGACTGCTACAACCGATCGCGATATCAGTGTGGAAATGGGAGGTCATTTCCATGGAATTCATCACAGGATTTCCCAGGACAACTATAGAACATGATTCCATCATGGTTGTTGTGGACATGTTAACGAAGGTTGCACATTTTATACTAGTGAAGACTACATACTCAGCTAGCAATGTAGCATAGGTGTTTATCTGAGACATTGTCAGATTGCATGGTGTTCGAAAGAAGTTTGTGTCCGAAAGGGAATAAAATTTCACTTCCAAGTTTTGGAAGGGGTTGTTTACAGTTTTGGCCATTGAGTTTCCCTTCAACACAACTTATCATCTGCAGATAGATGGACAAACTGAGAGGGTCAACATGATACTAGAGGATATGTTGAGGATGTATGTGATGTATCTACAATGTAAGTGGGAAGAATATATTCCACTAGTAGAGTTGGGCCTACAACAACATGTATCAGGATTCATTAAGGATTAGTCCATTTGAGGCTATGTATGGGCAGAGTTGCAACACTCATATCAGTTGGAGTGATCTAGTTAACAAGGTACTGATTGGACCATAGGTGTTGGCAGAAATGTAAGAAGAAATGCAGGTGATCAAGAAGAACTTGAAGGTAGCACAAGGTAGGCAGAAGAGTTATGTTGACATGAACAAGTTTTTCAAGGAGTTTTAGGTGTACTTGTGTATCAAGCCCAAGAATAGCTCCATGTGGATAGGGTCATGTGCAAAGTTGGCACCACGATGTTGTGGACCCTTCAGAATCATTGAGAGGATTGGACTAGTGGCCTATCTACTTGCACTATTGATCCAGATTTATGCAGGAACACAACATAATACACATGTAACCATAAATACAAATATGTAGTGGAAATAACACTTCATTTCATTAATATCAAAGAACTGAAATTTGCTTACAAACAGAATAGAAATAAACTAGCTAGGGCGCTGGTAGCTTATCTCTGAGAAGAGATGTGGTGGATACAGGCCTTTGAACTGAGTTACAATGAGGCTCGAGGGTCTATTTATTATTTAGAAACAATGGAAAACCCTTAACATCCAAAACCCTAACCCTAGGAGATGAAGCGCCAAAACTATGGGTCCCGTTTGGGTAAATTGGTGTTTCAACTTCCCGAGGACGTAACTTTGGCATATGATCTCCATTTGACGTGCTCAATAGCTCGTTAGAAAGATTATCTGAGGAGTATAACTTTTGGTGCAAGAAAGATAGACTGAACTGCTCTCGGTTTTCCCAAAAAACGTCGTTTAGGGCCTCAAAACGGCTCCGGAAGTTCAGGACCCAAAAAACTGTAAAAAATAGTAAGTTGTGCCGAAACTAAAAAAAATTGAAAGAGACAATGGTGGGGCCCCAAGTGGAGTAGGTGGGTGGCCACCAATATCCACCTAGATCAACTGCGTTCCACAGTGAAAATCCATGATTTTTTTCATATATCTTTGCTTAAGAAGTATGTTAAATATGTTGATCATGTAATTGAGTAGTCTATATTGCAGGTGGAACCAGATGGAGAATTCCTGCTGGAGCCTCAGTTTATATTGCAGAAAAAGGTGCTCATGCTCCAGAATCGAGAAATAGAGCAAGTTAAAGTGCAATGGAAGCAATTTGGGCCTGATGAAGCTACATGGAAGATGGTGGATTAGATGCAGGCTATTATCCAAGATAACACTTAGGTTTGTCTTTGAATCAATTAGGTTAAGTTAGTTAGGGTTTTAGGTTTTTCTTCAAAATAATCACATGTACAAAGGTCATCTTAGTCATAAAGCTGGGTTGTAAGGTAATTATGAATTTTAGTGGGTGTCAACATTAAGGCGAAAATAAAAAAATCCACGTGTCTTGGGCTCATTTGGTCATAATTATCAATTTGAGAGTTCAACAAACTTTCATAGCAACTCCAGTTAGAAAAATAGAGTATTTGCTACGAAAATTCCTGAAACTTCCGCAACAAATCTGCCTTCCCGAACACTGATTTTGCTACGGAAGTTTGTTGTTATGGTAACGGTAAGGAAAAGGTGAAATTTTTAGAAACGGTCACGGTCAGAGTCATGTGGGTCATAATTACATATCATTTGTCTTATCCCTCACTCCAAAAAACACATACACCTTATAAATTCATTCCCTTTTTCTTCCTATTTCTATTTTTGAAATAGTTTTTTGTCATTAGCTCGATTTCCCTCTCATATAATCCATTCTTGTTGTCCATTGCTCGGTCTTGTTGTCTTGTGAGCTGGTCTAGTTGTCTTTAGGGTAGGTCTATAGGTGTCATAGATGCTCTTTCTGCCTTTTGGGATATTTGTAGCTATCAAAGAAGCATCTCACTACATGTTGAAGGCATGGAAGCTCAAAGGAAGCAATATAAAGGAGGACATATCAAAGCAACTGGAATTTTACATTAAGGTTGCAGACAAATCTGGAAAAATGTTAAAAAGGGCATTGCCTTTACACATAATGATGAAACACCTATGCAAGAGGAATAGATGGTTGCAAGTAGACAAGATAAGGTTGCTGGGTGAAGCCAAAGATTTAGAAACACAAATGAAAATGATTCAAGCTAAACTTTTGAAGAGGGGCCTCAAATTCATTACTGTTACTGATGATGCTCCATGAATATGGTAATACCATCAATTTTTTCTTATAGTATGGCTAATGTAGATAAAAAATATGGCTAATGGTAATATATAGGCTTATATAGGCGAAAAAATAATGAAAATGCAAAATATCAGAAACTAGGCACTTTCATAGCAACTCCTAGGCTTGAAGGTAGAAATTTGCTACAAAACTGTTGTAGCTTTCCATGGAGGAAAAGACCAGTCTAAAATTCGAAAATGGGAGGGCTAAATGCATGTGTTTAACTTATAAACCTCAGAGAAGACCCTAGAATAAAAAAAAAAACCAGAGAACTTGCAGAAGGCTGTTTTTTGAAATTTGCTACTAAATATTTGCTCTAGAAATTCTGGAAATGACCATTTTAGTAGTCAACTTCAAGCTAACTTTCTGAACAAATGAAAATGAATTTTGGAAATCTAAAACAGGTTTTTCTTCATCATGAGTTCATCTACAAAAACCTCTCTCAGTTTTGGTACAACCATCAGGATTTGGAAAACACACACTTATCTTTGAAGCCTATTTTACATAATTTTTACTAGTTAGATTTGTGTAGAAATTTTGAAATTCGACTTGGGGAGACAACTGATCCAGGTGGCTCCAGAGACACACACAGGACAAAGAGGGCTTATGGAAGCTCAAAAATTAAAGTGTTCATATTTCTCTTGAACTAGGTTCAAGTTGAGTATATTTTCGTCCTAATCACAACGGTGTGAATGGTTCGTCAAACTGAGCTCATATGCGAAAGCTAGAGGCAGTCAAAATTTATGGGTTGACTTAGTGAGTTGGCATGTTAAATAAGGCACAATTTCACCCTTTTGTGGCCACTGTATTCTGGCCAACTCCGGCCAGATTCCAGGAAAAATTGTGGCATCTTTAAAATGACTCCTATGGTCAAAATCAAAATTTTTAAAAATTGACTTGGTTGTCATATAAAATAAAATAAAAATTTTAAAAAAAAGGGGGTGGCAGGCCACCACCCCCACCACCCCACCACCCCACCACCCCACCACATAGTTTAAAAAAAAAAATATATATATATATATATATATATATATATATATATATATATTTAAAGGCCGGCGAGCCATGGCCCCTGTTAGCCCCTACGTACCCCATGGCATAAATATATGGGGAGTGGTCCGTGGTCAACCCCGCCACCCCAACATAACTCCACCACACATATATGTAATGACGCCAAGATTTGGGCAGAGGGCCACTGGTCCCGCAACACCACATTTCAGTTTTAAAACAAAAAATATGTGGGTTCTATGGGGGAGGCAGGATTTGATCCCCCGATTTCCCCTTAACGAATTTCTTAAATTTCCATTGTGCCAATGACTCCACGTTGGTTAATCCGCCCATAAAATAATTTAAACCCCCATTTTCACAGTACGCCTGGAGGCCAAGGGAGCGGAGGATGGACATGCAGTTTGAGGCAGGGATTGTGCATGTAGTTTGAGGGAATCTTTTATGATGTCAAGGGAATATTTTGATTCTAAGGAGGTAAAATTTTCTTTTGTCAGAATGTATTGAACTTTATATCCATTTTAACTAGAATTTTGCAGGGAGCGTGATGGTGCACCCAAATTTTCCTTTCGAGCAGCGGTTTTGCAGATTCCATATGGAGGAGAATCTTCAAGAATCTTGAGGAAATCTTTCAGATTCCTTAGAGGCTGAAATTTCCCGATGTCAGAATGAGGTCAACTTTATACTCATTCTTCTTGAAATTTCACAAGGATCTCAATGGTGAGATTAGATTCTTGTTTTGAGTTGCATATTTTCAAATTCCCTGTGGAGCAACATCTTTTAGGAATCTAGGGGGAATCTAAAAGATTCTTTATGCCCCATATTTTCACTTTGTCAAATTTCAGAAATTGGACAGTCGGTTTTGCACTATTCAATGCCACAAATCTGATGGTGTATTCAAATTTTCCATTTGACCATTCCATTTCTTGACCACTTTTCAAAGTGGAGTTGCAAGTGTAATCATTCAATGAGTGAGCAGTCGATTTCATGCCTTCTGATGCCACGATTACGATGGTGATTTCAGATCCAGCAGCAGAGCAACCTATTCTTCAGTGATCTTCAATGTGAGGTATATTAAGTGTTGATTTCATGTACTTATTTCTCTCTTTGCTATGAGATTCATTGTGTTGTATAGATCCCCGCTTGATGTTTGATGTAGGATCCTATTTTTGTTCTTGATGTGAGATGTAATTTCTATCATGGATTGTCATTTATGTTTGAGATCCCTTTGTTGCCATGTTGGCGGGATACTCATAGTCGTTATGTGTGAGTTTATGTCATGACGATAGGAGGTATGTTATGAGTGAGAGTTCCTTACAACAGAACGCCTCGTGAAGATACTTTGCCACTCATGTTGAGGGTTGAAAACACTTCTACAAGAGGAGAAGGAGGACAAACATCAGTTGCAGCTTCAATTGCAAGGCACTACAGGGGCATTGGAAGAATTGAAGTGTGACAACCAAAGTCTTCAGACAGAGAATGTTGTGTTGAAAACACTCCTACAGGAAGAGAAGGAGGAAGAGCAGTGAGTGCAGCTTTAATTGGAAGCCACGACAGAGCCAGAATTGAAGCGCCACGATGAAAGTCTTCATGCATATCATGAGGCATTGAAGAAACTACTACAGTAAGAGAAGGAGGAGGAGCAAAGATTGTGGCTTCAGCTACAAGCTGCGACAGACACCTTGGAGGAAGTGAAGTGCAACGAAGGCTCAAAGAAACCCTTTTCAATTGTTTCAAAATAAAAAACTAAGGTAAAAAATGTTAAATTATCTTCAGTTTCATCTTCACATGATATCATTTCTGTTGGAAGTATGGAGATATCCATTACAGGAACTGGCAAAAGACTCCTTAGCAAGATGGGGGTACCAAGGAGGAGGACTTGGCATTTGTGGCCAAGGCATAACTCAACCATTGGAGGTTGTGCATAGACCTCGCTATGCAGGTTTGGGATACACTGAAGGAGGATGTTTGAAGGACATCAAAGGAAAACAGATGTTGTTGTACTCACCAGGGAAGAGGATTGATGGGAATAATTCACCATCATCTCATGGCAGTGCAAGTCGAATAGAAGAGCTGAGACAAGCTCTCATCACCATGATCGCACCAGAAACCACCAGGAAAGGTATAACAAGTCTCAATATTCGCAAGTTCAATTTGATTATAAGCATGTTGCTAATCATGAATGTAAATCATGGCATAAGAAAACTTGTCATTTTTGTGGTTTACATAACCATGTCATTGCTGAGTGTTGGAAAAGAATGGAAACAAAAAGGAGGATGAGGCATGGAAAGCCTTCTCCACAACAGGGAAAGAAATCGGTTAAGCAGGTATGGAGGAAGAAGACTCATTGCAGTTATTGCAACGGAAATGGCCATCAAAGACCCACGTGTTCGAGGCTCCATCCAGAGTAGCATCTTAAAGACAAAGTGCTCGTGCATGAACCAGTTGAAAGAGCTGGTTGACAAGAAAATCTCCCACAGGGGGATGGCCCATTCACTTTGCTAAAGAGGGGTTTTTCTAGATTGTTTTTCTAGATGTGTTAGCTTGTCATGGACTTATTTTTGTAAATCATGTGTTGCATTCCTTTATGTAAAAGTGATGATGTGTTTTCCATCGCTTGTTAAGCGACAATTATATTTTGGCCTTGTTTTGTAAATCATGTGATGAATTTCTTTCATGTAAAAGTGACGATGTGTTTTCCGTCACTTCGAAATGTGAAAATGATGTTTATAGCCTTGTAATTATAGTTGGGGTGTGATTTCCATTTGATGTAAATTTGACCACCGAGTATGTAAAACTCGTGGCTAGTATGGAAATGTTTGGGTCATATTTGGTCATAGTTTGAGCATGTAATTTGCAGGATATTGTACTACAGGTTTGCAGAGGATGCATGTGTCAGTTCATCGCTTATGGCTCCGAAGGACAAAGGTGAAGAAGAAGGAAGGGTGACCTTTCAGGACACTTGTGATGCAGACATAGTACACAAAAGTTGCAGATTATTGTTGATGATTTTGGAGGACCAAAAGATCTTCAGTGGGGAGGATTGATCAAGGTGGCTATAGAGACACACACAGGACAAAGAGAGCTTATGGAAGGTCAAAAATAAAAGTGTTCGGATTGCTTCCAACCAGGTTCTAGTTGAATATCTCGTCGTCCTTATCGCAACGGTGTGAACGATTCATCAAACCGATCTCGCATGCAAAAGTTAGAGGCAGTCAAAGTTTGTGGGTTGACTTAGTGACTTGGCAGGTTAAAGAAGGCGCAATTTCACCCTTTTCCGGCCAACTCCGACCAGATTCTGGGCAAAAATGTGGCCTCCTTAAAATGAATCCTATAGTCAAAATCATATATTTTTTTAAAATGACTTGGTTGTCATATAAAATAAAAATAATAATTAAAATAAGGGGGTGGTGGGCCACCACCCCTGCCACCCCATCGCATAGTCAAAACAAAAAAATATATATTTAAAGGTCAGCGAGCCATGACCCCCGTTGGCACCCACGCACCCCACGACATAAATATATGGGGGGTGGTCGGTGGTCAACCCCGCCACCCCAACATAAATCCACCACACATATATGTAACGATGCCCCACCACACCACATTTTAGTTTTAAAATAAAAAATACGTGGATTCCATTGGGGTGGGGGGGCGGCGGATTGATCCCCCAACCTCCCCTTAACAAATTTCTTAAATTGCCATTGCACCAACAACTCCACGTTGGTTAATCCAACTAGAAAATAATTTAAACCCCCATTTTCACCAGTGCGTCAGAGGCCAAGGCAACAAAGGACAGACACACAGTATGAGGGAATATTTTCTTATGCCAAGGGAATCTTTTGATTCCAAGGAGGTAAAATTTTCCTGTGTCAGAATGTATTGAACTTTATATGCACTTTAACCAAAATTTCGCAAGGAACGCGATGGTGCGCCCAGATTTGTCTTTTGAGCAGAAATTTTGTAGATTCCTTGTGGAGGAGAATCTTCAAGAATCTTGAGGGAATCTTTCAGATTCCTTAGAGGCCAAAATTCGCCGATGTCAGAATGAGGTCAAATTTATACTCATTCTTCTCGAAATTTCACAAGGATCTCAATAGTGAGATCAGATTCCTGTTTTCAGTTGTAGACTTCCAGATTCCCTGTGGAGCGGCATCTTTGAGGAATCTAGGGGAAATCTAAAAGATTCCTTACGCCCCAGATTTTCACTTTGTTAGAATTCAGAAATTGAACAGTGGATTTTGCACTATTTGACGCCACAAATTTGATGGTGTATTCATATCTTCCATTTGAACATTCCATTTCTCGACCACTTTTCAAAGTGGAGTTGCAGGTGTCAGCATTTAGTGAGTGAGAAGTCGATTTTATGCCTTCCGACGCCATGATTGCGATGGTGATTTCAGATCCAGTAGCGGAGCAACCTATTCTTCAGTCATCTTCAGTGTGAGGTATATGAAGTGTTTATTTCATGTAATTATTTCTCTCTTTTCTATGAGATGTATTGTGATGTATAGATCCTTGCTTGATGTTTGATGCAGGATCTTGTTTTTGTTCTTGATGTGAGATGTAATTTCTATCATGGAATGTTATTTATGTTTGAGATCCCTTTGTTGCCATGTTGGCGGGATACTAATTGTCACATGTATGTTTGATTGAGATCCCTTTGTTGCCATGTTGGCAGGATACTCATAATCGTTATGTGTGAGTTTATGTCATGCTGATAGGAGGTATCTTATGAGTGAGAGTTCCTTGTAGCGGAACGTCTCGTGGAGAGACTTTGCCACTCATGTTGAGGGTTGATTTCCTTGTAGGATAAGAAAACAATGTCCGTGTACATCTTCACATATACAACACTGAGTGAAGCGGCCAACACCATCAAGACACCGAGGCCCGAAAATGTAGTCCACACTAGACGAACTTTGTTATTAAACCTCTTTCATTCTTATCGTATGATTGTTGACATGTGTTCCTCTTGATTATATCTGCATGTGTTCACTAATGCTTTTGATAAATTGTAATCCTAACACATCAACCGAAGTAAAAGGTCTTGGTTAAAAGGTATCAAAAATTTACCCGAATCAACAACTCAGTAGGTCAACCGGTCATCATCCACGTGGAATGATGACACATTAGAAATCCAACACCTCAATAGTTGTTATATTCGACAAGGATCATTAGAAAAGTTTGTTGAAGTTATTAAATGGTGACAGATGTAGTGTCCCTTCTTGGTTAGATAGATTTGATGACACTTAGAGATGGTGATTTTGATATAATGATATAATATTATGCATGACAGAATTATGTACATGCTTATACGTTATAGACTAGTTTGGGTCACTTGGTTGTTGTGTGCTTATGATAATATATATGGTTGTGTGTATAAGAATTGATTTTGGTTAAGAGCATATTAGCGATGTTTTCTCTTTTGGTATCCTATTTTGGACATAGGTGTATGACATGGATGTTGATCCAAGATTGAGACACAGATCCATGGATGATCATGGCTATGTGGAACATATGGTTAATTATGATTTATTGATGATACATGATTTGTATGATTATATGTGCGTACTTTTGTACTAAGCATGATGTGGCAGGGGACTTGGTCATTTGCAACAAGGATTCTCGAGTTATAAATGACTATGGAAGTCATTTCTCCAAAACCAAAATGACTGTGGAATTCATGCATAATCTTTGGTAAAATGTGAATAATTTAATTACGAAATTCATTTTATTCCTTTGATCTATGAGATTGTCATGTGTATAGGTCTTGGAAGAAGAACTTACAAATGAATCATCAGATGGGTATGAGCTCACAATCAGTACCTTAAGGTGAAGTACGAAGTTTACAAGTAGAGTAGATGAGAAGCCATAGAAATTAGGGCGCGGAGTCCTAAATCCATGAAACATAAAGACGTGGAGTCTTAGATATATAATAAAATGATTAGGGCATGGAGTCCTAAATCCATGAAATATAAAGATGTGGATTCTTGGATCTAAAATAAAAACAATCTACTAAGGCACGGAGATGCATGGAATAGGGGTGTTGAATCCCTATTCTTCGGAAGAAAAATACCACTCATGGGTAGCTCAGGGATGAATTTCCTTAATAAAATCTCATTCTTAACAATTTTGGAGTGAATGTCTAAAAATAGAAAGTCATGTCTAGCATTTCAAGTACAACTTTCCAAAAATAGTAAATCACCTCAAATCAATTGTTAATCAAGTATACTTGAAGGAAAATCGCTTAACTTATCATTAATCAATTGTAATAGTTCAATCTCAACTTAATCCTCAATATTATTAATATTAATATTATTATCTTTTATGAGGCTATGATATTATTTTTAAAAGGGAATTATATCTCCTCAATCACTTCACACCTCTCTCCTTGATGATTCTCATGGCTCTATGTAACTCTCTCTCTCTCTTTTAATGATACATTACACTCTATCTTATTCACTCATAAAATAATGGAATATTCCTCTTACACTCATTAAAGACATGTCATAAAATATTCCTCTTATACTCTCTTTAATGCATATGTTACACTCTCCTTAATTAAGGCATGCATGCCTCTCCTTAATGGCATGCGTTACACTCATCTAAATGGAATACGAGCATGCATATTACTTCTCCTTTATGAAAAGAATTTGTTGCTCCTCCTATATATGTGTCTCCTGTATTCTCACTTGGGGGATGTGGTAATTATGATACCAAGAGTTGGAGAGATTTGAAAAATATTATGAGAGGGAGAGACTTGGAGAGTAGCCAATTTCTTTCGAAATGAATTTGAAATTCCTAAAATAAATTACTAAGTAGCCATACATGGTGGAGCTAACCATGAGTGGTATTGGGAGGAATTGAAACTTATCTTCCTCAGCTTGCCTTGGATATCTCTCTACTTCTATCTTTTGGTACTATTTGTGAGATCTTACAACTCGAGGGTTGCAGGGGAGAAGTTCTCCTGGATATGGTTGGGTGGAAAACCACATGGTACAAATGATTTGGTTAAGGGATCAAAGTTGGATCATATTCTCAACGATTGGAGCTTGATATCTCTTCAGCTTACACCAGAAGTAAGAAAATGGACATGTACCCAAAAAATACCCGGAGGAATTACACAATCAACCCTTAAAAGGGAATGCAAAAATAATGGCAACTAAAATATGGTCTGGAAGATCAAATTATTGAGGTGAGTTTGAGGTAAATTTTAGTTATGGCTTATGTTTCATATTCTTATCAATAATTCAATGTTTTTTTATTCAATTTTTTGTAATAATACTATCAGAATTTTGATAGAAAGCCTTAATGGATGTAACATTCAGGGTTGCCATGTGTTTGTCAAATTGTAACAATGGGTGCAATAAGCTTGTGAAATCATGTCAAATGAATTAGCTTGTGGGTTGTAAAATGTTTCAATAACTCATATGGCGGATTTAGAAATGTGTGAATTCAATGAGCATATCTTAGTAGCATAAATTTGGATTGTTTTTCCTCATGTAGAGTTGTAGTTGAAAGTTTTCATTCCATGTGTTTGACAAAAGTCGTAATTGAAACATCAAGGATCTAAATTTCTGTTGTTTTAAGAATCACATTCCTGGGTGTTTTGAATGTGATTCAGCCCAACATCAGGGGGTATCCATACCTTATGGCCCTATCACCCCCCATTTGATTCCAAAAAATACTTTTTAGAACCCAGATCATAAATCTGAGCGATTTTACAGATTACTGCAGCCAACTATGGGTGTCTGTTCTTGATTTTTTGGTTAATGATTAAGAAGATTTAGATTTTGTTTTAATATGACAATATTGAATTTTAAATTTATGAATTTTATCAGTCGAATAGTTTGAGTAAGAATTAGATATTCATGTTGTTAATGGTTGTCAAAATTGTCTTAGGAGATGATGGTCGCCAAGTGTTTGAAAAAATGCCTCAATGGATGTTTATTGTATGCTTGAAAAATGTTTTTCATAATGATTCAATGCCTGTAGCTATTTACATTTATGAATTTTTTGTAAAAAAAAAATGTCTGAGTGAAATTATGATTTGTAATCAAGATGTTTACGGAGTGTCTCAATGAATATTCGTGGTAATCCCATTGAGTTAAAATTCATGCTAAAGTCAAATTTGGGTAAGTGAATTGTTGTAGTGTCATCTTACATATGAAACTACAAATATTGGATACCACTCCTATAGAAGTTTAATTCTCCTTTTCGGTAAGAATTCGTAAGCATGTTATTTAAAATAAAATCAAATTAGTCACAACATAAGTAACAATTAGCTTGTTGGAAATTTTGGCTTGTAAAATTTGATATTCATTCGTCCCACTAAAGACTCTTTCTTTTAAATATGAACTTTGAGCTTGAGGATCAAGTGATGGTTGTCATTTGGTAGTTTGGCTTTGGGGTTTGAGTGAAACTTTGGCTTTGGGCTTGTCTTAGGATTTGGAAACAATAATAATAATAATAATATTGAATTTTGAATCTAGTGTTCAATATTTCTCTATAATATTGATGGTTGGCAAGGTAGGACCTTACAATAGACTCCTTTTTGTGTACAAACTCTGCCAAACAGAAAATATCCCTAGAATGTTTCTATGTGATTTAATTCTATTATAAATAGGTCTCTTAGGTAGGCATCAAGTCTAGCCCAGGTGGCAAAATATTGTATGGAGGCCTCACCCTATATATGGTGGAATTTTTCACTTTTTTGAGTGGATGAATGTTATGAGAAGGCTACTACGTAATTTTTATTTATCAAGCTAATATAAATTTTGCAGCAGACTCTTTTATAACCTGAGATTCTCCTTGGCTTATGTGTTTTATCTCTTCACTTTGTGTATTTTTATCAGTTTCATGGTAGTATGATGTTGAAATTTGCAACAAGAAACATTGGAATCCAAAAACAACATGACAACACACACACTAGTGTGGGATCACATGTCACATAGTGATGGGTCCTAGAAATACATTAGTTTGCAAGCCAATTTGTTAAATAAATTGGAAATGTGTCTAATTTAATTTTCCCTTAATTAAATTGGACAATAAATTGTAATCTTATCTCATAATCACTTGCAATAGTTAACTGAGTGTGATAAACTCAGTTAGCTCATGAAATTTAAGTTGAGGGTGGTTGGTGAGGCATGTAGAGTGATTATATTTGTTTTAGAGTCCAAGTTGCAGTTAGTGTATTAGTTTAATGCATGAGAAATCAGTTAACTCAATTAAGTTAGTTAAAGTCAATCTAGCTAGTTGTAACTGATTGTTGTACTAGTGAGAGGTCAAGTGAATTAAATAAAATTTAATTCACATGCTGTGATATAGCAAGTGACTGATGATTTACTATTAATGGCTTCATGCATGTTAGTTTTGATGAAGACCCAGCTGAGACAGAGGTTAAAGGGATGTTAAATATCAGTTGTATTTTTAGAAAACTTCCCAGATGCAGTTATATAACCATAAGATTTCCCATGATGCTCTGCACAGTCAAGGAAGGCTGAAATTCCTAAAGAATAGGGATTGCATTCCACATGAATTGCATGAGAAAGGCAGGCTGAAGACAGACTAAGAATTGGCTAAGTGTTGGATCAATTTTGTCTGGATCATTGTGAGACAGTCAGTATAATGCAATAGACTCTTGTGAGAAGAGTGCATTGTATTGTTTCATGATTCCTTGGTTCATTATACAATAGAGATAGAGGGGTTTTGAGTAGCAAGCTTTCCCCAAGAAAAATATATATGTTGTGGATTGATTTGCTTCTTTCTTTTACTTAGTGTGATTGTGCGATCGTGTTTATTTCCGTAGAATTAATTGTAGAAGGATTCAATATCTTGCTATAGTATATTGCATGATTAGATTGAATCCATTGGAATACATATTGTTTGTATAATTTCTACATGGTATCAGAGCACCATAAATCACTATAGTGGAGAAGAAATTGACTTTGTGTTGAACAATATTCAAACTTGTAGATACTTTCGTTGGTGCTGTTGGAACACCTAATCCTACATGGGTAGGTGTGGAATGCGAAAAGTCACAATGGAGTCCAAGTGACCTTGGAATGTGAAACCAAGAGTCACACCATTGTACTATAAATGTACATATTTGTATAATGGAAAATAAGAAAGCCTCACGCTTATCTTTCATTGTGTGTTGAGTCTCTTGTGTGTGTGTTCATCCTTCTCATACACCATGTGTGTGTTTTAACATGGTATCAAAGCGGGCGATTGCTGGCCTTGCTCCAAATTGAGTGAGCCATTTGTGTTTATGGCCTGTGCATATCTGCAAAATTTTGATAATTTTTGCAGCACTCAGAGATTTTTGCAGCAGTGTTTTTGCTGCCATTCAGAAGTGTTTTGAAGAAGAGCAACATTCAAAATACCAACATTCAAAATCAGTGGCAACATTCAGAAATTGGTTTGAAGAAGAGCAGCAGTGGTGTTGAAGAAGCGAATCTAAAGGTTTTCTAAATTCTGATCTTTTCTCTGCATTTTTTGCCTTTAATTCTGCTTTGGAAGAGCTGCTGGAATACTGTTCAAAGTGGGGTTTTGAAGAAAATTTTGAGATTTTGAGTAAAATTTCTGAGTTTCTGCAATTCTGAGTTTTTCTGCTGCTGGGCTATTAGAAAATTTTTGAGTTTTATTGGCAATCTGCTGTTGCATTTCAGTACTTGAAACTTGTACTATTGCCCCCATTTCTGCAATTTTTACCAGTTGTTTTAAGTGGAATCTCTCTACTGTTTTAGAATTAAATTTTTTTTTTAAAAAAATTTAAAATATTAAAAAATTCACGCCTCACCACCCATACGCAGCTCTCTCTCCATACATACCCAGCGCACCCTACGCTACCTCCCTTCTCACATACCTACTCTCCTCTACCTCACTGCCTTTCCACCTTCCCTCTACACACCGCTCATCCCTCAAACCCTTGCAGCTCGCTCTCAACACTCACCTTATCCACGGCAGCTCCTACTCGTTCCAAACGCCCTCCCCTTATCGCTCCACGACTCCTTTATATTTGTTTTTAAAATTTAAACCCGTTCCAAAACCTGTCTATCTCGATCTCCGCCCACACTTTAACAGCGACCCTCCATACAACTCCGCCTCCCTCACACTCTCAACGTGGCCCTTTTCTCACTCTCCACATACGCGGCCCCTACTTACAGTCATCGCTCTCACAACACTCCCTATTCACTACCCTCGACCCCCTCACGCCCTACGCACCTACCCACCCGCCCACAACACTCTGCTCTCACGTATATAATACGCTCCCTCTCCATTTACATTTCCCTCCCCTCCATTTTTTAACTTCACATTTTTATTTTTTAAAAATAAATTCCCTTTCAGCTTTTAATTAATCCCTTTTGTCAATTCCCTCCCATTTTAATACCACACTCATAAATCACCTTTCCATTTTAATTCGTTCCCTTTTAATTAATTTCCATTTAACTAACACTCATTTTAATTAATCTTTTTTTAATAAAAGCCTTTTTAGTTTGTCCCCCACATTTTTTAATATCTCCTCTTTTCCCTTTTAAATCACTCCCCTTCCCTTTTTTAATAATCCCTTCTTTATTAACATTTCCTTTAGTTTTCCCCACACCCCTCCCTTTTTTAATTTATTAAATTCCCTTTCATTTTTATTATAATCAATTTCCCCAATTTTTTTTTTTAATTAATTTTTAATTAAAAAAAAAAGCAGCAGAGAGAGAGGAAAGAGAGAATATGAACAACAGAGAGGAATAGAAAATGGCATATCAGTAAATGGACTAAATACATAGTGAAAAGAGAAGATTTGACATTTTATGATTTGTGGCATAAGGGTGATTTTTTGAAGAAATTGACATTTGAAGACAAGTTTGCCATCATTGAAAACAACTCTTTGAAGGAAATTTCAGCTTCTTTAAAGGCCCCTTGCACTAGTGTTTCAGCTACACATATTTTGCAGAAATATTGTATTGAGTTGACATTGTATTGCTTCTTCATAGTTGCAATCAGTATTTGAGGAGCAGATTTTGTACTTTGAGATTTCCATAGTTGGAATTTTTTTGAAGTCATTTGTATTTGTTGTTGCATCACATTGTAAACGGGTGCATTTTCGGTTGAAGCCGACACCCTTTCATTTATTCTTGAGCCTAAATTGTTGAAAATGGCTAAAATCAATGAGGCATTAGAGTTGTTGAATAGCCTCATTCATTAAAATGTTGATGATATCATAAAAATGAGAAAGGATGCTCTTTATAACATTCAAAGTTGTTTGCAAGATGCACAAGAAAAGATTGAATTTTTGCAGTTGGAATCTCAGCTCCAACAAGACGAACTTCAGAAAAAGAGTCACCATTCTGAATCTGTTCCTGTTCAGAAGATTGTGAAGGACTCTCATCAGAAGAAAGAAGATAAAGTTCCAGTTGATTCCCATTCAGTTCCTTGTACTAGAGCAGATCTACATGCAGATGCAGCAGCTCAGCCTGCACTTTTCAAGCCCATCATCAAACCTTGGGAAGAGCTTTTCCACAACAAGCATAGAACTGGTCTTGGATATGACAAGGATGTGTACTTTCATATTTCAGACTACACAAATCCCATCATATTTCAGAGTGCCGGATTCCTGTATGATAGTTCACCTGCAGCTATTTCAGATCCCGTTCCGCTTCCACAACAGATTGTAAAATGCCAACACTGTGATTGAGTTGGCCACATGAAAGATCACTGTTTTGATCTTCATCCATGCAAGCACTGTGGTTGGCACACCCATTCTTCAAACAGATGCTTCAGACATAAGCCTCCTGCAAGAACCAAGATTCATCTTGGATGGATCGCTTCTTGGCAATGGGCATCAACAACCAAGAAGATGTTTATGACACATGTTAGAACTTGTTCACGGATATTGAGAAAACTTGTAGTTGAGTTTTTTCCATCATCTCACCTTGTCCTTGACAGGGGAAAAATGGTGGTCATGTACAAGCTTCGACGTCAGATCAAGCGAGCCTGAACTAGAATCTCTCATTCCATGTTCAGAGTTGTAGCCAAAGACAAAGCAGTTCAAGCGAGCCTGAGCCACAATTCATCATTCCAGATTCAGAGATGTAGCCAGAGATACGGATGCCCATGAGCATGCCTTCGGTTGGTGGACAACCTTAAACCATCATCTTTGGTTGGTGGATAACCTAAAACCATCACAAGGTAGTAGACCTCCCTTCTTTTAGGTCGAAGGTCTCCCTTTCATATATGAGGGACACTTCCTCTAGCAGAAGCCTTCAGCTTCTTGCCAGCTTTGGTTGAGTTCCAGGAAATTCTTCAAGCATTGCAGAGTTGTTGGTAATCCTAAAACCATCACGGGTAGTAGACCTCCCTTCTTTTAGGTTGAAGGTCTCCATTTTTTATGAGGGACAATTCCTCTAGCAGAAAATTTCAGCTTCTTGCCAGTTTTGGAAGAGTTCCGGGAACTCCAACAAGTATTGCGTTCCAGTGTTGGTGGTCATCCTTAAACCACCTCTTTTTTCCAACATTTCAGAGAGTTGATTCAACCCAAGTACTGCCATGTATACTTTGCATATTTTTATTTCAACTCTCTTCTCGGATTCACACATACCCCTTCGGATTAAGGGGGGATGTTGGAACACCTAATCCTTTATGGGTAGGTGTGGAATGCGAAAAGTCACAATGGAGTGAAAGTGACCTTGGAATGTGAAACCAAGAGTCACACCATTGTACTATAAATGTACATCTTTGTACAATGGAAAATAAGAAAGCCTCACGCTTATCTTTCATTGTGTGTTGAGTCTCTTGTGTGTGTGTTCATCCTTCTCATACACCATGTGTGTGTTTTAACATGGTGTTTAACAGGTGCGACAAGCGGATCAAGATGGATTTCAGTTGATTAAGATTGGAATATGCACTCGAGGGTAGTTTTAATTATATCTCATGGAAAGACAAAATGGAGGAAGTTTTGGAGAAAAACAGGTTGAAATAATTCATTGATAATGATATTCCCAAGCCTGCAGCATCAAACACTGCTCTTCTTGATGCTTGGAAAAAGAAGGTAGCAAGGGCAAGGAGGATCTTATTAGAGGGAGTTCAAGATCACATTGTCTCGAGTCTCCATGGAAAGGGGACTCCACATGCAATGTGGAAGGCCTTGACAGATCTATTTCAGAACATCAGCGACCAAAGGAAGTTGGTGCTGAAGGAAAAGCTCAGGAAAATCAAGAAGGAGGAGGGCGAGATAGTACCAACATACTTGACGAAGTTCACTCAATGTTGAGATGAGCTTGGAAGTGTTGGTGTGACTGTAGTAGATGACAACTTGGTGAGCTTAACACTTCTAGGCCTTCCCAAGAGCTAGCATAGTTACTAGGACATGATGAATGGGAGGGAGAAGTTATCAGATTAGAAGCGACTTTGGTCAGATTTGGTACAAGAAGAATTTAGGTGGAATAATATGGATCGATCCTCATCCAATACTAATTACAAGGAAGATTGTGCCTTGGCCGGTAAGGAAAATAAGGCCAAGGGAAATAAATCCCAAGGCGAAGCGGGCAAGAAAGACTTGTCCAATATCAGATGTTTTCACAGTCATGAGCATGGGAACTATGCTACAAATTTTCCACAGAAGAAGGCAAGCAAGAAGGAGCCCGCAGTTGCAGTAGGTGAAGCATTGGCGTCACAGTTCGAGCTTGATTTTACTCTCATTGCATGCATGGTCAACATTGTAATGGGATGCATGTGGTATTTAGATAGCGGCGCCTCATTCCATATGAAGGGGAATAGAGATCTCTTCAATGAATTGGAGAAGAAGGACCTCCAGAAGAACATAGAGTTTGGAGATGATGGGAGGTATAACACTACCAGTATAGGTAAAATTATGTTTCAGAGGGAGAATGGCTCCTATCTTATACTAGCAGATGCTTTGTATGTTCCAAGCCTAAATAAGAATCTTTTCTCTGTAGCAGTATTGGAAGACCATGGTTATGAAGTGATGTTTAGAAAAGGAAAAGTTTTCCTTAAACACATAGCCATGGGATAGGTGAAGCAGATCGGTTCTAGAGTCAAGAACATGTATGCTCTCGAGGTTGAGGATGCGTGCAAAGCTTTGAGGAGAAAAGCAGTGGTTAATGACTTGGTGGTTGAGAGGGAGCCATTATCTCTCAGCATGCACCCTCAGAAGGTTGTGGATAAGCTGAGAAGAGACCAAGTGGAAGAGTCCACTCAAGTAGAGACCTCCAAGAGCAGGAAATTTCAATACAGAAAGGTAGAGGGATTACATGCAACTATACCTCTAGGTGAGAGGTGGGGCGATGTGCAAAATTAATCCCAAGGAGAAATTGGGAAGGATTCATTGAGATGGTCTGTCTCATGGATCGAACCTAGCTACAAGGAGCCCATAGTACAACAGTAGTAGTAAGGATCGATTATATTGATGCAATCAAATGTCAAGGAAGACATAAATCAGAGTGACAGGTCTCGGATACTGGAGCGCATATCAGAGTTGGCAGTAGTGCAGAGTGCATGGATGCAGATGTCAACATCGTAGAGAGTCCAGTAGACATGTGTAGTAGGATCCAACAGTCAGAAGACTCTGTTGATAGATGCATTATACTGATTTAGTTTTTGGAGGCTATTCAGTTTCAGGAGAGTTTCATGTGCAAAAAACACTAGGGAGTGTTGCATGTAAGAACATTCCAAAGGTACTGGATCGAGACAGATCGATTACTTTCTTGTTGAGAGGGAGTATTGAAATTTGCAACAAGAAACAATGAAATTGGCATCCAGAAACAACATGACAACACACACACACACACTAATGTGGGATCACAGGTCACACAGTGATGGGTCCTAGCGATACATTAGTGTGCAAGCCAATTTAAATAAATAAATTGGAAATGTGTCTAATTTAATTTTCCCTTAATTAAATTGGACAATAAATTGTAATCTTATCTCATAATCACTTGTAATAGTTAAATGAGTGTGATAAACTCAGTTAGCTCATGAAATTCAAGTTGAGGGTGGTTGGTGAGGCATGTTGAGTGATTCTATTTGTTTTAGAGTCCAAGTTGTAGTTAGTGTATTAGTTTAATACATGAGAAATTAGTTAACTCAATTAAGTGAGTTAAAGTCAGTCTAACTAGTTGTAATTGATTGTTGTATTAGTTAGAGGTCAAGTGAATTAAATTATATTTGATTCACATGCAGTGATATGTCAAGTGAATGATGATTTACTATTAATAGCTGCATGCATGTTAGTTTTGATGAAGACCCAATTGAGACAGAGGTTAAAGGGATGTTAACTGTAAGTTGTATTTTTAGAAAACTGCCCAAGTGCAGTTATATAACCATAGGATTGCCCATGATTCTCTACGCAGTCAAGGAAGGCTGAAATTCATAAAGAATAGGGATTGCATTCCACATGAATTGCGTGAGCAAGGTAGGCTAAAGATAGGCTGAGAATTGGCTAAGTGTTGGACCAATTTTGTCTGGATCAGTGGGAGACAGTCAGGATAGTGCAACAGACTCTTGTGAGAAGAGTGCATTGTATTTTTTCATCATTCCTTGGTTCATTATACAATAGAGATAGATGGGTTTTGAGCAACAAGATTTCCACAGGAAAAATATCTGTGTTGTGGATTGATTTCATTCTTTCTTTTACTTGATGTGATCGTGTGTTCGTGTTTATTTCCGCAGGATTAATTGTATAAGGATTCAGTATCTTGCTCTAGAATATTGCATGATCAGATTGAATCCATTGGAATACATATTGTTTGTATAATTTCTACATACGATTACTTGGAATTCATGATCAAATTCTCCAATTTCCTTTATATGTTGTGTTCGTTGTAAAATTTTATTTTTTAAGCCAATTTGCCTCAGATTCCATGAATACAATTTTTTGTAGATTGAATTTCCTTAGATGAATCCATGCCCAATGTTAGATATCATACACTCTTCCACCTGAAAAAAAACCACATAAAGCATAAATAGAGTTAGTCATCCGCAAATTTGAATTTCATCTTGAATATTCCATTGTTTTCCTTGAGAGATCCTTCTCAGATTGGAAGGGCTAACTTCCAGTAAAAAGTGGTTTGAAATAGTTATTCTAGGTTGATGGTTGAACAACCCAACTGCTCCATCCTGGTGATAACATTTTGGTCCATCTGTCGGGAGCCGAAAAGCTCCATTTCCCAGATTTTCTTTGAGTCTCTTCATTCTGATTCTTGAGGGTAATAGGAAATCAGATTTTTTTTTTGAAGGCTATGATATTACCCTGGAGACTCCAATCTCAAATGATATAGAAGGTCAAAGCTTCATAGTGACTTTGTTGCTTGAATATTAGAAGCTTGAAGAAGTTCCAATATGAGTTCTACTGCAAGAATAAATCCTAGGTATGCTCCTATGGATCAGTCTCACATCTATGGTTTTCCAAATCCTATGCCTTGTGTTGATTGGTCAACTCATCTTCCCAAGTTAAAAGGTGAAAATAAATATGATGTTGGTCTGCATTTGGTTAAATTCCATATACATGTATGTATACTGAGGGTTTAGTTTCCTGAGGATTGTCTCATGAATATGTTTATGGATACCCTAGAAGACAAAGCTAGAGTATGGTATGAAGGGTTGAAACCAGGAAGCTTGTGTTCTCTTAAAGATTTCCATAGAATATTTTTTGGACATTATGGGAAGTCTTGTCCTTCATCAGCATTGTTTCAAGACTGTTGTAATATTTGGAAAAGGTTCATTCAATATATTAAAAGTATTGATGATGATGTAGAATGTGTGGATGATGAGGAGATATTAGAGGCACTTTATGAATTTCCTTCAAAATCTTGTTGTCATGGTGATCAAGAAATTTTCCAATAAGCAGATGTATCAGCTTCTTTGTTTGAAGATGAAATACATCAGTAATTTGATAGTCAAGTCATATTACATGAAATTTATAAGGATTTTTAGCCTTGTAACTCTAATGCAGTCAAAGGTATGAGCCAAATAATTCAAAAAAAATTTCAACCCATTCCTTTTATGAGATTTTATGTCAAGAAGAAACTCCTCAAGATAAGATTGTGGAAAATACATGCATGAAAATTCTAAATAGTGAGGTAAAATGTGATGAAAGTTCAATTTTAGGTAAACTCGAGCTACATGAAGAGTTGAATATACAGGTTTAACCTATTCTATTTGTGGATCATCAAAATGACATGGATGATATACATAAATTTGTTTGTATAGGAGCTGTTAGTGTTCATAATCAAGATGACAACCCTCAAGAAAAACTACCAAATATCATATCTGATTTGTTTGATAACCAAAATATTAGTTTTGATACACACAATATGGATGTCATGTTTGAAGATGTTCAAGGATTCATGGATGGTTTTGTTGATTTACACGAAAGGGAAGACAAATCTCTTGTTGCATTTTTATTTAATGATGTTCTTGGAATTGAATACATAGGACAAAAGAAGCCATAAATTATGAATGAATTCAACCCTCATGGTTTTACTCATAAAGAAAAGGTGATTTTTCATGGTTTCCAAGATCCAATTGTAAGTCTGTTGCAGTCATCAATCAAGACAATTTTTGTGTTTCTTATGGAGCAAGGATTCAATTTCATTCTAATTTTCCAATAGATGATTCAATTATGATGTTGTTCAAGCACACTCAAGAAATCTAGGTGTTCGATCAACTCTTTGACTAGTTGTACTCGAAGTTTCATATTGCTTGAGTTAAGCAGGTGGATTTTCAGCTGTTAGAGTAGTATTGGTATGTACATAAATAAGCTTGTCGGGAAAGCATCTCCTTCAACATTTAGTTTGAAGATTGTAGCTGCAATTTTTGGGTTGTACAATGTTTTTTCTTCAGGAGCATGTCAAGGGTCGAATGCAGGCTGAAGAATATGACAAGAGATTGGGATCAACCCAACGGCCAGGCACTGGAGCTGCTAGTTCTTTGTTGCACCATAGGGGTGCAAAATCCCCATTTGAGCCACTGTTATCCAATATAACACTTAGGTTTGTCTTTGAGTCAATTAGGTTAAGTTAGTTAGGGTTTTAGGTTTTTCTTCAAAATAATCACATGTACAAAGGTAATATTAGTCATAACATTGGTTTGTAACGTCATTATGAATTTTAGTGGGTGTCAACATTTAGGTGAAAATAAAAAACTCCATGTGTCTTAGGCTCATTTGGTAATAATTAGCAATTTTTCAGTTCAAAAAAATTTCGTAGCAACTACAATTATAAAAATAGAGTATCTTCTACGAAAATTCCTGATACTTCCACAGCAAATCTGCCTTCCTGAACATTGATTTCGCTACGAAAGTCCATTTCTATGGTAACAGTAAGGAAAAGGTGAAAGTTTTTAGAAATGGTCAAGGTCAGAGTCACGTGTGTCATAATTACATATCATTTTTCTTATCCCTCACTCCAAAAAACACATACACCTTATAGATTATTTCCCGTTCTCGTCCTCTTTCCATTTTTAGAATATTTTGCTGTCATTAGCTCAGTTTCCCTCTCATTTGAGCCATTCTTGCTGTCCATTGCTCGGTCTTATTGTCTTGTGAGCTGGTCTAGTTGTATTTAGGGTAGGTTTGTAGGTGTCATATCTGCTCTTGCTGCCTTTTGGGATATTTGGAACTTTCAAATAAGCAGCTCACTATGTGTTGAAGGCATGGCAGCTCAGAGGAAGCAATATAAAGGAGGACATATCAAAGCAACTCGACTTTTACAATAAGGTTGCAGAAAAATTTGGAAAAATGTTAAAAAGGACATTGAATTTACACAGAGTGAGGAAACACATATGCAAGAGGAATATATAGTTGCAAACATATAGGAGAATGTTTGCAGTTTCAAGTCAAAGATTTAGAAACACAAATGGAAATGATTCAAGCTGAACTTTTGAAAAGGGGCCTCAAATTCATTATTGTTACTGATGATGCTCCATGAATATGGTAATACCATCAATTTTTTGCTTATACTATGGCTAATGGTAATATACAGGCTTTTAGAAGTGTTTTGGAGGTGAAATAATAATGAAAATGCAAAATCTCGGAAACTAGGCACTTTCGTAGCAACTCCCAGGCTTGAAGGCAGAAATTTACTATGAAACTGTTGTAGGTTTCCATGGAGGAAAAAACTGGTCTAAAATTTAGAAATAGGAGGGATCAATGCACGTGTTTAACTTCTAAACCTTAGAGAAGACCCTGGAATAGTAAAAAAAATCAGATAACTTGCAAAAGGTTGGTTTTTGAAATTTGCTACTAAATTTTTGCTACAGAAGATTCACAAATGACTGTTTTAGTAGTCAACTTCAATCTAACTTTATAACCAAATGGAAAGGAATTTTGGAATTATGAAAGATTTTTTTCTTCATCATGAGGTCATCTACAAAAACCTCTCTCAGTTTTTTCACAACCATCAGTATTTGGAAAATACGTACTTATCGTTGAAGCCTAATTTACAGAGTATTTACTAGCCAGATTTGTGCAGAAATTTTGAAATTCGACTTGGAGAGACAGCTCAGCGTCCATGTGGCATGATGACACATCAACAATCCAACACCTCAATATTTTTTATATTCAATAAGGATCGTTAACAAAGTTTGTTGAAGTTATTAAATGGTGATAGACTCATTTTGTGTACAAACTCTGCCAAACAAAAAATATCCCTAGAAAGTCTCCATGTGATGTAATTCTTAGAAATAGGTCTCTTAGGTAGGCATCGAGTCTGGTCCACGTGGGAGACTATTGTATGGAGGCCTCACTCTATATATGGTGGACTTTTTCACTTTTTTGAGTGGATGATTGTTATGAGAATGTTACTATGTAATTTTTCTTTATCAAGTTAATATACATTTTGCAACAGACTCTTTTACAACCTGAGATTCTCCTTGGATTATGTGTTTTATCTCTTCACTTTGTGTATTTTTATCAGTTTCATGGTAGTATGATTTGGAATTCATGATAAAATGCTCCAATTTCCTTCATATGTTCTGTATGCTGTAAAAGTTTAATTTTTAAGCCAATTTGTGTCAGCTTCCATGAATACAACTATTTGTAGATTGAATTTCCTTAGCTAAATCCATGCCAAATGTTAGCTATCATACACTCTTCCACCTGTGAAAAACCACATAAAGCATAAATAGAGTTATTCATATGCACATTTGAATTTCATCTTGAATATTACATTGTTTTCCTTGAGAGGGCCCTCTTAGATTGGAAAGGCTAACTTCCAGTCAAAAGTGGTTTGAAATAGTTATGCTAGGTTGATGGTTGAACAACCCAACTAATCCAGCCTGGTGATAACATGGCCCATGTATCCTTCCTTGTTTTCCAGTTGAGGAAAAGAATTTTTGGTGTGATGTTGGTTTTTGTTTAGCATATGTTTTGGCGATGTTTTGATGTGATGGTTGGATTTATGTACATATGGGTATGGATGTAAATACCACCATGAGCTATGTTATAAATATCCAATAAGCAGTATGGTGTCATGTCATTATAGTTATCTTGTTGCTATGATGTCATGTTGCTGTGTTTTCATAATGGGTTGCTTTTCAACAGGGTGATCATTGTAAATATTGCATCTATCTATGATATAAATCTCCACGAGCAGTGTGTTGTCTTCCAACAATTTTGTTGAGATATATATGTGATTGAACACCGAGGACAGTTTCCCCCAAGGGGAAGTGTTCTATAACAACCCTGGTGAAAATTCCATGTAATAAATGTTAAAAATAATACCCAAGGTTGATGGGACACTTATTCCAGCTGAATGTTGGGAAAAAAATCCTAGGGGGTGTTAATTTGGTTTATTATGGCTAAGGAAATTGGCAAAGGAAAAGGAATTGGAGAGGAAAAATGACATTTTTGGCACATTTATTTATAAAAATAATGGAAATTATGAGAAAAGGGAGATGAAAGGTCACCTGTTGCATGTGAGGAGGAAATTGAAGGAAAATAATGGAAAATTAAGAAAATGGAGGCCTCTTCCATAAAAAGGCTTATGAGGATTAGTTGATACCTTTTATCAGTGCATTTTTTGGAGCTCTTTCATTGTTTTTTCTCTCTCTCTCATTCTTAGACACTTAGAATTTTCTTGGAGAACTTGGCATTGGAGAAAGAAATGAAAAGCACGCAAGGAAGAGCAGGATCAAGCAGCTACAACGAGATTATTTGCAGGAATCGATTTGCATATGTGATTTCCTTGCTAGATCTAGTATGCATGGTATTGCATGGGGTTTCTTATTGTCTTGGCATGGGTTTTTCCAGGTGAAACAATGGTTTTCAGCCTAGCTTTTCCATTTCCGTATAGCTTTGATGAGATGGGTTTCTCATACTTTGGTTGAGCTGGATTGCTGGAGATTCTGAAATGACAAACACATGGCCTAGTGGTCCCTGAACCAAACTGTGGATTACAGTAAATCCACTGGGCTAGTAGCCCCTGAGTTAGACTGTGGGTTGCGGTAAATCTAGGTTGTGTGCCTCGGTGGGCCTAGGAATCCTTGCCGGTGAATGAAAGGATATATTTTAAATCCAAGAGGTGGATTTCTCTCTTTTGCGCCCAGTAGTCCCGAGATGGGATGTATGGTAAATCCTAGAGAGATGGTCTCTGTGTAGGGCCTAGTGACCCTTGGATCAAACTGTACTGGGTTATGGTAAAGCCTGAGAGACTAGGAGGCACTCAAATTCCTCAAGGTGTAGGCAAAGAACTACGATAGCATCCATGCTTGTTTGGTTCTTTTTCGGTTGGTTATGAGTCCCGCATTAATGCTTGGAATATGGAATGGGGGTGATTGGTTGAAGAGATATTTGGATCAACCAATATATGGTCATGTGGAACGTGGAAGTCTCATCTCCAGTTGGCTTTTACATTCACCAATAAAGAGCTGATTCCTATGGTATTCGGTATGAAAATGTATTGGCTTATGTATGGATTTATTTTATGTTATATCCATTGTATTTATGTTGGAGAAACTCTATGTTTTTACCTGTAAATCAATGCACAATGTATCTATGGTAAAATATATTATTTTTTAGCTTATGATGTAGGGAAGAAATTCTTCTTAGCTATTCTCATATTTGTAAGAGACCCCCATGTTTAATTTTATTGCTTACAAGTGTAGATGCAATGTTTATGACATGTTTGACAAAAATCCGGTCATGAATGAGTGGGGTTGGATGAGTTCCTGATGATGTGATTGATTCAGTGTATTTTTTTTTAATGTTATTTACCCTCTCCTAAAGTTACAGGAAGTTTTGGGCAGTGACTTGGGCTCAGGATCTGAAAATGTGGCACGAATCCCGGAGTTGTAGGAAAAACATTGAACTTTTGGGGCCATAACCGTGACCTTGACAAGGAAATCCCACAACTAAGGGTATATAACCACTCCCTTGCCCTTACATGCCCGTTTATAAGCCTCAAATGGGTTAAAAATCAGTTCCCCCTCAAGGAATAGGGTCCTGGAAGGTTGGGTTACCTCCTAGGGATGCCAATGATGCAGTGTAAGGTATGTTTGTCATGTTTCCATTGATTTCACTTCCTCAAAGTCATATAGGAGGTTTAATCTCATATTAGTATCCTCTTGTCACATTTTTACCCCATTTGGTTGGTTACTTGGCTAGATGTGGGAAGAGGGTGTTACACTCTGATAAGTCATACACTAGATAAATCATAACCAAGTAAGCCATACATCAGGTAAATCACACATCAAATATTTTAATCAATAATTTATAATCCATCAAATGATTTATATAAGTAGTTTCATCTATCCAACTGAAATAAATTGATATTACATATTTTTAATAAATAAAACAACATGAAACTACAATTAAAGCCTTAGCATAGGTAGCTATCTAAGTCAACATGAGCATCACAAATGCTCAAAAAGTGAGGGGTAGTCATGATGTATAGTTTCTGCACCATCCCAGTTAGTATATCCTTGGTTATACTTGTCCCATTGGACCTTAACTTGGTCCACCATGTGATGTCTGAGTTGTTGAACCCTACAGTCCAATATGCATAATGGTTCTACCATTACAATTCCTACATCCGATACATGCAATTCCCTCTAATATAGTTTGTGAGATTCATTAGAAACATATTTTCATAGAATAGATACATGAAAAACATAATGAGTTTTATGAAAATGGGGTGGCAGTACGAGGTAATAGATAACTGATCCAATCTCCTCCTTGATTCTAAAAGGTCATATAGACCGAAGTGACAACTTCGTCCCTTTCCCAAACGGAATGGTTGTTGCGTCGGATACGAATAAAAAATTGGTCTCCTACTTCATAAATTTGATTATTCCTATGTGCATTGACATAACTCTTTTGTATATCTTGTTCTTCCTTTAACCTTTGTTGAATCTGTCTTACCAGTTCCTCCATTTCTTGAACCAATTTTGGCCCAACTATTACTCGATCCTCCAACTTTTCCTAACTCAATGGTGCCTTGCATGGCCTCCCATATAAAGCTTGATAAGGAGGCATACCAATTGAATTGTGGTAATTTTTATTATAGGAAAACTCTACCAATGGTAAGTATCTTTCCCACTGAGTTTGATTATCCATGACGTACATTATAAGCATGTCTTCCATACCCTGATTTACTCTTTTAGCCTTCCCATTTGTTTCTAGATGACATGCAGTGCTCTGGTTCAATTGAGTCCCCAACGCTGACTGCAAACTTGTCCAAAACCTAATTTTAAAGTGAGAATCTATATTAGAAATGATATTTGTGGGTAACCCATGTAGATGAATAACTTCACTTATAAAAACTAGTGCCACGTCAGTATGAAATGGGAACTTTTGGTCAATTTATCAACTACAAGCAATATAAAATTGTGCCTATGTGAAGTGAGTGGAAAAGCCATAAAAAAATCCATAGAAATGACCTCCCATTTGGACATAGGGATGTCATGAATTTGTAGGAGTCCTACTGGGTGCCGATGATAGATCTTCACTCGTTGAAATTCAAGACATTTGGTGAAAAATTGGACTATGTCATGATTCATGCCTACCAAAAAGAAGATTTTCTTCATGTTTGTATACATCTTCTTCACTCTAGGATGTGCATAATAAAGTGCTCTATGTGACTAATCGAGGATGGTTCTTTGTATACCCCCTTCCTGAGGGATGTACATTCTCCCTTGAAATCTCAATAGTCCATTTGGTTCAAGGACACATCCCTCAAACTTTGGTTCTTTCTGCTTCCCACTCTGGAGTTCTGATATAACCTTTAGATTCCAAATATATTCAAAGAGTTTCTCCAACACACGTTCCCTCAAATTTACCTTCAAGGGTACTAGGGAGAAGGTTTGTGGCCTCTTGCTTAGTGCATCAACCACCACATTCTATTTTCCCTTAATGTATGAGATCCCAAAATCATAGTCTCATGAATTCGCTCCACTGCCTCTGCCTAACATTCAAATATCTTTGAGTGAATAGGTGCTTCAAGCTCTAATGATTAGTTCTTAACTCAAAGTTTCTCCCGATGAGGTAGTGTCTCCATAGTTTCAAAGCTAGCATCATTTTTGCTAACTTTAAGTCATGGGTAGCATACAAATATTCATGTTTATTCAACTTTCTGGATGCGTAAGCTATTACTTTGCCTTATTGAATCAACACTGCTCCCAATCCTTGCTTTGAAGCATATGTGCAAACAATGAAGTCCTTTTCCATGTTAGGCACTCGGAGGATCAGTGCACTAGTTAGTAATCTCTTTAGTTCAATGAATGTAGTGTCCCATTCATATGTCCTTCATACCTAACCCCCTTTCGCTACAATGTGGTGATGGGTTTTGCAATCTTTGAAAACCCTTCCACAAATATGTGATAATAAACTACGAGCCCCATGAAGCTACACACCTCATGAGAATTTTTTAGTACTGGCCAATCCATTATGGCCTTTACTTTTTCCAGGTCAACTGAAATCCCTTCTCCTAAAATGATGTGTTTGAGATAATGAATTTTCTTCTGAAAGAAGGAAAATTTCAACAATTTTCCATACAACTAATTTTACTCTAAGAAAGTCAATGAAAATATTAGGCGCTCTTTATGCTTCTTTTCATTCTAGGAATACATAAATATATCATCCATAAATACTTGCACAAATGGGTCCAAATACTTTCAGAACACACCATGCATAAGATTCATGAACACTATTGGTGCATTGGTTAAACCAAATGGCACAGCTACGAAATCATAATACCCAAAATGAATCCAAAATGTAGTTTTTGGGATGTCACCTTCCTTAATCCTCAATTGGTGGTATCTAGATCACATATCAATCTTTAAGAAAACTGCTACTCCCTTCATTTGATCAATGAGGTCATATACTCTGGGTATCAAGTACCTATTCTTTATTGTGGTTCAATTCAAGTCTTTATAATCTATTCATAGCCTTAAGGAACCATCCTTATTCTTGACAAAAATCGTTGGTGCACCCCATGGTGAAATACTTGGTCTAATAAATCCCAAGTCTAAAATCTCTTTTAACTACATCTACAACACATAAAGTTCTATGGCTTTCATCCTCTAGGGTGTCTTGGAAATTAGTTCTACACCATGTTTTACGTTGATTTTGAAATAAATCTCCCTCACACGTTGTAATCCAGGCAATTCCTTAGGGAAAACATCCTTGAATTCTGACAAAATTGGGTTTTGATCGACAGAGGGTCCTTTTTGGTCACTTACAACCTTGACCACATATGATTTACAACCTTACTAGAGACAATGTTTTACCTTCATCGCGGAGATGAATTGTATGGACACTCCTCTCTTTATGCCACAAATCTCAATTGACCTACCTTCATCATATAAACAAATTACCTTCTTTTTGAAATAGTCTACCAAAGCTTGATGAGATTCTAGCCAATCCATTCCAATGATTACATCGTATGTCCCCAGTGTTGTGACGTATGCCTTCAAATTAGTTTTACACACCCCGAGGTTTACCTGAAATTGGTCAACATTAGGTCCTATTGCTTGTTTTATACTAGAAGCGATTTCAACTTGTTTAAAGTCATCGTGCTCATAGGTTGCCAGCCCACATTTTTCTAATGCAACTGGTGAAATGAAACTATTTGTAGCACATGAATCATTTTTTTTTTAAACTTTTACATGGTTTAGTATACCCATGGTTTCTACCATGGAGGATTGGTGTTCAACTTATTGGTTATCAACTATTTCATATATCTGATGGTGGCTACCTAATCCTCCCATTGGTGATTTTCCTTCTCTACCGTTGTTACCAGTTTGTAACTCATGAAAATCACACTGGTAATAAGGTCCCCTACATCCCCAATAAGTGATGCATGGTAGACTCTAAAAAAATGTTGTGGAGCTATTTGGAAAGAGTTCCTTCCCATGGGACCCCTGACTTTGCTTGTGGCTCCACGTGTCCGACCATTATTTTCACAAGTCCTCAAAGTTGATGGTGAAGCTGTGTTGGTAGCCATTGAAGTCTCTATTGTCGGTTCTCTCAGTACAACCCTGTTTCCATATGATGGTGGCCTCAAACTTCCTCCCCTAGAGAAGGTATGAGGGGCCTTCCCCATAAACCTTGGTTGTTGTGGAACAACGGTTATATTCCCCCCTTTTAAGCCTAATTTCTATTCTACATAGAGAGCATGTTCAAAAAATTCTACAACTGAGGATGGTTTCCACATCCAGACCATTGACCTAATCTTAGGGTTCAATCCATAAATTAAACGATCCGCTTGACATTGATCATTATACATGTAGGAGACATACTTGACCAATTCCATAAATCTAATCTCCTATTCCTCTACCGTGTGGTTTCCCTGTACTAAAGCATGGAAGTGTAACACCTTCCTCCCACATTTACCCAAGTTACCGTCCTGCCAGGGTAAATTTGTGAAAAAGAGTTACTATGATATTATTCAACCTCCTAGATCAACTTAAAGAAGTGGAACCAACATAAAAACACTTTACAGACATTCCTCAGGTGTTATAGGACCCCAAGGAGCCAACCGAACACTCTAGGTGCCCAACCCCTGAGTCAACTTAACTTTTGACTGAACTAGACCCCCAGTCACTCCCATGACAATCCCTCCATGCGATTGACACACTCTAGTCGCTCCCATGACAGGCCATCCATGCTACTGCACTATTTTTTAGGTAGTTTTGTTGTAGTGACCCTAGATTCCAAGCCACTTTTTTAGGGCTAGGACTCAAGTCTTTGTCTAGAACTTCATGAAACTTCTAGAAATTATAAATAACATTGAAACAAGGCTACTAATTCAAAACTTGAACAAGGACTTGACCTTAACCCTACCATCCATGACATACATTACGTCAAACATTTCATGAACATGTAATCTACAGGTCATAACAACATATCTGAACATAGGGGTCTCATACTTATCTGAAAATTGTCAAGAAGGATTGATACCCTCTCACAATAGCTGCATTATCATCTATTAGGTCATACATTCATCATTAATTCATTTACTAATTAAAACATGATGAGATCCATGACTAATATCTGTCATAAAACCATGCTTATAACCATCATATAACTAGCAAAATAATAACAATAGAACAAACATTAAATAAACATAATAACAAGTACATTTACACATAAAACACAAGAGGAAAATAACTCTTATTAACATATGCAAAATCCAACCAAGTCAGGGACTTCCACATACCACCCAACCATAGATTGGGTTGAACCAAATATTTCTTTCAATCAATCACTCCCGTGCTATATTCCAAGCATGAATGTGGGACTCATAACAAAACCAACTAAGACTTCCTCAGGCTTTACCATGTATCCCACCAAGGGATTCCTAGGGAAAAAAAAATAAACATATACTACAAGATTTACCTCAATCCTACCATATACTAGTTAAGGGATCACTAGGCCTAAACAAGAATGAATGCCTTCAGATCTCTCCACCTAAACCATGAGGAGTTTGTCATCTCTACCCTCTAGGATTTACCATGCATTCCACCATTACCGATCAAGGGATTCTTAGGCCTTGTTATTTTTCCTAAGACCACCCCACTTAGTTTCGAAACCATCTAGAAATCTGGCTCAACCAAATAAGAAAAAACCCATCACACCATGACGATCTGTAAATGGCAAGGCAAGGCTGATAACCACTGTCACACCTGGAAAAACCCATGCCAATGACAACAAGAGAACCAAATACACACATGCATGTGCCATGCATGCAAAAACTAGCAAGGAAATCATACATGCAACTCAATACCTGCAAGTAATCCCACTGTAGCCGGTTGATCCCGCTCTTCCTTGCTTGATATTTTCTTCTCTTTTCTTTCTCATCCTTCACCTTCCTTCCTCCATTGGTAGAGTGCTCCAAGAATACTCTAAGTGTATGAGAGTATGAGAGAGTAGAGAGAATAGAGAGAGAGAGTGCTCCAAAATTGAACTGACAAAACGTTGTAAACTAATCCTCAAAAGCCTTTTTATTAATGAGGCCTCTATTTTCTCCAGTTTCCATCATTTTCCTTCATTTTCCTCCTCACATCAAACCTCTGAACTTTAACCTTCCTTTTCTCCTAATTTCCATTATTTTCATAAATAAAATGCCAAATAATGTCACTTTTCCTTTTCAAATCCTTTTCCAATTTCCTCAGCCATAATAAACCAAATGAACACCCACACTAGGATTTTTTTGCCTAACATTCAGTATGGAATACATGTCCCATGACCTTGTTTATTATTTTTCCTTTATTAACTTTATTAGATGGATTTTTTACTAGGGTTATTACAAAACCCTCCCTTTTGGGGGAACACCGTCCTCGGTGTTCAATGACACCTACAACCAACAAAACCGTTGAAAAGAAAAACATACTGCCCATGGAGCTTTATAACTTAGCTCAATGTAGTATTTACAATGATCAACCTGATGAAAAGAAAACCTACATGACAACCATAACAACATGACAACCATACAACTTATTGGAGCTTTATAGCATAATTCATTGCGGTATTTACATTCATATACATATATACATATACCAAAAAACATACGCTCAACCAACGAAGGATACATAGCGTTCATTTGATCATCCATCTCCCATGTAGCTTCATCGTGCCCAAAGTGTTTCCACTACACTTGCTCTATTGCTTGGTTCCAGAGCATGAACATATTTCTCTACAAAATACATTGAGGTTACAGATGGAATTCTCCTTTTGGTTCCACTTGGAATACAAACTAGTCAATCACATGATCAACATATTTAACATACTTATTAAGAAATTACACATGGAAAACATCATGGACTTTAATTGTCAGAGGTAGTGCAAGTCGATAGGCTACTGGTTCAATCCTCTCAAGAATTTTGAAAGGCCCACAAAACTGAGGTGCCATCTTGGCACATGATCCAATCCTCAAGGAGATATTCTTGGGTTTGATACACAAGTACACATGTTCCCCAACCCAAAACTCCTTAAAAAACTTATGCTGGTCTGCATAATTGTTATGTCTATCATGTGTTGCCTTTAAATTCTGCTCAATAACTTACATTTCTTGTTCCATATCTGCCAACATGTCTGGTCCTATTAATGCCTTGTTCACTGGATCACTCCAATTGATGGGAGTGTTACAACTCTGCCCATAAAGTGAATCAAACAGACTCATCCTTAGTGACTCCTGATACCCATTGTTGTAGCCGAACTCAACCAGTGGAATATATTCTTCCCACTTATGTTACTGATGTATCACATACATCCTCAACATATCCTCCAGAATCCTATTGACCCTCTTTGTCTGTCCATCTGTATGTGGATGATAAGTTGTGCTGAAGTCGAAATATATAACCAACCTGCACATAACTATTTCCAGAACCTGGAAGTGAACTTAGCATCCCTGTCTGACACAATATTCTTCGGAACACCATGCAACCTCATTATATCACTGATGAAGACCTTTGCTACCTCACTAGCCGAATTAGTAGACTTCACTGGAATGAAGTGTACTACCTTTGTCAACTTGTTCACCACAACCATGATGAAATCATGTTGTCTAGATGTCCTTGGAAAACCTATAATGAAATCCATGGAAATGACCTCCCATTTCCACCTTGGAATCATAATCAGCTGTAGTAAACCCCCTGGATGCTTACATTCTACTTTTACATGTTGAAAATACAAACATCTAGCCACAAACTCTAACATTTCCTTCTTCAGATTCAACCAATAGTAGAAATTATTCACTGTTGTCAATGTATTTTGATATCCTGGGTGACTTGAATATGGCTTTGCATGAAATTCCTTCAAGATAACCTTCTTGAGTTCACTGTTGTATGGAACATATATCCTATCCCTAAATCTGACCAAACCATTTGTTGTGAGACGATAGTCCACATCCTAATCACCTCCACCCTATTGTAACCTATGCATAAGCTCCCTATACCTGTCATTCAGTTGCCTTGCCTACAAGATCTAATCCTGTAAATTCATCCCATATGAACTCATAGCTGCTTTGTGATTCACCTGTACCCTTAGGCTACGAGAAGCTGCAACCATGTTTTATTTACCTTTAATGTACCTAATCTTGAAGTCGAACTCACTAATCGTGGCCAACCATATAGCTTTCATGGAATTCAGGTTTGATTAGTCAAATAGATACCTCAATCCACTGTGAACGCTCATCAATACAAACCTCCTGCCAAGAAGATAGTGTCTCCACATCTTCAATGCATAGACGATTACTACCAACTCAAGATCACATGTCAGATAATTCTGCTTGGGCTCATTTATTTTCTGTGACTCATAACACACTACCTATCCTTACTGCATCAGGACTTCCCAAGTCCTCCCTTTCAAGCATCTGTGTATACCACAAACTCTTTATCTGGATATGCAATCTTTAAAACTGGAGCATTTGTCAACAATTGCTTCAACTTCTCAAAACTAGCGGCACATTCCTCTGTGCATTCAAATTTCTTACCTTTCCTCTGCAATGACGTAATAGGATAGGAAATATGAGATAATTCCTTGAAGAAACTCCTATAATAACTTGCTAAGCCCATGAAGGACCTTACCTCATCGACATTACGAGGAGCTTCCCATTCCAGATAGCTCTTATATTTTTTGGATCCACTGTTATACCCTCCTTGGAGACCACATGTCCCAAGTAATATACCTCTGTCTGGAAGAAACTGCATTTACTGATAATCAGAATGGAATGGGACATCCAACCATGGTATTTACCCCTGGTGTTGTAAGCGACATCCACCCATGGTATTCATTCACCCATAGTATTCATCCACCCATGGTATTCATCTACCCATGGAATTTACCCATGGTATTGTAAGTTGCATCCACCCATGGTATTGTAAGTGGAATCTACCCATGGTATTTACCCATCCATGGGATTTACCTTTGGTATTGTAACTAAAAAACACTATACATAACAAGCCACATTTTGTAAAATGACAGATTGTCCATCACAATGTAGCATTTAGAGTTCACTACAAGGAAAAGACCCTATAGTGGATGTTTTTGAGGAACCCTTTATAAAAGTACTCCAGACATCCATTTGTAGCAGATAAAGTGCGTTCAACTAGAGAAAGCACTGGTGCACACAAAACATTGGCACATTGGAACACCGTGTGCTCGGTACAAACCCACCTGGTGCGTCTTATTACTGTAGCACACCGGTGCTTTACAAATATTTAGCACCGGTGCGTCCTAAAACCTCACGCCAAAACTGAAACAGCCCGGTGCGGTCTTAAGAAACTGCACCGGTGCGCCTGTAAAACCCGCGCATTGGAACAGGGTTAAATAAAAAAATTTACAGCAAAAAATCCACATTTTTCACTTTTCAGTGCTCCAGAGATCTTAAGCATCGGTGCAACTTTACCTTGCGTGAGGTGCCCTATCATCGGTGCTCCCATTGCATGCACTGCTGCTGTCCATTGCCCACCATCTCCATTTTGAATTTTGCAAAATGGTCTGAAAATTTAGTTTTGCAAATTATACAACCAATATGCCTCCTCGATGGCCAAATGTATAGGTATTTTCCTTTTGTTTCCATAATTAAACCTTTTAGCAGATTATTTTTGTAAAATAGCTTAAAATTCACCTTAATTAATTAATTATTTATTTATTTGTTTTAATTTTAGTTTTAATTTATTTTAATTTTTTTTTTCACGTGGTCCGCTCGAGCCGTTTTGCTCGCACCGATTCATGGTGCTGCCTGTAAATTTACAGGGCCGCACCATGACCGGTGCTAACGATATTCGCACCGATTCCGGGGCGGTATCGAAACAATGCATCGTGATATTTTAAAATTAAAAAAAAGTGTGGTGCAGTCGGTTGCTTGGCCGCACTGTTGACCATGTCAAATTGCGGGAACACAATGCGTTGATGGAAATATTCGCCCCAAGGCGGGTAATTTTGTCAGTGCACTGCATTCTGGAAATTCGACATGGTCAACGGTGCAGCTGGTAAATGACCGCACCGTTGACTATGTAGTGATGTCAGGAGGGAAGTGCGCTAACCAAACTATATGCCCAAGTGCACTACATTCTGGCAATTTGACATGGTCAACGGTGCGGCCGGGTAAACGACCGCACCATTGATTATGTAGTGATGTCAGGAGGGAAGTGCGCTTCCTAAACTTTACGCCCCGGGGTGTATAGTTTGGTTAGTGCACCACCCTCCTGAAACTGGTCCATAGTCAATGGTGCGATCTGTTATACCACCACACCGTTGACCTTGTGCGCTGAAATTTTTTTGGTGCACCGCCTTCGGTGCGCGACAAAAAAAGACGCACCGTTACCGGTGCATGCCTGTTTTTTGTGGTGCACAGATTACCTTTTTTTTTCAAATTTTTTTATATATGTATATTCCTAAATACATGTCTCATTTAATACAAAAATTTTATTTAATATGTCAATCATTCAATGATGTGAAAGGAGAGAAGAGAGGGAACAACAACAACAATAGGCGAACCAGTATAACATGGTTCGCCTATGGGAGGCACGAGAGGGGGAGAGAGATGCGTACCCTCGCCCTATTACAACAGCTACCCAAGGGCTCCTAAGGCAGGTAGGCCTCCTCAATTTCTATGAGGAGGCTACATCCCTAAAGGGCCATGGTGTGTTTTTGCGACATCTTATCCGCAGGTGGAATGCCCACCTACAAGCTTTTCGGGTTGGTCCTAACCAGTGGTACGCACCCACTGAGGAGGACATCTATTTCATTACTGGCCTATCGAGGAGAAGGGTGGATTTTACCTCATTCCCAAAGGTCCCAGTTGGCTATGCAGCAGGGAGTCAGTCGGTGTACTCCCAGAGATACATTAGCGCAGGTATATTGTCTCCTTTAGATTTTCAGGTCTCCGGAGGTCAGTTACAAATTGATTCATTTGGTAGAGAGTAAGTGAGGTGCCTCTCACTACTGATTTTGACCATTTCACATAACACCAGCGACAGACAATGTATTATTTGCCCGCTTCTATTTTATGTTGATTTTTTAGTACATGAGCCACGACTTGTGAGGTGGTCTGCCATTTTTTTGTGGCAATTCTGTACAACTTTAGATAGATGTCGTGCTCATGCATAAGGGAGGGTGAACTTCCCTTTTTCTTTAGAGCTATTTTGTTTATTTTTTGAGAGGTTTCCAGAGACGAGGCCTACTTCTTTTCGGCAGCCTCGTAGGCCGATGCTGCATGTATTGATGCATATGTGGGGACGGATGATGCCCAAGAGAGGCGAGTTTGATTTTTTCGCGAGGATATCGCATAATGCACTGGAGTTGCTAGCCAGTGTTGATGATCATCCCTTCGTTATGGTCCCCTGTCTGTATGCTAGTTTGGATTGGCGAGGGTGTGCTAACATCCTCCTCACAAATGATGAGTCACCGGATGATAGAGGTAATATTACTGTTTTATTTAAATTTATTCTAACATGTTCTTTAACTTGTTTTTATTAAACTATTTAACGAAATTGTCTAATTATTGTTGTGTAGTTATATATATTTTATAGACATTGGGTCATTTGATGGTGATGATATGCCAGTGCCACTAAATGATCTAGGTGTGGATCCTGATGATGATCAGGATATGGAAGATACCGAGGATCAGGCCGATGCCGACAGACCTGGTCCTCACGGTGCACCAGTATCGCCTTTTGCTAGGCGTAGGCTTGACGGTAGATTGAGGATGGAGTTGGGCGACCAACTCTGTGCATTGTTTGTGGAGGTGGGAGTTAGGCCCGCCACTATGAGAGATATACAAGTTGATGCATGGATAGGCATGTCGCGTGACATGTTCACCCTGATGCGGCATGTCGTAGGAGCTATGACCTTAGTTACACAGTTGAGGAAGGCCCTTCTACGTAGGCGTGGTCAAGATGCAGTACGTCAATAGTCCGTGAACAACGACGCATCATTTGATAATCATGATTAGGGGAGGGATCATCGTCCACCTCATGCCGTAGATGAGCAGCCTACAACATCGACCAACAGTGATGATGGAGAGTAGGCTGGACCATCGGCCATGTCGAGTCAGCTGCCTGCAACATCCAACGGTACTCATGATCATAAGCAGGCTGGACCATCGACCATGTCAAGTCATCAAAGTGAAAAACCGATAGTTGATCCTGATCAGCATGAGGTACCAGTAATAGATCATCGTGCACGTGATGATCATCATGTATCTAATCTTGTCGAGGCTGCACCATTGACTGAGTAGGCCTCGACTAGTACTACTATTGATGATATACCACGAGCTGATATTTGACATTTATATTACAGTTGTATCTTTTTGACATTATATATATATGGTCCGTGTATTTTATGTTCATGTTGCAGTTGTACTTAATTTACACGTTGGTGATCATCATGATGTGTATATTGTTAGGTCATGATAGATATGTTCATTTAATGTGCAGCTTGTAGATAGATGTGTATGTGATAGAAATTATTTGACATAAGATGTATATTTGATGTTTGTGTTGTGATGATGTTATACAATGTTAATTGTGTTTTGTTAGATGATCATGATCATGATGATTAGATGATGTTAGCGAATTTGAATGTGTTTTTTAGTCGAATATGATGTTTGTATGATGGTTATCATGATCATAATGTTTATTTAATTTAATATTAAATGATCATGATATTTATTAAATATTATGTCGTGATTGTTATTGAAATTTTAATTTTAATTCTATGTAAAATTGTATTTGTATTTGTAATTGTAATTGTATGTAAAATATTTGTAAAATTTTAATTGTAATTGTAATATTTAATTTATTGTGAGATGATTGTAATTGTAATTGTATGTATGTAAAATTTTAAAATTGTAATTGTAATTCTAATTGTATGTAAAATTCTAAAATTGTAATTGCATTTGTAATTGTAATTGTATGTAAAATATTTGTAATTTTTTTACAAATTTTAATCGTAATTGTAATATTTAATTTATTGTGAAATGATTGTAATTGTAATTTTAATTGTAATCGTATATATGACAAATTGTAAAATTGTAATTGTAATTGTATGTAAAATATTTGTAAAATTTTAATTGTAATTGTAATATTTAATTTATTGTGAAATGATTGTAATTGTAATTGTAATTGTATATTGTAGAAATTTATTAATACTGATGTATTACCGAATTCTCCTGATCTAACAATATTTATCTTCTTGCTAAATGCAAAATCCTTCCATTTAATTATTTGCGGAAATTAAATCGCTAATTGTAAAACTCATGAAGAAAATCAATCACACATAAACACAGTTGTTTAATGGGAAAGCTTAAAGCTAAAATCCCCAACTATCATATATTATGTATATCAATGGAGTCATGTAATAATCTCATACAAATCTTAGTACATCAAGCTCTCAGTACAATCAACAATCATTACACACTGTCATGCAGAAATTTGCATATCTATGCACCAATTTCTTGCCTCCTGACAGCTTGCCTCCACTATGCAATCCCTACTGAAGAAGACCCCCGAATGAATTTGATTTGGCCTTGCCTTGAATGCGCAATCCTCATTGGCATCTCCAATGTGTGTAAGATGCATTGAATTCATCACTATAGTCACAACAGATAGTCCATCCCACCCTTTCACCTATCTCTCCACTGGGTCTCCACCGGAACTGACATGCAAGTATTTAACTGATGTATTTGTTCAGTTGCAAGTGATTCTCTAGTTATGAATTAATTAAATAATTAATTCACTAAACTCTCACTAGTGTATCTTTCAGTTAGACTAGATACAAATAGCTCAACTGAGTTTAAATCACTTAACTGAGTTAAACTAAATAACAACTCCTGTAACTATTCTTCCAACTCTATCATAACTTTGCCACTTCAGTTCTAACTGAGTCCTCCATGCATGAGTCACCAACCAACCCTAGGAATTTCATAATTCCTTCAGCCCAGTGATTTTCTAAATCCGTTCACTGAAATAAAGTGCTCCAAGAGAATAAGTTGATATTTGTTGTCGGATTATTATTAAGGGCTAATAATAATCGACATGAAACTATTTTTAGATTGACGATATATAAATAGACTTCACCCAATATTCTAAAAATAGAATTTCATCTATTTTTCACATTTGATCAACCATCTATAAATAACGTCCCGAAACTTATATAATATGCTCACTATGTCTAAAAATCGACATACACCTAAAAATAGCCTGCAGGCCCCATTTAGTGAAGGTGCTTACTTTTCACTAAGCTCATCATCTTGTTGAATCTCAACACTCCCTCTCAACAAGATAGGGATTATCCTTCATTCTGATCCTGCCTCTACTGTATTCAAATTTTCTCCTGCTGAGTGCCTTCATCGAAATATATACATCCTAATCTTTCGTAGGAATGTACTGAAGCAACATGATCTTCCGCTGCACATAATCTCTGATATGATGATACCGAATATCAATATGTTTAGATCTATCATGGAACACAAGATTAATCGAGAGTTTAATGCAACTCTGATTATCATAATGTATCACTGTAGGTTCTAAATGAGAACCGAACAAACTGACCAGGAGCTTCCTCATCCAGATAGCCTCACATGCAGTTTGACTTGCTGCCATGTATTCTTCTTCCGCTGAACTGAGTGCCACGAATATTTTTTTCCTACTATACCAAGAAAATATTGTAGATCCAATACTGAAAACCCCTCCTGATGTGCTCTTTTTGTCTATTGGGTTGCCTGCCCAATCTGCATCTGTGAAGCCATGCAACTTCACCTCATCCATATGTCTGTACCATAAACCATACTCATATGTGCCCCTGAGATTGTTGAAAATGCAGCAAGATGATGGAGCTTAGTGAAATGAAGTCGCCTTCACTAAGTGGGCCCGCAGGCAAATTCTGGCGCAAAATCTATTTTTAGACTATGTCTATTTTTAGACATATGGAGCATGGTCAGGGGATTGCGGATTGCGATATGTTATTCTTGGAGTATTGGTCATGTTGGTAAAAATAGACGGGACTCTATTTTTGGACCTATAGGTCAATGTCTATTTTTAGACTGCCTATCCTTAAAATAGGGAAGTCAAATATTATTTACCCTTAATAATATTTGGACTCTAAACAACAATTTACTCTCTTGGAGCACTTCAGTTCGAGCCTTGGAAGTGGCTCATGCATCTGACAGAGGAATTACGCTATTCCCAAGGGTTTGATGGCATCATGCATGGTTGACTTCAGTTAGGACTTCAGTGGCAGAAGTTTGGTGGAGTTAATGAGACAGATAGTGGAGTTGTGTTCGGTTTATTTTAGTTGAACTAGTTGAGATTAGTTTAACTAGCTAATCAATTAGTTATGAGTGGAGTGAATTAAATATTATTTAATTCATTAATTAGTAACTCATTATTCAACTCAAGAACACATCGGTTCACTACAGTGCATGATCAGTTCAGTGGAGACCAGTGAAAGAGGTAGATGAAAGGGTGGAGTTAGCTATCAGTGGCGACATCAGTTGTGCATGAGATTTGCACCACACTTGGAGGAATTGCCCATGATGATTGTGATGTCAAGCCAAGGAGATTCAAACCTTGGATCTCTATATAGACAGGCCTGGATTGCGCAATAGAGGCAAGGCAATTGGCGGTGAGTTTTGAACCAGTAACCTGTTCAAAACTGAGCTAGATTGTGGGTAACTGTATGAGAAAGTACTGAGTACTTGTGAGGAGTACTGAGTTTGTTACATGATTTCTCCATTATAATATACACAATAGCTGTGGGGTTTTCATCTATAAGCTTTCCCCATACATACTGTGTTAATGTGTATGATGATTTGATGTGCTATCGCTTGTTTTATTTCCGCATGTGTGATGATCTGAGTGGAAGAGATTATGTGTTGCATGTGAATTCGAATTGATATGTGATCAGGATAGTCTCGGTGGATAATTAATCATTATTCAGAAAATTTCTACATGGTATCGGAGCTATTGAAGCAGAGATTGATCATCACGGTGATTACAAACTTATTTCGGTAGACAGAGTCTGCATGCGGGCCAGGTAGCCTCCGGATTCATCTTTCTTCGGAAAGTGAAAGGTCTGGTAAATGCCCCTTGCAGTCAATCTCCGTGCTAGAAATAATTTGTTCTCACAGATCTAGAGCGGTTGAGCTTTGAGGTGGAATTCAAAATTTTGCAGCAGTTTTGTTTTCTTGGTGTCGGTGTTGAAAATGTCTTTCAACGGTTTGCGACTCGAATATGCTCTTGAAGGCAGTTCGAATTATGTTGCATGGAAGGATCGCATGGAGGCAGTATTAGAAGATAATGGTCTGAAGGAGTTCGTAGATACGGATGTCCAAAAGCCCACTGATCCTGCTGAATTCGAAGCATGGCAAAAGAAGATGGCGAAATGTCGAAGGATCCTATTGGAGGGCGTCAAGGATCATATTGTATCCAGCCTACATGGAAAGGCTTCTCCATATTTAATGTGGAAAGCTTTGACGGATCTATTCCAGAGTAAGAGCGACCAAAGGAAGCTGGCGCTCAAAGATAAGCTTAGGAACATCAAGATGGAGAAAGGCGACAGTATCGCCAAATACCTCACGAAGTTCACTCAATGCAGAGATGAGCTGGGAAGTGTGGGGGTGACTGTCGAAGACGAGGACATGGTCGACCTGGCTCTCCTTGGTCTTCCGAAGCCTTGGCACTCATATCAAGATAGTGTCAATGGTCGGGAGAAGCTGCCGGGATGGGAGCGCCTTTGGGCGGATCTCATGCAGGAGGAGATAAGGAGGACTACTCGAGATGGATCTTCATCAAAGGGAGCTGATGAAGAAAATTGCGCTTTGGTTGCCAAAGCAAAGAAGGATAGGGTAAGAAAACTTCTCATTCCGGTGTAAAGGGAAAGAAGCAGGATATGGCGAAAGTGAAGTGTTTTCACTGCCATGATCACAGACATTATGCTACCAATTGTCCAAAGAAGAAGAAGAACAAGCAAGCGGGAATATCTGCAGATGGAGAAGCTTTGGCTTCACAGTTCGAGCTTGACTTTTCATTGATCGCATGATTGGTTTCAAGTGTGATGGGATCGGTATGGTTCTTGGACAGCGGTGCGTCATTTCATATGATGGGAGATCGGGATTTGTTCTCAGATCTGGAGGACAAAGATTTGGGTGTGCACATCGAGATGGGCGATGATGGTAGATACAGTGCGACTGGTATCGGTACCATATCCTTTCAGAGGGAGTCTGGTAAACCCTTTGTATTGAAGGATGTCATGCATGTACCTGGATTGAAGAAGAACTTGATCTCGGTGGCGATGTTGGAGGATAAGGGGTATGATGTGGTCTTCAACGAAGGAAAAGCCTTCCTACGCAGTAAGACTACTGGAGAGACCCGGAAGATAGGGGTTCGAAACAAGAACCTTTATCAGTTTCAGGTAGATGGCTGCACAAATATGGCATGCAAAGCGAGAGAAGTGGTAAGCCGGGATGATGAGGGCGAACTGTGGCACAAGAGATTGGGCCACCTTCACCATGGAGCTTTGAATATCCTGCAACAGATTTCTATTGGGCTTCCTAAGGGCACTCTTGCGCAGTTAGATCAGTGCAAGGGGTGTACCTTGGGGAAGTATGTGAAAGCCACCTTTCACGAGAAGGATAGTCGCGCCACGACAATCATTGAGAGAGTTCACACAGATGTGTGTGGTCCTTTCTCAGTTGCTTCGACAGCAAAGCACAAGTATTATGTGATCTTTGTTGATGATTTCTCTCGAAAGTGCTGGATCTTCTTCATGTAGAAGAAGAGCGATACATTCGTGAAGTTCTGTGAGTTTAAAGCACTGGTCGAGAAGGAGTCGGGGAAGAAGGTGATTGCTCTAAGGAGTGATAACGGTGGTGAATTCATCTCGGCTGAATTCAAGGAGTTCTGCAGCGCAGAAGGGATTCCGAGAGAGCTCATCGCACCCCATAACCCACAGCAGAACGGGGTGGCTGAGCGGAAGAACAGAACGATCGTGGGTGCTGCACGGGCGATGTTGCATGATCAGGGCCTACCCCTTCACTTGTGGGCCGAGGCATGCAATACAACAGTGTATGTGCAGAACCGTTGTCCTCACAAGGTTCTTGGCATGAGTACACCGGAGGAGGCTTATTCTGGCAAGAGGCCTGATATTTCCCATTTGCGGTTTTTTGGTTCTCCTGTCTACATGCATGTGACGAAGGATGCGAGAAGGAAGCTGGATCCAACCGCTGAGGTTGGAATATTTGTGGGGTACACTGATACACCTCACAACTACTGGGTGTATTTTTCAGACAGTCGCAAGACTGTTGTGCGACGGGATATAAAATTTTAGGAGGAGAAAGCCATGCAGTGTTCGCTTGAGAGGGAGCTACACTTGCATGCAGATGAGGAGCTGTTAGTTCCTAAGGAGGAGCTTCCGGATGTGGATCAACCACAAGAGGAAGTTCAAGAGGTGGAAGAAACCACCCAGGCAGCGCCAACCATCAGAGGGCGCATGCGCACTACAGAAGCTGAGCGACTGGCTCGGGATGCAGAGAAGGTTGTAGGACCACCTACAGCACAGCGCAGACAGAGACAGTCACCGGATCGGTACACTGGATACATGGCTCTTGTGAGTCAATGTGTTGTGACGGAGCCATCCTCTTGTGAGGAAGCTGTGGAGGAACCCACATGGGTTGATGCCATGATCGAAGAATATGATTCGATCGTCAGGAACAGTGCATGGGAGATTGTCCCAAGACCGGTGGGGAAATCAGTGGTGGGTTCGTGATGGATCTACAAAGTGAAGCAGGCAGCTGACGGGAGTGTGGAGAAGTACAAGGCGAGATTTGTCGCCCGTGGCTTCTCACAGATCGAGGGGATTGATTATGAGGAGACTTTTGCACCTGTCGCAAGGTACTCTTCCATACGGACGATCCTTGATCTCTCAGCGCAGATGGGGTGGCACATTCATCAGATGGATGTGAAGACTGCGTTCCTCAATGGATTTATTGAGGAGGAGGTGTACATAGAGCAGCCTGAAGGTTTTGAGATCTTCAGCAGTGAGTCGCATGTGTGCCGACTCAAGAGAGCACCGTACGGGCTGAAGCAAGCACCTCGTGCTTGGTACACTCGGATAGACAGCTACTTCACCGGGCTTGGATTCTCCAAGAGTGAGGCGGATCCAAACCTGTACCAGATTGTGGTGGAGGGGAAGATGTTGATCATCGTACTGTATGTAGATGATCTGATTTTGACTGGCGATGAGCAGTTGATACTTTCATGCAAGGAGGATCTTGCACGAGAGTTTGAGATGAAGGACTTGGGCATCCTTAATTATTTCCTGGGATTGGAGATTTGGCAGCGCAGCGGAGGACTGTTTGTTTCTCAGGGCAAGTATGCCCGGGAGATTCTGGAGAGGTTCAACATGCAAGGCTGCAAGCCTGTTGACACTCCTCTTCCTGGTGGCTGGAGGAAGGAGGATGCTACTTCAGCAGAGGTAGTGGATGCCACTGTCTATCGACAGTTGGTGGGGTCGCTTATGTATCTGGTCAATACACGACCCGATATATGCTATGCAGTTAACCAGCTTTCGCAAGTTATGGTTAAGCCTACCAAGCTCTTTTGGAAGGCAGGCAAGCATGTATTGCGCTATATTAGAGGCACATCGGGATATGGTCTATGGTACAGACAGGAGGAGGGTTTTAAGCTTTCCGCTTTCCATTGATGCGGGGGACGCGGTGGAGTCCAACCCGACCTCTAAGAGCACATCCGGAGGATTTTTCTAAAGATTTGTCGATGTTGTGGGCCGAGCACAACAGAAGCAGTAGATCCGTAGCAGCTTTCCTCGGTTCAGTTGCATTTGGAGCCCACAGTGATTTATTGTGATAACCAGAGTTGCATTAAACTCTCGGCTAATCCAGTATTTCATGATAGATCCAAACACATCGACATCAGGTACCATCATATCAGAGATTGTGTTCAGCGGAGAATCATGATGCTTTCATATGTTCCCACGGAGGATCAGGATGCCGACATCCTGACGAAGGCGCTCACCAGGAGCAAGCTCGAATTCCACAGAGGCAGGATAGGGGTTGCAGATAATCCATATCTTGCTGAGAGGGAGTGTTGAAAATGCAGCAAGATGATGGAGCTTAGTGAAATGAAGTCACCTTCACTAAGTGGGCCCACAGGCAAATTCTGGTGCAAAATCTATTTTTAGACTATGTCTATTTTTAGACATATGGAGCATGGTCCGGGGATTGCAGTATGTTATTATTGGAGTTGTTAGTCTCCTATACCAATAGGTGTCATTTTTCATGATTGTCTTGATTGAACTATGGAATATGTTCAAACCTTTTCAGGGAGCAAAGGTGTTCCATATTCTTGTAAATCAAAAAATTCAAAAAATTTAAAAAAAAATGTAAAGAGGGTATACCCTAAAAGAAAAATCAAAGGGTAAGAAAATAAAATGGTCAAAAAGAAAAAGAAATGAACCCCAAGCAAAAAATAGACCAAGGAAAGTGTGCAAATTCAAATGCCACTACTATTTCATTTTTGTAAATAAGTGATTGTGTGCAGCTTGTCAAACTTTTGCCACAATTTATGAATAAGTCAAACTGTTTAAACTTGGCTTACTCATATTTCAATTTCATGTTATAGATTAGAGAATAAAGATCTGACCAAACAGTTTAATCTTGGCAGATAAGTAGATAGGTAGAGTCAATAAGAGGTGCACAACAGTCTAATCTGAGCCCTTCGATGTAATAAGGGTAGAAATAGATAGATTTATCATGTAAAAAGAAAAGGTTGAAAAGGGTTTGCAAGGCTAAATGCACCCTAATAAAGAAGAGAAAATGGTAGTGTCAAGTAGATAGGGTAGGTAGATGGTGCTGCAAAGTGTTATCTGATGAATGATGCTGCTACATGTTTTTAATCCTTTACTTCCATCACAAATACTGAAGCAGGAAACACACTGGAAAGTCACAACAAGCAAAGTCAAAAATCATTAACCTCCCTCATCACTTTCCCCTTAAAAGCTTTACTAATTTCCCCAAAGTACTAAGGTATTTGGAGATCAAAAGGGCTCAAGGCATTTCCTTGACTTTTGGAGGGACCGGACCCTCGGCCTAATGATCAAAAAGACCTAAGTACTTGAGATAATTCATCATTATAATCATTCACTTTTAACTTTTTCCTAAGTAAAATCCAATTTTACTTAGGAAAATCATGCAAAATTCCATAAAAATCCCTCAAAATAACTTACTATTCTAAGTTTAAGTGTTCAAGATGAGATATTGCAATTTACTTCAGAAATTGTCACTTTCTTAGATGTGCAAAGTATTTTGAGTTCCCTTGTCCCTTTGTCATATTAATGTTTAACTCTAGTTACTAAATCCCTAGTGAAAATGCCTTATCCTAAGTATATAATTCCTTTTAAATTAATATCCCAAAAAACCCCTCTATTATGTTTTAACCAAAGTATTTACTTCCCAAATATTCATTAAAAACCCGCTTCAAAAGCCCTTTGGTTAAATATATCGTTATATAATAGTCCCGCCCCTATGGTAAGTTAATTATATTAATTAATTTATCATATAATAAAACATATACGAGAAAAACTTTAAACATATGATATATATGTTTAAACGCAAAAAGATGAATAAAGCCAAAGTTTTAATTCAAACTACTGAAAAGTCCTATGCCACCGTGGCCCATCCACCATGGCATTCTGCCCGACGTTTCAAACCCACCGCAACCCCTATTTCCATTATATAGCGGGATTAACTAATTATCTGAGTTAGTTAATAACCAACCTCATTCACCAATTAGAAACGCCCCGGGATGTTTAAATAATGTAAATCGCGTTTAAAACCCCGCCGGGCCCACGCATTAAACCTCCGCCATCTATCCGTCCTTTCCACCATGATAACTTGCTATTCTAAGTTTAAGTGTTGAAGATAAGATATTGCAAATTACTTCAGAAGTTGTCACTTTCTTAGATGTGCAAAGTGTTTTGAGTTCCCTTGTCCCTTTGTCATATTAATGTTTAACTCTATTTACTAAATCCCTAGTAAAACGCCCTATCCTAAGTATATAACTCCTTTTTTATAAATACCCCAAAAACCCCTTTATAATAAAGTTTAACCAAAGTAATTATTTTCCCAAATATTCATTAAAAACCCCGCTTCACAAGTCCTTTGGTTAAATATATCTTTATATTATAGTCCCGCCCTTATGGTAATTAAATAATGTTTATTTGGTACCATATAATAAAAACATATATACGAAAAACTTTAAACATATGATATGTATGTTTAACACAAAATATAAATAAATCCAAAGTTTTTAATTCAAAGTAAAACTGCGGAAAACCTCCTGCCACCGTGGCTCATCCACCTGGCATTTCCCCAATGATTAAAACCCACCACAACCCCTATTTCCATTATATAGCGGGATTAACTAATTATCTGAGTTAGTTAATAACCATCCTCATTCACCAATTAGAAACGCCCCGGGATGTTTAAATAATGTAAATTGCGTTTAAAACCCCGCCGGGCCCACGCATTAAACCTCCGCCATCTATCCGTCCTTTCCACCATCGGATCGCTCCTTCACAGATCTACGGCTAGCGTTCATTCCGCTAGCCATCCCTTGTCAAAGTTTTAACCAGCGGGGGATGGGTGGTATTTGACTAGTCACCCGTCCACGTGTCAATAACTTTGTGGAATCGCTGCCCTCGCAGTTAATACCACCCTTGCTCATAAGCGGTGCGGGGATTACCGCTTACCGCTTACTGCTTACCGCCCGACCTTGCATACGTCAGCCCGTACACTGATGACGTCACTCCTCGAAAAACTAAAGAACCCTTTTAACTTGTAAATAAAGCCAATTTTCATGTTTTTTCCGTTATTTTCGTTATCAAACGCGACTGTGCTCTCTGCTACGGTTTTCGAATTTTCATTGAAATCCACTGTTCCATTCAATTTCGCTCCATAAATCCGCCAGACCTGCGTTCAAGCGTCCTCCTGCTACCGCCTCTTACCTGTTAAGAACCAGCTTTCTTCCAAAAACAGGTATTTATCCTATTCCGCCCCGAAACTGCAAGTAAAACTCTGTTTTCTTTGTTTTCTGCTGAATTAGTGATTAAAAATCATCGCTGAGATCTTCCCAGAGTTTTTAAAACTGTGTAATTACTCCCTGAACCTACAAATTGTGCCAATTTCCTTCATTTTCGAAATCACGCCCGGCCTGTGAAGAAAACCATAAACCTCCATTTTGAATCCACAAGAACCAAAATGGAGGCCCCGGCAGCTTTGAATATAACTCCACTGAATGCTCCTCACCGTGAATTGGAATATTTACCTTTGGTAGATAGAGATTTTCAGATTAAAGACTTGCATTTTGATGAAAGCCCCCTTCTGATTTTTTGTCGCTGCAGAGACGATTATTCAAAAGGGCAAGATGTCATTGGACTGTGGGAATCCAATCTCCCAAGGTACCTCATCCCCTCAGTCATTAATTTCCCAGAAATTATCCACTATTGCCATTCAAGCTATGATCCCACTCAGAGAGCTGTGATATCCCCTGACCAAAGTGTTCTATTCCCCATTACTCCCCAGGCCATCAATAAAATGCTACACTTTGAACCTGACCAAGAATTGGCACCTCTGTCCATGGAAGATTTGATTGAGAAGTCTAATAAATTGACCTTAGAGAAGTTAGAGTCCATTTGCCATAATTTCATGTTGCCTGAACACCAACCTAAGGGACCTCCTCCCTATGGTTTTTATTATTTCAATCAATTGGGAAGACTCATCCTCAATATGATTTCTTTTGTTTTGGGCTTCAACACCAGTGAATATGTTGATGAGATAACCTTGGTTTTACTATCCATTTTTACTCCTGGGCAACCTCCTGAGATTAAATATGACTTTGCCTCCTTCATAGCCAACAAGATCCATGATCAGTTCATGAGGCTAGATGATGAAAAAGTTTTTAAATATTCCTCAGTCATCTATCATCTCATTATCTACTATCAGTCAGAAAGGTTCCATTTCCCTGTTCAAAAACTTGATGCCAAGGGAAACCCAAGGTCAGTTATATTTTGGTCTCCCATAATCCATTCTTATGAGTCTCCCTATTCCTATTCTGAGTTCATAGATCTTTTTGTATATCCTGCAACTACATTGTTGACAGGGATTCCTCCCCCAAGACTCAGTAATGAAATAAGGAAGACCTTGCAACTTTCAAGGACCTATAAAGTGGGGGATTGGTATTTGTATCAAGACCATACAGTCATCAGAATCTATGGATGTGAATTACATCCATTCAAGTTACCAAAGTATGTACCCATGAGACTATTTGCCTTGGAATATTTTAGGCAAATGAACAATTCAGATGTGATCCATTTTTGTAGTGTGAAAAAGAAAGCTCAACTCCGGATTAAAAGCCAATTAGGTCCCTATATCTGCAATTCTAGAGAGGCTGAGCGAGAAGCAGAGGATATATTACAAAACCGCTGCAAATTTCAAAGAAGCTTTCGTTGGGTTCCTTATGACCCATTTGGTTTCATCTGTGAAAAAAAATTAAAGAACAAATCTTCCCCTTATATCCACCACAAGATTCCTGATATAGAGCAATATGCTAACCAAGATGAATGGGTGGAAAAAACACTTGTTGAAGAAGAAAGTGCAGAAGAAAAAATGAATAAAGTTATGAAAGATCTTCAAAATAAATATGACCTAGAATCTTATGGTCAAGTGCAGGTACCCCAAATTGGTACATCTTCAGCAGCAAATCCACAGCAGAGATTGCAGGAAGGCAGTCCACCAGTGGCAGCAGAGACAAAAGGTAAAGGAAAGGAACCTGCATTACAGGTGATTGAAACTTTAGTCATGACAGAGAAACCACAAACTTCAAAAGCACCTGAACAATCACAGGTTTCTCCCACTCAGGCAAAGCACACACAAGTTCCAGAGTTACAAACTCCATCAAATGTGGAAATAGGTAAGAAAAGGCAAGTTCCAGATACCACACCTCTTAAAGAGCCTTCAGGAACACATCAAGCTAAAAAACATAAATCAGATCCACTTCCAGAAGTGGAAATCATAGATGAAGTGTTTGATGATGGGAGGGAAGACAGCCAACAAACTGGCACAATTAGTGAAACAAACATAGGACAGAAAGGGAAAACTTTACAAAAGCAATTAAGTACTGAGGTATCCTCTTTCAGACCACCAAAAACAGATACAGGGGATATTAAAAGAACCTTCATTAATATCAAAGCAAAGAATGATCCATTAAAAATGAAGGTATATGATCAATATATGAAGATGGCTCCCCATAATCAGGAAAGGCTAATGTCAGCATTTGACATGTCACAAGGCAAAATGATAATGAGCCACTTCAAGTCAAAGGTGCCAAAACCCATTACTGCAGCTGACTACATCAGGACTAATTTTGAAGTTTTGGCAAAGGACATCCATCCTCTGGACCAGATAGAGCTACACAGACAAACTGGGGAAATGGTCTATTCCACTCTTACCAATAAAGCCATGGCAGCTATAACGCTGCAGGATTCTTTGAATAACACAACTGCACAATTGCAAATTGAGAAGGCCTCTTCACAGGCCAAAGATAACAGAATAAAGTCTTTAGAAGACATAATCATTAGTTTGGGTCACAACCCCAAAGACATTAAAAGTATTGAGGCATTAATAAAGAAGAAAGATGATGACATAGTTGCACTGAGAAAGCAGCGAAAATTGCCAGCCTCAAGGCACCCTCAGACCCAAGAAGTTCTAAAGGGGAATTCACAGGAAGAAATAATGGAGTTGCTCCTAAATATGACTGAGCGACTAAGTGAAACGGAGAAGGAATTGGAACAAGCTTTGCAGGAACAGGAAACTATCAGGCATACATCAACCACAGGTACTACAACAACAGATCAGCAAACACAGCCATCCTAGGTAAACACTTCTGGTTTGAGTTCTGATGAATTAATAAAACAAATGGAAAGTCTACAACTAAGGGTCATAGAACTTCAAACCACGAAATTGCAATTAGTAAAATTGGAGGAGAAATATGATACATCCAAAAAGACAGTTGCTGATAACACCAGGGAAAAAAAAAGATTAGAAAAATTGGTTCAGGCTTTGGAAAAAGATCTTTCATTGGAAAAGCCTTTAAAGGAAATAAATGACATTCTTTGGGGTAATATCATTGAGTTAATAAACGGTATTTGGCCCTCTATTCAAGCTATTTTTGAACAAAATGATTTGGTTAGAATAGCCCAAGAAGAAATAAATAGAACCAGAAATGAATTAAGAGGCAGGCCTGAGCAGGCCAATCAGCTTATTCAATTTTTGAACACCCGGACAAAGCAACAGCTGGCAGTTTTGTGGATTGAAGACAGGACCAGCACAGTTTTGGAAATAAAGAGAGTTTTCATCAAAAGAACTTTCATGCAGAATTTAGAAAGGAAGTGCACAGATATTTTGGTTGATATCAATATTTTCAGAGAGAAATTTCAAGCTTTGTTGGACAGTGGGTTACCAAGTCCTATGCTCTCAGAGGATCAAATAATGGACTTGGAAACCTATGTAAAGAAAATAAATGCTCATGCTCAAAATACAGCTGCTTGTTCTCCTAGTTTACCACAATCAACATTACCAACAAGGAGAAATATCTATGATAGAGTGAGGAATTTATTTCATTTGGAACATGAAATAAAGTATCTATTTCCTAATGAGCCCACCTTTTACAAACTCACAGAAGCAGATGAAACATTGAGAAAACTCAAAACGACTATGATACCAGACGATTCATGGTGGAGAGACTTATTAGAGATTCTATAAAAGTTATTTTCAGGATGAGAATTTATCTTTACTATCAAGTAAATGGTAAAAATGAGTACAGATGAAAGAGTATCCGTAAAGACAAAGAGTATCAAACAAGCAAAGAAATTACTCCAGAAGACAGCAACAAACCCTTTTTCAGCACTTGCCTCCAGCACATCCATAAAGAAAGGAAACAGCACATCAACAGTTACTTATTATGCTATCTACGAGACCATTTGTCTCCTGTTTACTTGTAAAGTACTCCTTAGTCATCCCAAATTATGGGCTAGTATTGTGTGAGATATTTTCAATTTTTTGTGTATAAATAAACCCTCAAAGAGAGCATTGAGGGTGGATTCTATTACTTTGCTGTAACATTGAGATTTTCGGAATAAAAGCATTTTGGAGAAATTTATTCGTGGCTTACTGGATGACGATTTAAAGCACTGGACTTGTTGCAGGATTCATGTGTTGGACTACAGTTCAATAAGTTTTTCTACCCTTTTGTCTAAAATTTTATATTAGTTTATAATATCATCATGTCCATTTCTGAATAATTTACATAAAGGATTGAATCAGAATTTTCTTAATTGTACTCTGATTTCAAATGTGATTGTTCTTAATGTTTTCCTCTAAATTAGTTATAAGCATGAATTCTTAAATGCTTTTGCTTTGCTAATTTAAACATTGTTGATTACTATAATAAAGAATTCTTCATTGCTCTTTATTTGTAGTCATCTCATTTCTTTCTTTCTTTTGAACATGGTGAAAGATTCTTAGCTGCCTTTCATCCCTTCAAAATCATCCCATCCACTTTAAATTTTAAGGATTGTTCTCTGCCTAGCTATCTTGCCCTGTAAAGCCATCTTGTGCGTAGAATAGAAATCCAGTAAAGCCATCCTTTGACTCCATAGCCCAATGGACTGAAAGCCCTCAACCTTGCCCTTAGTTTGTGGATTCCACCATTTTCCCAAACAAACTCTTGAATCTATAACTAGCCTAAAACCTTCTAAGAACAAAGATAAATTATAAAGAGAGAGCCCTCTCTGGATGCAGATTGGCTAGATTCTGCATCTAAAAGGTTGATTTGTGGTTACCTCAGGTATACTTTCTTCTTACACAACTTCTAGGAAAACCCGAGTGATAACAGAGTATTGGTCATGTTGGTAAAAATAGACGGACTTCTATTTTTTGGACCTATAGGTCGAAGTCTATTTTTAGACTGCCTCTCCTTAAAATAGGGAAGTCAAATATTATTTACCCTTAATAATATTTGGACTCTAAACTTCAGTTTACTCTCTTGGAGCACTTCAGTTTGAGCCTTGGAAGTGGCTCATGCATCTGACAGAGGAATTACACTATTCCTAGGGGTTTGGTGAGCTCATGCATGGTTGACTTCAGTTAGGACTTCAGTGGCAGAAGTTTGGTGGAGTTGATGAGACAGTTGGTGGAGTTGTGTTCGGTTTAACTTAGTTGAACTAGTTGAGATTAGTTTAACTAGCCAATCAACTAGTAATGAGTGGAGTGAATTAAATATTATTTAATTCACTAATTATTAACTCATTATTCAACTCAAGAACACATCAGTTCACTACAGTGCATGGACAGTTCAGTGGAGACCAGTGAAAGAGGTAGATGAAAGGGTGGAGTTAGCTATCAATGGCGACATCAGTTGTGCATGAGATTTGCACCACACTTGGAGGAATTTCCCATGATGATTGCATTGTCAAGCCAAGGAGATTCGAACCTTGGATCTCTATATAGACAGGCCTGGATTGCGCAATAGAGGCAAGGCAATTGGCGGTGAGTTTTGAACCAGTAACCTGTTCAAAACTGAGCTAGATTATGTGTAACTTCATGAGAAAGTACCGAGTACTTGTGAGGAGTATTGTACTGAGTTTGTTACATGATTTCTCCATTATAATATACACAATAGCTGCGGGGTTTTCAGCTATAAGCTTTCCCCATACATACCGTGTTAATGTGTATGATGATTTGATGTGCTATCGCTTGTTTTATTTCCGCATGTTTGATGATCTGAGTGGAAGAGATTATGTGTTGCATATAAATTCGAATTGTATGTGATCAGGATAGTCTCGGTGGATAATTAATCATTATTCAGCAAATTTTTACATAGATATCTCAGGAGATGATTGCCTACCTTCCAAAAGAGCTTGGTAGGCTTAACCATTGTTTGACTAAGCTGGTTCACTGCATAGCATATGTTCGGTCTTGTATTAACTAAATACATGATTGAACTCACCAACTGTCGATAAACAATGGAATCCACTACCTCTGCCGATGTAGCATCCTCTTTCCTCCAATTTCCTAGAAGAGGAGTATCCATGGGCTTGCATTCATCCATGTGAAACTTACCAAGTATCTCCCGAGCATACTTGCCTTGAGACATAAACAATTCACCTTCTCGCTGCCATATTTCCAATCCAAGGAAATAATGAAGGAGGCCCAAATCCTTCATCTCAAACTCCTTTGCAAAATCTACCTTGCATGAGTGTATCAACTGCTCATCACCCATTAGTATTAAATCATCAAAATAAAGAACAATGATTAAAAGCTTACCCTCCACCACAATTTGGTACAGGTTTGCATCTGCCTCACTCTTGGTGAAGCCAAGTCCAGTGAAATAGCTGTCGATCTGTGTGTACCAAGCACGTGGTTCTTGCTTCAGCCCATACAACGCTTTTTTGAGTTTGCACACATGCGACTCACTGCTGAAGATCTCAAATCCTTCAGGCTACTCAATGTACACCTCTTCCTCAATGATGCCATTAAGGAACACAATCTTCACATCCATCTGATGAATGTGCCAACCCATTTACGCTGAGAGAGCAAGGATGGTCCTTATGGAAGAATACCGTGCAACAGGTGCAAAGGTTTCTTCATAATCAATCCCCTCGATTTGTGAGAAGCCTCGGGCAAAAAATCTTGCCTTATACTTCTCGACGTTCCCATCAACAACTTGCTTTACCTTGTAGATCCATCTTGATCCTACAATTGATTTACCCACTGGCCTTGGAAAAATCTCCCAAGCACTGTTTCTGACAATGGATTCATACTCTTCCACCATGGCATCTACCCATGTGGGCTCCTGCATTACTTCTTCAAAATAATTTGGCTCTATCACAATACACTTGCTCTTAAGAGCCATGTATCCAGTAAATCGGTCAGGTGGTTGTCTTTGTCTGTGCTGTGATGTAGGGACTCCTACATTCTGTGACGCATCAAGCTTCAGTCTCTCAGCTTCTGTGGTACGCTTTGTTCCTGTTTTGATGTTTGGTTCTGCATGAGTGGACTCCTCCACTCCATGAATCTCCTCCTGTGGCTGATCAACATCTAGAGGCTCATCTTTGGGAACAAGTAGCTCCTCCACTGCATGCAAGTGTATCTCCCTCTCAAGTGACAACTTCATGGCTTTCACCTCATTGAATTTTATATCCCGTCACACCACAGTCATTCGACTATTTGGAAAATACACACAATAATTATGGGGTGTTTCTGTGTACCCCACAAATATCCCAACTTCTGCAGTCGGCTCTAGCTTCTTCCTGGCGTCCTTTGTCACATGAATGTAAACAAATGAGCCAAAAATCTTCAAATGAGAAATATTAGGCTTCTTACTAGTAAAAGCTTCTTCAGGTGTACTCATGCCAAGTACTCTATGAGGACAACGGTTTTGTGCATAAACCGTAGTGTTGCATGCTTCCGCCCACAAGTGCATTGGTAGGCCTTGGTCATGCATCATAGCTCGTGTCACACCCACGATCATTATGTTCTTCCTCTCCACGACCCCATTCTACTGTGGTTTATGAGGTGCTATGAGTTCTCTTCAAATTCCTTCTTTTCTATAGAAGTATTTGAATTCATTAGAGATATATTCACCACCATTATCGCTCCGCAGAGCCTTCACTTGCTTCCCCGATTCCTTCTCCACCAATGCTTTAAACTCACCGAACTTTGATAATGTTTCGCTCTTCTTCTGCATGAAGAAGATCCAACATCTACGATAATAGCCATTAACAAATGTAACATAATACCTATGTTTTGCTGTTGAACCAACCGAGAAAGGTCCACACACGTCTGTGTGAATTCTCTCTAGGATCACCGAAGCACGGTTCTCCTTCTCATGAAAGGTGGTCTTCACAAACTTACCCATAGTGCATCTCTTGCACTAATTTGACTGCGCAAGAGTACCCTTGGGAAGTCCAGTAGAAATCTGCTGCAAAATATTCAAGGCGCCATGGTGAAGATGGCCCAATCTCCTGTGCCATAATTTGCCCTCATCTTAGCTCGCCACTTCTTCTGCTTTGCCCATCATTGCAGCACAACCATCTACCTCCAGCTTGTAGATATTCTTAACTTTAATCCATATCCTCTTGGTTTGAATCGTTGTTTTGTGTCGCAGGAAAGCTTTTCCCTCACTGAAAAAAACATCATAACCTCTGTCCTCCAACATGGCGACCGAGACCAAGTTCTTCTTCAAACCTGGAACATGCATAACATCTTTCAACATAAATAGTTTACCTGACTCCCTCTCAAAGGTAATGGTTCCAATTCTAGTCACATTGTATCTACCATCGTCGCCCATCTCTATATGCATTTGGAGATCCTTCTCCTCCAAGTCACTAAACAACTCCTTGTCTCCCGTCATATGGAAGGAAGAACCACTATCAAGATACCACACCAATCCTATTGTGCTTGAAACCAAGCATGCGATCAAAGATAAATCAAGTTCAAATTGCGAGGCTAAGGCCTCACCCGTTGCAGCTCCAACAGCCTTCTTGTTCTTATTTTTCTGTGGGCAGTTAGTGGTGAGATGCCCATGTTCGTGACAGTGAAAACACTTCACTTTGGACAAATCCAACTTCTTTCCTTTAGCCTCAGATTTTGGATGGGATTTCTTCCCCTTCCCTCTCCTTGCTTTTGCAGCCAAAGCGCAATTATCTTCATCATCATTCTTCTATGAAGAGCCATCCATAGTATTCGCCTTATCTCCTCCTACACAAGATCCGACCAAAGTTGCTCCCAATCCGGCAGTTTCTCTCGTCCATTGACAAAGTCTTCGTAGCTATGCCAACTCTTTAGAAGCCCAAGGAGAGACAAGCTCACCAAGTCATCATCCACAACTGTAATTCCCACACTCCCCAACTCATCTCTACATTGGAAAAACTTCGTGAGATATTTTGGAATACTGTCGCCCTTTTCCATTTTGATTTTTTTGAGCTTATATTTTAGTGCCAACTTCCTATGGTCGCTGATACTTTGGAAAAGATCTGTCAAAGCCTTCCACATTGCAAATGGAGTGGCTTTCCTGTGAAGGATTGACACAATATGGTTTTTCACACCTTCCAACAGAATTCTTCTTGTCTTCGCTACCTTCTTTTACCATGCGTCAAGTACTGCAACATCGCTAGAAGTAGGCTTAGGAACATCGCTATCGATGAACTCCTTCAGTCCATTATCTTCAAGCACCGCTTCCATCCTGTCCTTCCAAGCTATGTAATTCAAGCTACCCTCAAGGTTATACTCCAATTGCAACCCATTGAAAGACATTTCAATAAATACTCAATAGTCGCACCAAGAAATTTCTGCAACAAATTCGAATTGTCCACCAGCACAAAACTCAACACCTCTTCACTATTACAGTCTCCAGTGATCAATATTGCTCCGATACCATGGAGAAATTTATTAATACTGATGTATTACAAGATTCTCTTGATCTAACAATATTTATCTTCTTGCTAAATATAGAATTCTTCCACTTAATTCTTTGCGAAAATTAAATTGCCAATTGAAAAACTCATGAAGAAAATCAATCGCACATAAACATAGTTGTTTAACAAGAAAGCTTAAAGCTAAAAACTCCAACTATCATATATTATGTATATCAATGGAATCATGTAATAATCTCATACAAAGCTTAGTACATCAAACTCTCAGTACAATCAACAATCATTACACACTGTCATGCATAAATTTGCATATCTATGCACCAATTTCTTGCCTCATGACAGCTTGCCTCCAATGCGCAATCCCTGCTGAAGAAGACCCCTGAATGAATTCGAACTGGCCTTGCCTTGACTGCGCAATCCTCATTGGCATCTCCAATGTGTGTCAGATGCATTGAATGCATCACTATAGTCACAACAGATAGTCCATCTCACCCTTTCACTTATCTCTCCACTGGGTCTCCACTGGAACTGACATGCAAGTAGTTAACTGTTGTATTTTTTCAGTTGCAAGTGAGTCTCTAGTTGTGAATTAATTAAATAATTAATTCACTAAACTCTCACTAGCATATCTTTTAGTTAGACTAAATACAATTAGCTCAATTGAGTTTAACTCACTTAACAGAGTTAAACTAAATAACAACTCCTGTAACTACTCTTCCAACTCTGTCATAACTTTTCCACTTCAGTTCTAACTGAGTTCTCCATGCATGAGTCACCAACCAACCCTAAGAATTGTGTAATTCCTTCAGCCCACTGATTTGCCAAATCTGTTCACTGAAATAAAGTGTTCCAAGAGAATAAGTTGATATTTATTGTCGGATTATTATTAAGGGATAATAATAATTTACATGCACCTATTTTTAGATTGACGATCTATAAATAGACTTCGCCCAATATTCTAAAAATAGAATTTCATCTATTTTTCACATTTGATCAACCATATACAAATAACATCCTGTAACTTATAGAATATGCTCACCATGTTTAAAAATCGACATACACATAAAAATAGCCTGCGGGCCCCACTCAGTGAAGGTGCTTACTTTTCACTAAGCTCATCATCTTGTTGAATCTCAACATATATCTATGTAAAATTGTAAAATTGTAATTGTAATTCTAATTGTATGTAAAATTCTAAAATTGTAATTGTAATGGTATATATGTAAAATTGTAAAATTGTAATTGTAATCGTAAAGTTTATGTAAAATTCTAAAATTGTAATTGTAATTGTATGTAAAATTCTAAAATTGTTATTGTAATTGTAAATATTTGTAAAATTTTAATTGTATTACTGTGAAATGATTGTAATTGTAATTGTAATTGTATGTGAAATTGTAAAATTGTAATTGTAATTTTAATTTTAATTGTAACTGTATGTAAAATATTTGTAAAATTTTAGTTGTATTAATGTGCAATGATTTTATTAAAATTTTTAAATTTGTAAAATTGTAAATAATTGTAAAATAATTTATTATTTTATTATGATCTTACATACAAAAAAAAAAGAACTTTATACAGTATGCCATTGTTTTTGAGATCAACATAATTGCAAATTATCAAGTGAAATATTAATTTTAACATTAACACAATGCAATTACCAATTAATTCAAAATACATATTATAATGTTTCGAAAAAAAGAGTCTTATAAGTTATAAGGTAGTTAAGTTCTCTTATTTATAAAAACCCATCTTAAAAAGTATAAATATTGATGAAACAACACATGTACCGATTATTTTAATTTTAATTTTAATATTACCGAATGATGTTTTATACTGTTTGGGTGGTGCATTTATAAGAACACGATGCATCGACGTCGGTGCGTACATCATTTAAAAGCGCACCGATTTCTTGATATATATTTTTTTACCTAAAAAGTTGATAATTTATTTATAAAATATATTAATGAATGATATGGTACATGTTTCATATTGATAAAGAAATAACTGACAAGATATCAAGTAACAGAAATACTGATAACACATCAAGAAAAGAAAAAAAGACAAGTTCTTTGTAAATTCTTTACAAAAAATATTATTTTTGAACTATATGTAAGTTTAACTAATATGTATTGTTTATTGTGTATCATGCAGAGCCACAAAATGACGAAGTTCAATAAGATTATTTCTGATTTAGTACTAGAAGAGTGTAAAAACTTGATGGAAAAATTGCAAAAGGATGAATTAGGTGAATGAAAAAATACTATCGATCCAATATGTGTTTTTTTTCATTAATAATATACTTAAAATTTTTAGATAACATGTTTCAAACAATCTATTACTTCACATCTGTTTAATGTTCTACAGGGACCAAAAACTTAGAAAATGAATATTTTTCTAAGAAAATAAAAAAAATAGAACATGTAAATGAAAATGAATTGCTCCTTAGCTCATCTGGAGTGGTGCTGGAGGTTAACGAAAGGGGAAAAACTTTTACACAATTTTGAGGGATCTAGTAGAATGAATATATAGACATTCTTTCCACTTACAATACAAATATCAATCCAATGATTCCAAGAACCAAATTTTATCTAAACTACAGGAAGAGTTTCCAAATAATTGGTCAATGAGACATGTCAGACTTTTAATAGAAAAAATGTACAACAACAAAAAAGAAGGAATGAAAAAGTAATATTCCTTTAAATGTTTTTTCTAGAATTAGTTATAAATATCATTTATAAATATCACTTTTTTCATATTTACTTTTTATATATCAATATAAAAAAGAAATAGTTTATTCTCATGTCACATTTTCAGGAAGATTATGAAAATCTCAAAAGATGAATGTGCTGATATCATAAATATGCCAATAGGAATGTCCAAAAAGGCGTACAAGGAGATGGTCAAAGAAATGGACAAAATTACATCGCAAGAGAAGCCATCTCAACAACAACGTACTTCAAATGTAATATGTAGTCATTGAATTTTTTAATCATTAGGTACAATAAATAAACAATTTAGCATTAAATATTAATTTTCAAGTATTTTCTTGTAGAAAAGAAAAGAAAATGAAACCCATTCAGCACATAAAACATGACGACAAGGAAGAAAATGGTTGATATCTAAGTTTGTGAGTAATTGTTACTTCCTTATAACAACTTGACTAGATTTCATTTTTTTGTGTATTTTAAGTTGTTTTACAAAAATCATCATTGAATGTCTTCAAATAGGTGCTAACATACAAAGAAATACCATCAGACTAATTGATTGACATTGGATTAAACATGGGTTGTGAGTATATGTTGGCATTTCAAAAATTAATTGTGGAATTTGTAAGCATCTATCAATCTTGTTTTACTTAGTTTCGTCCATAAATAGTAGAACAAAAAAATCTTTTGTATTAAATATATGATTTGTTATGGGGTATAAAACTTGTAGGAAACAAAGTATGGAACCGTGCCAACAGATTAAATCTTGAAAGATGGAATAGTACATGGTTTTAAAAGAATGCGTATAGTTCATGAGTCAATTGTTGCTATGTTACACCATTTCTTTTTGATATACATTGATGTATATTATTTAATATTGCAATTTTCATTATTCTCACCAATGTATATACACTCAGTACAATTTATTTTATGTTTGTAGATGGAAGGTGAAGTAGAAGAAAACAATCAACACAGTGAAAAAAAAGTTCCTGAAAGTAACCCAAGTCATGGAAGTATCTCGAGCAGTGACAATAGTTCAAGCGAAGAATGATGATCATTATGTTTGGATATCAAAGCAAGGTGTTGTATTTTTTGAAATAATTGTCTGTGGAATCAGACATTTTGTTTAATGTAATGGACATAGTGTCTCAATTTAAAGATAAAAGGATACCAATAACTGTCCCATTTTGTATGACAAAGACTGTCTTATATATATATATATATATATATATATATATATATATATATATAGAATAAAATATTTTTTAATTTATTCTATTGTGTTCTCCATTGTCGCTGTGAAATGTAACACCACTGATTAAATTTATGGATGATTAAATAATATAATGAAGAGATGTGAAATCTGATGATATAATATAAAAAATTAATCCAAACATCACATTCAAATGCACTAATAAAAATTTAATTGATATGAATATTGTTATAAGATATGTGTCATCTTTTGATGGATAATGAATTAAAAAAAATCACAATAATTATGATATAATATAACAAATTAATCCAAACATCACATTCAAATGCATTAATAAAAATTTAATTAATATGAAAACTGTTATAAGATGTGTCAACTTTTGATGAATAATGAATTTTAAAAAATCACAATAATTGCACTCTCATAGGTCGATGTTTCTAAAAAATAAAAAATGAACACTGATTCATGTCAGTTACTGTACACCGGTGCTTTTATATGATACAGCGGACCGGTGCGGTTCTATGACCTATGGGAACCGCACAAATACCAATAACAATTATAAATCTCAGTGTGTTTGTGCGATACTGCGCACCAGTACGTTTATGTGAGACTACGCACTGGTGTATTTGTACGACCTATGGGCACCACACAAATACCAATACGAATTAGAAAAATTGGTGCGTTTGTGTGATATTGCACACAAGTGCGTTTCTATAAGACTATGTACCAGTGCATTGATACGACCCGTGGGCACTACACAAATCCCAATACCAATTAGAGAGGCCTCGTGCGTTTTATCACCTACAGTGCACCTGGTGGGGTTTTAGACCTTTACGACCTAGTGCATTCACCTTTGACCACCCCGAGCCAACCGTCTAGATGACACGTACCGATGCGTTGACACCTTAGTAGCACACCAATGAAAAAAAAATCCGTAATAACCTTTGACCGCCCAATATTTTTAAATGTGTTGAAATTATGTTAAAAGCTCTGCCAAAACCTCCATTACCAAAAAAAAATGTTGCAAAAAATGTTTTTTTGACAATTTTAACCAATTTTATAACACTAAAAACCTCCTTTATAACCTATGCTAGAGGGTCTTTTCCTTGTAGTGGTTATTCTCTGTTTTAATAATTAAAAAAATATTTCTTTGTGGTTTTGTTTACTGTGTGTTATCTCCTTTTTTTTTTCCGGCATAACAATTTTTCAGATGTTGGGATCCTCCCCTCCCAAGATCCATTTCAAATTTTTAGATCTTTGGGGCCTCCGCCCAAGATCCATATCAATGGTATTAGATTCATGTTACGAATCCATGCGAATGAGGGTTTCACGTATATTTTTATTTCAAATTTTTTCACCAATATTCAACAAAATTCATGAACGTGCTAGGACCTTTACGTAACACTTTCTTGGGAAAAGCAGGAAGTTTTTTTTTCATTTTTTTGCAGGAATTTTTGGGGTGGCGAGTTTGCAGATCATATCTAAAAATTTTGGTGAAAAATTTACAAAAAAAATACCAGATCTGGATTCCTTGTGAAATTATTCCCAAATTCAAAAAATAAATAGGTCGAATCAGAGTCCGGATGTGGGATATATCATTGATTTAAAATCAGTTGTGCTGCAGCTATTGTTTTTGATGAAAATTCATGGATGGAGTCTATCCTATAACTTTTTTGCAGCTTTTATACATAATTTCAGAAAAATGATTGCATATCCGAGTTCCTCTTGAAAAATCACCCAATTTCAAAAAAAAATTGGTCAAATCAAAGTTCAGATGAGGGAGATATCGCTGATTTACAATCAATTATTTTTTTCAGAACTTTTGTGACAGTGAGATAATTACAGCGTGAACATGAGTTTCTAGAATATCCAGATATGGATTTCAATCACGTGGGAAGATGAAAAATGATCATTCTATTTCCAAAAGTAGGTTATAATAAATATTCTGAGTTATATTGACTGATTTATGCCCATTTTGAATTAGTTTTATATCTGAAGAAACATTCAGAGCGGGTTCCCTTTGGAGACATGACCTCCCACTCTGCTTTAGTGGGCACCTACTTCACATTCATTGGTTTTAGCATAGAAACATCCGGCTTGGGTTCTTTGGAGACATTCCCTCCTACCCCAAGCTATGTAGGCACTTGTTACTTCATCAACAATCAACATCACGATTATGGGTCAACCACAAAAAATCATTGCCATCGAAGTCCATTTGTTAGGCCATACACTGTTAGTATTACCATTGGTCACAAGCATTACATGGTATCTCTATCCTCGGATCTTCATTTTTCATGGTTATGGGTCATCCACAAACCCACACTTCATCGAATTCCATTTTCTAGGACACACACTATTAGTATCATAGTTGGTCACAAGCATTAGAGAGTATCTCTATCCTCAGATCTTCATTCATCATGGTTATGGGTTAACCACACAAAGCCCTTCTCTTCAGTGGATCTTCATATTCAACACAAGCTTATTAAGAGGGAACTTCATGCAATGGGGACCATTGCTTCTTGAGGAGAGAGGAATGATCTAAATGGAATGTGGCATCTACCTATGGTATTTACCCATGGTGTTGTAAGCGACATCTACCCATGGTATTCATTCACCCATAATATTCATCCACCCATGGTATTCATCTACCCATGGAATTTACCCATGGTATTGTAAGTTGCATCCAATCATGGTATTCATCCACCCATGGTATATAACCATGGTATTGTAAGTGGCATATACCCATGCTATTTACCCATCCATGGGATTTACCTGCGGTATTGAAACTAAAAAGGACTATAAGTAACAAGTTACATTTTGTAAAAGGACAGATTGTCCACCACAATGTAGCCTTTACAATTATTTTATGTTTTAATAATTAAAAAAAAAGTTTCTTTGTGGTTTTTTTTACAGTGTGTTCTCTCCTTTTTTTTTCTGGCATTTCGATTTTTTAGATCTTGGGGGCCTCCCCCAAAAATCTGGATCAACGGAGCTTAGCATACAACTGATGCTATCTCAACAATATCAATACTGTTGCTAGGTGTTCGACACATTCTTCCTAATTCTTAGAATATATCAATATATCATCAATGAACACAATAATAAACTTGTCCAAATAAGGACACAACGCACTATTCATCAAACACATAAAATTAGTTGGAGCATTAGTCAAACCAAATGGAACTACAACAAAATCATAATGCCCATACCTAGTTCGGAAAACAATCTTGTAAATATCCTCTTCTTTGATGCATACTTGATTATATCCGGATCTCAGATCAATCTTCGAGAACATTGTTTCTCCCTTCAACTTATCAAACAAGTCATAAATCCTCGACAATGAAGACCTATTCTTGATGGTTACCTTGTTCAACTGCCTATAATCAATGTATAACCTGAGAGTACCATCCTTCTTCTTCACAAACAACACCTATGCACCCTAAGGTGATAAAATTGGTCTGATGTATTCCTTATCAAGAATTTCCTTCAACTGCAACTTCAGTTCTACCAACTACGTTGTGATCATCATGTAAGGTGCCTTTGATGTTAGTGCTGCCCCTAGTACCAACTCAATGGAAAAGTCCACTTCCCTGTGAGGTGACAACTCTGAAATATATGCCAGAAACACATCCTAAAACTGCTGTAAGATTGGGTACTTGCTCAATACCTTTACATCCTCAACACCCTTACCTTTATCACTAGAAATATGCACTACGAATAACACACACCCTTTCCTACGACTATGCTTTGCCTACATAGTTGTAACCATTCTAACGAATTTAACTTTCTTCTTACCTTGCAAGATTCTTGGTTCTCCATTGTCATCCAACTATTCAATGGCCTTGTCATAACAATCCACTTTGGTCTTGTGAAGATACAACCAGTCCATAACTAGAAGCATATTATATTATCCCAATGGAAGTACATTAAACTGCGCTGATGTAGGCACATCATTCAACTCAAATGCGCAAGACCTTACCCAATGATGAACTCTTTTCTTTGTACTTGTAACCAACTACACTAACCAAGAATCTGCATGCACTTCTTTATTCAAATCACACTTATCCACCAGGTCAAGATTAACATAACTATAATTAGATCCAAGGTCAATAAAAATAGAAAAAAATTCATCACAGATCTTACTGTCCATCTTGATAATAGACACCTGTTGATCTTCCTGCCTATTATCCAACGTTGCATAGATTCGAGGAATGCTCTACCGAACATCCCCAACTTTTTGCGCCTCCAGTGCACTGTAAATCTGAGGCCTACCACCTTGATACTATAGAAAATCACTATTGAGATGCTCCTTACCACATATCCAACACTACAACTGTCACTTACCAACACCTTTATTGTGTTGCCCTCTAGGCCGTTGTTGAGCCGTTAATATGCCATTATTATTATCACTTTTGAACACTTATTCCACCCATTTCTACTATTCTTCATCATGTCATTTATTATAATTTATTATATAAATCCATTTTATGATGATTTATGCTTCTATGAATGAATATTATTTATTCTCCTTTATTTATAATAAATTGATGATTATGCATGATTTTATCAATGATAGTTTTAATAAATCAGTTGTAACATTATTCACCATTTTTTAGCCTCCAAGATAATTTCCAGATTGAAGATTTGATCATTAAAAGTGCCAACTCAGAAATTCGCTGGAATAAGAAGTGACGGTTTTGCGGTTGAGATTTCGAGCAAATGAAGCAGAATCTGGAAAATCCAGAACATGGGTTTTGTCCAGAACAGGCCCAATTAACTTTATCAAAGAACGGTTTGCCCAAATTCGGCTTTTACTGAGAGAAATGCAGGGTTCTTTGAGCACGATTTTCTGAGATTTGTTGTTGTGGCCGTCCTCCAAATCTCAGCTGCAAAGCCAAATTCGTCTTGCTCTTGTTGAAAGCTGGATGGAAATATATCTTCTTGTTTATCAATTGGTTGGAAAAAATCCAATTTTGTAATAGAAATCATGTTGTGGTTATCTCTATTGTAACTGCTCTCTGATCTCTCTCTATTTAAATGAAAACAGAGATCAGAGATGGGATGATTGGAGGATGATTTTTGGGGATTCGAATGATGGAATTGAGGATGAATTAGAGATTCAGAATTGAGGATGGCAGAGAGAATGGATAATGGATGAGAGATTGAAAGACTTCTTGTTGTAATCCACTGTAACTCTGCTTTGATATTTTAATATAAATCTAGTTGCCATTCCATCTTTGATCCTGAAGTAACCCAGCAGCATCTGCTGGCGGCTAAGGGCCCAGCCTCTAGTGGAGTATGCTGCTGCTGTATTATATCTTTATGCTTCATGTGTGGTTTGATTTCTTTCTTTTACTCTGTTCAGTAATCTGACGCACTTTCCTATTTTACATATCAGCGCTATTAGATATACTTGATTGGATACTATCGTTATCTGCAACAGGAATGCTATGTTATCATTTTAACTTTGTATCGCATTGCTGTTCCTTTTGACAATTGATATAACATTGATGTTCCTTACAGATTGACATTCGATTACAGATTAACCGCGCTATATGTTCCTAAATCGGTACAACTGTATGATGTATTCTTAAATTGTGACTGTTGTTTATTCGGGATTGTTGTTCCATTACACTTGCTGTTACTTTATAGTTATGATTCATGCATATTGTATCGAAGCTCGGATTACTGTCCCTTTTAATGATAAGTGTGTTGTGTGCTTGATTTGGATTGTTGTACATTCATATTTAATCTGCTGTTCCATTTCCTGTTATTCGCATTATCTTTGCTTTGGTGTGAGAGACGATCTGTGGCTGTAGTGAACCTTGGTATTTACTGCCTAGCTCCCAGACCCGTGGTCCATGCTCTAATTTCCTTTCCATCAGTTTCCAAAGGGATGGGCTATTGTTGTCGAACCCTTGACTGATACATTGCTTATTTTTCCGAATGAATGATTTAGGCTTCAAGGTATTTTGTTGTTGATTTCCATTAATTAGAGTTTGCTGTTCTGATTCCTTTAATTACAGTTTGCTTTTAAAGAGTTTTCCTAGTTTACTTTCAATGGCAGCTTTAGTTCAATTTCGATTTCCTTTTAATTGCTTTAAAGCAGGACTGTCGACTGTAGAGAACATTGGTTATTGCTTCCTCGTTCCCAGGTTGATTGTCTTGTTCCGGTTTGATTTCAAATTGCATCAATATCCAGAGGAATGAGTTATTGCTACTGTATCCTCGATTGATGGTTGTTTGAGTGAATGATTTAGTTTAGAACATTTCAGTTTCTTGCTGTTCCAATTAGATTTTGTTTCTATCTTTCATTTACTTTTGCATTTTAAGCACTATACTGCAAAACATTACTCTTGAGTAAATAGCCGCCTCAGACTGAGTACACTCTTGAAATAAGAAGTCGTCCCTGGGTTGATAATTAATGTGAAGGTAATTAGGAGTTAAAAAGACCCTTTTTATCGCTCCACATTTTGGCGCCGTTGCCGGGGAGAGTGTAGCCATTTCTAAAGAGTAGTGTGAATCTGATGAGTGCCTGCTAGGAGAGAATTGGGTATTAAAAACGGAAGGTAAGAACATGCGTACGGAGCATGTAACAACCCTGCTCCCCCGCCCGCTTTCCGGCAGATTTGTTAATTTTTGTGTAGAAATAGATGTTTGAATTTTTGTGTGAATGACTAGAAAAAATATAGAAATTTAAAAAAAAAACGAATCACATGATTTCACTCAAGTGGTGATGTAAGCACCACCCATTTCACTAACTAATTGACAGGAACATTTGAAGAAGGAGCCTCGAAGAAACACATGAAAAACATCTTATATTATGGTAAGAAATGGCTCACGTTTCTACTTTTGAATTTCCTATCAAAGATCTAGGAGGAGTGACACAAATGCACACAATTCCCCCACCTTTACCAAATTTTCATGGTTTAGCAAATGAAGATCCAGATACATTCTTATTTGAGTTCGAAATACTTTGTAGAGGATATGATTATTGTACTAATGATCAAAGATTGAAAGTGTTTCCTCTTACTCTAAAAAGAGCAGCTCTCCGATGGTTCATGAGCCTAGGTGGGAATTGCATCCAATCATGGGAGGACATGAAGAACACATTCTTGAAAAAGTACCAAGACTATTGCAAATCCAATGAAGATATTTTCGGTATGATACAAGGGGAAGATGAAAGTTTGGAGGACTATGTAGATCGATTTCATTATAACCTTCAAAAATCAAAGCATAAGCATTTGGAAAAAGAGATCTTAAAAACACTCATTCTTAAAGGAATCAAAGATGAAATTTTAGAACTCTTAAATCTGATAGGAAAAGGTGATGTTTTTCAGTTATCATATGATGATGTTTGTGAGTTGTGCATAAGGTATTCAAGAGGAATCTCCAAGGCTGGTAAGAATTCTAGAGATGTTTGTTCTTCCTTTTCCAAATCTGCTACAAGAATAGGAGACATAAGAGCTGAAATCAATGATTTATTTGAAAATTTTAAAGTTGATTTTCTTAGCTCTCTAAGCTCAAAATTGGACGTTTTGCAGGTTCATAAAAATGAAGAATTTGATGAAGTATTTTTCCCTCATGACCGAAAGGAGCAGCCCATAGATGGTTACTCTTCCTTATCTAGGATGGAAGTATCATATCAAAGAGGTGAGGAAGCTGCAACAAGGTCAAAACTATGGAAATCATGGCCTACAGGTATGGTTCAAAACACTTCTTCTCCATTCTCTTACTTGCATAATCCATTATGGAATACTCATGTTCTAGGGCAGCCATGTCAATTTCAATATAACCACCAATCTTATCTACAAGTTTGGCATGGTTCACCTTATGATTGCATGACTACTCTCCCTCATCTTGTAGCACAAGCACATTCTCCATATTCTCCACTAGCTCTTTCACAACATCCTACTTGCATATCAAATTTATCCACTCAACCCAACCAACCACATCATCACAATGCTCCATTCCATACACAATTTCCTGCTCAACTAATTCCACACCCTCACCACAATAAACCAGTACAACATGCTTACAATGTTGAACTACAAAATTTACCCATCCTTCCCACCCATTCTATCTCACATGCACCAATGGAGAAAACTTACAATGAGATTCAGAATGTTTCAAATTCAAAAATTGTAGAAGCTATGGAAGAAAATGAGGTTTCTTTTAGTATGCATCAACAAGTCATTTTAAAAGCTCAAGAACTTCATGATATGATGGCTATGGGAAATCAAGAAAGTAAATGATATATTAAAGATTGGTTTCATTCCATCACTTGTTTGCAGCATCACTCTATACTTCAACAATTTTTGACAACATCTTTTCAAGGGAAGTTGGCTTCTCATACCCTAATTTTTATCAACATGCATTTTTCAAATTTGGGTATGTACATATTTGAAGCCTTATTTCGAAAATGGTTCCATTAGAAGTACTCCTATACATAGTCATATTCATATTTCAATCAAAGTAGGTTAGTGAAAAAATAAAATAAAATAAAATAAGAACATAAATAAATGCATTTTGTTTTTTTTGTAAAAATAGTTGTTTGTTTGTTGCAACACGCTATCAAATCAACATTGGTGATAATTTTTTAATTAATTTGTGTATGTAGATGACTTATAATGGAAATAATAGTTCTACAAACACTCATATTCATTTTTATCACAAATTTGAAAAAAATGCTTGAATATCATTTTTTTTTTTTTTTTTTGGCTTGCGGGCTTGATGAAATTTCTGGAAAAACAGTCGGGACAGTCATGTTTTGAGGGGCCAAAAGTGAATATTTTCAAAACCTGTTTCTATCCTAAGTAGCCCTTGATTTCTACTTTCCAACCCAATTTGAATCACTCAATTTGGATTTGAAACAAAAAAGTTAGAACCAAAACATTCACAGGGTGTCTAGCGGGCAACTTAGGAACAGAGTTGGGACAGTCAGTTTTTGGAGGCCTAAATGTTTGAATTTTTAAAACCTGTTACTATGGTAGATTCCCCTATGAATCTAGTTTACAAGGCAATTGGAATCACTCATTTTCGATATCGTATGGGGAAGTTATGATCAAAATACTGACTGTCTATCATAAATCAGCGCCATTAAAACTATGTCTTTTTGGCTGTTCCTTACAGTATTTAACCTATCAATTCTTCTTGTCTTAAAAACCTGTTTCTATTGGAAATAAATAAATGAATCTAATTTCATTTCCAATTTGAATCATTCCAATCTGACATCAAAAAATTTATGCTTGAAATATCAACTATTGGTTTAAGCTGGGTAATCGAAAATGACTCTGTTATGCAGGTTGTTCTAACTAAAATTGACATATCATATCATTGAATTTTTAAAACCTGTTGCTATTGGAGATTAAACTTTGAATTAGCTCTCATTTGGCTTTGGAATCACTCAATTTTGACGAAAAACAAAGAAGTTGTGATTAAAACACTGTAGGTTAGCATGATTGGCCACTGCTCTCCCGCAGGTAACAAATGAATTTTACTTTGTTATTTTCTCCGTGGATTTGTTATACAGAGTAACTACTTGTTGTTTTTTGCATAATTCTTGGATTAGGGGAGCCCGATCACCTCTCTTTCTCCATGATTTAATGTTTTATTGCAGGTAGATACTCGTTTTTTGCAGGTCCTAAGAGAAAAAGAAGGTCAATTTATGGACGAGTGATTCTTGAAACAAATTTTAATAAAACAAAGGAATTTCATCCAACTCATTACCCAACGGATTCATAATAGAACAAATGAAGAATTGATTTCAATTTGAAGATTCATGTCTTATCACTACTGCCAAAACATTTTTCAAAGAGATCATTTTTTTGACATAACATCATAGTTGTTGTAACTTAATTTAGTTATTTACATATTGTTTTTAAATAAAACGTTGTTTCTTTTCTGATATTTTTTATATTTTGTGTTTCAGGTGTTGCTTCATTCAAACTGTGACCCATCCTCAGCATCAATACAATGAACAGCTAATTCATTCTTTGCGTGCTTGCATTTCATGCTTGTGCATTTTTGCTGTTCTTTTTCTGAAGGGATAGCGTTTGTGTGCACTTTCGTCGTTTCTGCTGTTCCTTTTTCAAAGGGACAGCAATTTCGTTTTACTATTCCTTTTCCAAAGGAACGACACTTTTCAGTTTTGCTGTTCCTTTTCCAAAGGAACGACACTTGCGTTTTTGCTGTTCCTTTTCCAAAGGAACGACACTTTTCATTTTTGCTGTTCCTTTTCCAAAGGAACGGCACTTGCGTTTTTGCTGTTCCTTTTCCAAAGGAATGACACTTTTAGTTTTTGCTGTTCATTTTTTCAAAGGAACGACATTTGCATTTTCACACTTTTTTTGTGTGTATTTTTGCTTTTTTTTGTGTGCATTTCCTTTAAGGAACACCACTTTTTGAGTGTTTTTGCTGTTCATTCAAAAGAGCAACACTTTGGGATTATTTTCGAGAGCAACCCTTCCTTCCTCTTGTGGGACTATTCCTAGTTCATCTCAACCACATTTTACTGATTCCCTTTCATGGCATGAAGTACACTATTTTTACGAGGACAAGAATTATGGATTTTATTGAAGCGAGTTAATATCATTCACGTTATGATCTTTAACAGGACAGCTCCTTGATGATAGATTATTTTCAAAAGGGACACAATTATTTATATACTACTTTACTGCATTGTTCTCTGTTGAACATGATATTGATTGATCATCTTAATACCATGCTGGTTCCACCCTTCTGGATTATAATCTTCTCTGTCTGTAATAAATGAGATTATGGGTATATTTTTCTATCGACATGTTCAACTTCTTCCACCATCCCTGCTCTTAAGGAGTACTGAGCCTCCCTCTTTTTATCATAAAATTGTGTAATAACAACAAAATTTTGTTCACAGATGAAGGATAGGGGGTCTCATTACGAGCCAACCTACCATGTTCATAAGGTTGTAAGAAAGTGACATTCCCATTATGGCCACCACACCAGGGTTATGATCCATTGGATAGCCCAATTATCCTTGGAACAGGAGGTCTCATCACGAGCCGGCCTGATCACTTTTGCTACATCCTAGTGAATGGCAGTGTGGTTATCTGGTTACCACGCCAGCACACTGATCTCTTCTGTAGAACAGCACTGTAACTCTCCATTTATAAATTGAGGATCCTGGCTCATATGGGTTAAAAAGCAACCCTGCCGAGGCTATGGACGCCTGCTGGTAGCAGCGGCTCTGCTTATGGTATTGAAGTTATATCTTATCGTCAATTATTATTATAATACCATTTTCTCATTTTTTCTTTTTATCAAAGAGGTTATTTCCTTAACTTTTTCCCTGTTTTGAACCTTTATGCATGAGAAATTGTTTTATGATCAATCACATCATTTTCAGCTAGCATACTATCAGTAAAGCATCTTTTTGGCATATTGTTGTTATTTTTCTCTTTTTCATCACCTATCATCAATTCAAAGCGTCCTATCTCTTATTCATAACTATCTTTACACACTTTGCTCTCATTATAACCATAACTCCCGCTATCCTATCATTGATATGTGTACTCTGCTTCATTCACTGCTATATTGTTCATTCCCTTGCCTTGCCATCAACACAACACCTCTCATATGCTTTATGGTCATGGAATTCATTTTCCAATTGGAGGGGGGAATGTATGCATTATGGGATTGCATGCGATATGATTACTGCACTCTGCCATCACTTGTTGATTTGCCAAAATATTAGTATTGCATGTATACATAAGTTTTTCTGATTGAAATTTTCGCATGCATCTTATCTATTGCTTACACTATGGATTCAAGAACATTGTATGCCAAATAGTGCTTTGTTTGCAGGAAAACAACAAGTATGGGCAGAATTCTATTCATAGCATGACCACACTATTACACTTAACAGAAGAGGCTCGCGCACGTGAACAATTCTTCAGACATGATGTGCTTACCTGGATTCCACCTTTTGTATCACTTTCAACACCAACTCTGCCTACATCAGCTTCAACAAATGCCAGTCCATATATGTCATTCCACATTTTTCTTTTTGGAGGTAAAACTTGAGGTAAAATAGCATAATTTTATGATTTATTACGAATTTAGGAGAATTTACTGAAATCCATTTTGAGCATTATTTATCATCCTTCATTCCACATCTTTACCACTTCCCCTTTTTCAGCGGCATATCATCTTTCAGTTTGGGGGAGTGTTGCTTTCATTCATTTCTTTCTTATGACTATGCCATTCATATTCTTTATCATCCATTGCTATTCTTATTCATTCTCAACACTTCCCTTATTCCATGTTGTTTTACACCAAGCATAGAATTCAACAGCTGGTAGCAACCACCTCTATTTGTTTTCTAGCATCGCATGAGGGCATGCTAATTTTTCAGAGAGGGGGAGGAATTGCTACGCATGATGGATGTTTTTTATTTTCTTTCTCATTTAAGGCATACAATTTCAGTGTAGAAATTGATTTCCATAATATTTTTAAAACTATGAACTCAATTCTTGTGATTTTTGGAAAACACAGACGTATCATTAATACAAACCCAGACAATTTCAAGATAAATTGGTTCATAAAATTTCGGAAATCATGCACTCTCAGCTACAGTCATTTTGTTATATCTCATGATCCATGCATCAAAACAATCTGATTTTTGGATCATAAAGGCATTTATATATTATAAATTTACTTGCCAAATTTCAACAAAAGCTGGTTTGTAGTTTTTGAGAAAATGGTTAATGAAGTTTGCTGTTACTTATATCATATTTTGTTGCAACTTCATATATACATATAGTTGAATGTCAATATAAAAATTGTTATGCCTTCATCAAGATTACTAAAAGTGAATATTCATTAACTAAGGAAGAATTCATTTGTTCTATCCATTTCATGAGCTGAGATGAACATATTTTTTATATTGCTTGGTTAACACATGTGTTTTTGTCTTTGGGTTGCATGAGGACATGCAATATATTCAGTTTTCGTTGCATGAGGACATGCAACATATTGAGTGTGGGGGTATGTTGGGCCGTTAATATGCCATTATTATTATCACTTTTGAACACTTATTCCACCCATTTCTACTATTCTTCATCATGTCATTTATTATATAAATCCATTTTATGATGATTTATGCTTCTATGAATGAATATTATTTATTCTCCTTTATTTCTAATAAATTGATGATTATGCATGATTTTATCAATGATAGTTTTAATAAATCAATTGTAACATTATTCACCATTTTTAGCCTCCAAGATAATTTCCAGATTGAAGATTTGATCATTAAAAGTGCCAACTCAGAAATTCGCTGGAATAAGAAGTGACGGTTTTGCGGTTGATATTTCGAGCAAATGAAGCAGAATCTGGAAAATCCAGAACATGGGTTTTGTCCAGAACGGACCCAATTAACTTTATTAAAAAAAGGTTTGCCCAAATTCGGCTTTTACTGAGAGAAACGCAGGGTTCTTTGAGCACAATTTTCTGAGATTTGTTGTTGCGGCCGTCCTCCAAATCTCAGCTGCAAAGCCAAATTCGTCTTGCTCTTGTTGAAAGCTGGATGGAAATATATCTTCTGGTTTATCAATTGGTTGGAAAAAATCCAATTTTGTAATAGAAATCATGTTGTGGTTATCTCTATTGTAACTGCTCTCTGATCTCTCTCTATTTAAATGAAAACAAAGATCAGAGATGGGGATGATTGGAGGATGATTTTTGGGGATTCGAATGATGGAATTGAGGATGAATTAGAGATTCAGAATTGAGGATGGCAGAGAGAATGGATAATGGATGAGAGATTGAGAGACTTCTTGTTGTAATCCACTGTAACTCTGCTTTGATATTTTAATATAAATCTAGTTGTCATTCCATCTTTGATCCTGAAGTAACCCAGCAGCATCTGCCGGCGGCTAAGGGCCCAGCCTCTGGTGGAGTACGCTGCTGCTGTATTATATCTTTATGCTTCATGTGTGGTTTGATTTCTTTCTTTTACTCTGTTCAGTAATCTGACGCACTTTCCTGTTTTACATATCAACGCTATTAGATATACTTGATTGGATACTATCGTTATCTGCAACAGGAATGCTATGTTATCATTTTAACTTTGTATCGCATTGCTGTTCCTTTTGATAATTGATATAACATTGCTGTTCCTTACAAATTGACATTCGATTACAGATTAACCGCGCTATATGTTCCTAAATCGGTACAACTGTATGATGTATTCTTAAATTGTGACTGTTGTTTATTCGGGATTGTTGTTCCGTTACACTTGCTGTTACTTTATAGTTATGATTCATGCATATTGTATCGAAGCTCGGATTATTGTCCTTTTTAATGATAAGTGTGTTGCGTGCTTGATTTGGATTGTTGTACATTCATATTTAATCTGCTGTTCCATTTCCTGTTATTCGCATTATCTTTGCTTTGGTGTGAGAGACGATCTGTGGCTGTAGTGAACCTTGGCATTTACTGCCTAGCTCCCAGACCCGTGGTCCATGCTCTAATTTCCTTTCCATCAGTTTCCAAAGGGATGGGCTATTGGTGTCGAACCCTTGACTGATACATTGCTTATTTTTCCGAATGAATGATTTAGGCTTCAAGGTATTTTGTTGTTGATTTCCATTAATTAGAGTTTGTTGTTCAGATTCCTTTAATTACAGTTTGCTTTTAAAGAGTTTTCCTAGTTTACTTTCAATGGCAACTTTAGTTCAATTTCGATTTCCTTTTAATTGCTTTAAAGCAGGACTGTCGACTGTAGAGAACATTGGTTATTACTTCCTCGTTCCCAGATTGATTGTCTTGTTCCGGTTTGATTTCAATTGCATCAATATCTAGAGGAATGAGTTATTGCTACTGTATCCTCGATTGATGGTTGTTTGAGTGAATGATTTAGTTTAGAACATTTCAGTTTCTTGCTGTTCCAATTAGATTTTGTTTCTAGCTTTCATTTACTTTTTCATTTTAAGCACTATACTGCAAAACATTACTCTTGAGTAAATAGCCGCCTCAGACTGAGTACACTCTTGAAATAAAAAGTCGTCCCTGGGTTGACAATTAATGTGAAGGTAATTAGGAGTTAAAAATACACCTTTTTATCGCTCCACAGCCGTGACCCATGTCCTTGCCCAAATGCATTAAACTTCTTGTAAGGAACAACATTCTCTTTCTCACCTACGTCCTGAGCTCTTGTTCTTTTTGGCTTCCATTTACCTTTAGTCTTGTCTTTCCCTTTCCAACCCTGCTGAGATTCGATCTTACGCTTATCATAAAAGTGTTTCAACTTCCCAATGAATTCTTCAAGTGATTGAGGCTCATCATACTCAATTCAATCTTTAATTGCTAATGGTAATCCATAGACAAATGTTTAAACCTCGACCTTATCATCCTTAAGATACAAAACATACCTCAATAACACTAATAACTTAGTTGTATACTCTTCATATGTTAATGATGTCATCTTTAGCTCATATAAATCCTTGGATTTATTGTCGTAGTACCTCTTTGACAAATAATTATTCTTGAAGAGTCTCTAGAATTCATGACAAGTCAACTTGTCTATCCTAATGCCTCTAACCTGCTTCACATCTTCCCACCATATGTATGCTTTTTCTTTAAGGCCAAAGATAGCTATTATGGCTTCATGTTCTTTGTGTAATCATGCAACTCAAATAACTTCTTCATCCCGAGTAACCATGCCTTTGCATCTTCCAACTTCTTCAAATTTCCATTGAAGGTAGGTGGCTTAGCTTTCTTGAACACATATGGAAAATATCCCCTGTCATTCCTCCTGTAAGGATGATAACGATGATGATCATTATACATGTCGAAACTAAAAATAGAGTAGAACTTGTGTCCATCACCTCTCCTATCCGGTGTATCCAAGAACCTTCCACCTCTGATCGTGTCATCCCTATCCTACCTGTGCCTACCATGAGACCTACTACCATATGCCCCATTGTTCATATCCTCCTGCCCATGACTGATCTTGACCGGTCCCTGTCTCTGCAAATCTAACAAACTCTGAAGAATAACTGCATTGACCTCTACTTGTTTCTCCTGTGCCTGAATGATTATGTCATTATCTACTTTACAACTTCTTATTTCTACCTTCAAACTTCTCAATGTGTCTGCTATGTTAGAAGAGTTACCATCACCATGCTGCTCATATGATCTATATGGATAATCTCGTGAAATGTATTCTACCATATTTCTAGTCATATTTGATCTTCTTCTTGCAAGCATACTATGTGAGATAAACCAAAACATAAACATAACCAACATAACTCAATATATCTCAGGGGAGGATATCTCATCTGCACGATCAACAAAATTAGCACGATAAATGTATAGTCATAGTCATATCAATATATCAACATCATCTTAATCATTATCTAGCTACTGTGCATGACTATACCAACTACATACAATGACCTCATGTAAGACAACCATAGTCACGAAAATGCATTCATAACAACATATAAACACTAACGTGCATAACCAATTCATAACTGAAATGTAGTAATGATGACCACATTCAACAACACCACCACCAACTTCCTCATGCAAAGCAAATGTAACAATGACCACCACCATGCATACACAACAAGCACATAAACCACAAGCATAAGGACACATATGAAATCAACACGTACGCATGAAAAACACATTCAACCCATCTTGTCCAAGGGGTGAACCATGCCATGTTACCACTCTGTAACAACCTCCTGCCACATTTACCCAAGTTATTGACCTGCCAGGGTAAATTTACAATGAAGAGCTACTATGATATGACTCGACCTCCTAGATTTCCTTTAGGAATTAGAACTGACGGGAAAACAGTTTACATACCTTCCTCAGGTGCCACAGGACCCCTAGGATCCAACCAACCACTCCAGGTGCCCAACCCCTAAGTCAACTTAATTTTTCACTGAACTAGACCCCCAGTCGCTCCCATGACAAGCCCTTGATGCGAATGAAACCCTCCAGTGGCTCCCATGACAAGCCATCAATACGAATGCAATATTTTTTAGGTATTCGGTGCTAAAGAACCTAGATTCCAAGCCAATTTTCCAGGGCTAGGACTCAAGGCTCTGTCCAAAACTTCATTAAACTTCCAGAAATGGTAAATAACATTAAAACAAGGCTACTTGAACAAGGACTTGACCTGACCCCTACCGACCATGACAGACATTTTGTCAGACATTTCATGAATAGGTAATCTATAGGTCATAACAACAAATATGAACATATGGGTCTCATACTTATCTGAAAATCATCAAGAAGAACCGATGCCCTCTCACAAAAGTTTCATTATCATATATTAGATAATACATTCATCATTTACTAATCAAAACATGATGACAACCACAACTAAGATTTGTCATAAAACAATGCTTATAACCGACATCTAATTAGAAAAATAATAACAATAGAACAACCATTAAAGAAACATAATAACAAGTACATTAACACATAAAACACAAGAGGAAAATAACTCTTATTAACATATGAAAAATCCAAACAAGTTAGGACTTCCACGTACCACCCGACCATAGATTGAGATGAACCAAATATTTTTTTCATCCAATCACCCTCGTGCCATATTCCAAGCATGAATGTGGGACTCACAACAAATCCAACCAAGGCTTCCTTAATATTTACTGTGTATCCTGCCAAGGGATTCCTAGGACCAAACAATAAACATACACTAAAGTATTTATCGCAATCCCGCCATATACTGGTCAGGGGATCACTAGGCCTAAACAAGCATGGATGCCTTTGGATCTCTCCACCTAAACTGTGAGGATTTTTTCTTCTCTACCCTCTAGGATTTACCGTGTATCCCATCATTACCAGTCAAGGGATTCCTAGGTCCAACGAAGGTATTCACAACTAGGATTTACCATGTATCTCACCATTACTGGTCAAGGGATTCATAGGCCTTGTGATTTTTACTGAGACCCCCCCACTCAGTTTCGAAACCATCCGATAATCCAACTCAACCAAATAAGAAAAAAACCATCACCATGGTTATCTGTAAATGGCAAGGAAAGGTTGAAAACCACTGTCACACATGGACAAACCCTTGCCAATGAAAGCAAGAGAACCAAATACACACATTCATGCCAAAACTAGCAAGGAAATCATACATGCAACTCGATACCTGCAAGTAATCCCGTTGTAGTCACTTGATCCCACTCTTCCTTGCTTGATCTTTTCTTCCCTTTTCTTTCTCATCCTTCCTTTGTCTTCCTTCCTCCAATGCTAGAGTGCTCCAAGTATACTCTAAGTGTAAGAGAGTATGAGAGAGTAGAGAGAATAGAGAGAGAGAGAGCTCAAAAATTGAAATAAAAAAAGGTTGTGAACTGATCCTCAAAAACCTTTTTATTAATGATGCCTCTATTTTCTTCAATTTCCTCCTCACATGCAATCTGTGACCTTTCACCTTCCTTTTCTCCTAATTTCCAATAATTTCATAAATAAAATGCCAAATAAAGTCACTTTGCCTTTTCAAAGCCTTTACCAATGCCTTTTCCAATTTCCTTAGCCATAATAAATCAAATGAACACCCATTGTTGGGTATGTGGTATATTTTTGGACCCTATATTAGGTGGGAAGACCTGCGTGTGGTTTTTTGCATGGGTCTGCACATGGTTTTAGGGCATGATGGTTTTCTGCCCCTGGTATTTTGTAGATCCAGTCAAGGGAACTACGATTATGTTCTAATCCAGAGTTAATGAATTGGGGTTTATGAATGCTTCAGCATTTATATACATGTTTTGTAACACTAAAAGGAATATAATGAAAAATCAAGCTGGTAGTCCCGATTTGGGATCCAGGGGAAAAATCTCTGTGTATATCTGTTTTATGTTTTATGCTCTCACTATCATTTATTTTTGTTTTAATAATTAGTTTGCAGAAAATTTTTGTACAAGGTTAAAATCTACACCCATGCTAGGATGTTTTAAACTTTATTACATGGAATTTTGACGAGGGTGGTTACAGGAAGGCTCCTACCTGATTTTTTTCATAATATGCTGGTAGGTACTTCTTCGTAAATTTTTCCTCAAATAACTCCCAGTTAACTTTGTCAGGAGTGAGGAGTAGTTGTCGCTCCAGGTTACCCCACTAGTTCAGGGCACTATCTCTGAGTTGGAATATCGTTATCTTGGCTTTTGAATTGGAAGTGTATTCTCTTAGTGTGAAACACATCCTCATTCCTTCCAACCAGGGTTATGCTTGTTTGCTAGCACGAACTCCAACAAACTCTAGAAGCTTAATCTTTTGGATCTCCCTAGTAATGTCCTCGGTCAAAGGTCCTCTATCAGAGTCTCTTGATCCTTAGAGGTTGCCTACCCCTGATGGAGGGTGGTCTATTTCCACCTCAATTGTTTGGCAGCCTCTTAATGTCTCATTAATTGCCTCTAGGGAGCACAAGATGAGAGCCAACTCTCGTGATGGTAGTGGTTTATTTGGAGGAGGTGATCCTTGTGTCGACCCTCCTCATCCTTGATTTCGTCGTGTCCTCACCATTATGAATTTCTCAAATATCTACGTGACACACAAGACTTATTAGCACAACTTAGAAACTTGTCAGTTCTTACTCGGATCACACATGTTTAACAAAATGATAGCTATAAGTTTTCCTTTTGATATACTTATAAACGAGCATTACTGAGCATATCCTCATGAACCTACTAAACCCTCTTCCATCACTGACTAAGCAAGCACTATCACACACTACTAGTTACCCTTAAACATCTTCTTAGGATCAAATTCCCCTTTTTATGACCTTAATTAATATTAAAATGTGTTAATATTAATTTTATAATGTTAATTTATTTAATATTAATTATTTCTCTCTTTATTATAACCATTTAATCTTAATTAGTCAATTTTAATTAATTAGTTAATTAATTAATATTCAACTTCTTGAACATATATATACTAAAAGCAACCCAAATCTAACTATTTAAAAGACACTTTTCATTTTATAAATCTAATTAAGATTCCAACATTATTTAAAAGTGTGTGGCCTTATTACAAGCATTTATTGAAAAAAATCGATGCTGATATTGTTTAGATTAAAACACTTTCTGACCTCGGGTATGACCTTAAGTAGAATCCTTTTCTTTGTTGAAGTTTATTTATAAACAGTGATATAGTTGTAAGTGTAGTTTTTAGATAATATGAACACAACTATTAATGTAATAATCTTCGTTATTCAAAAACGTAATTAAACTTTTTAATAAGAATTTTGGAGCAAAAGTAATTCAATAACCATGTTATATTTATACCTATTAAATACCAAACTTGTAAGGAGTAAAATAAGATGTGTGAAGTATATTCTTTTGAGCATATTTTTTTTTATTCAACCGCTTTTATTTATTTTTATTATTTTTTTTAACATTTGATTTTAGAGGTAAGAGTAGATGCAGGGATTCAATCTTGTGGCATGGATCCACAAGGAGGAAATACGTACAAACTGGGGGCACAAAGTTTGCACTGGCTCCTTTGGCGAGATCTATATAGGCACCAATGACAAGACCAACGAGGAAGTCAACATTAAAATATATATGATTTAATTTGAACTAGCTCTAATCTAAATATGAAGTTGGTTGGTTGGGCCATTTTCAGGGGTAGAAGACACTATACAAATTGACACCAGACAACTACTTATATCGACCTAACTCGTTGGTATTTTGATAGCTGATGCTATTTCAATATTTTATGTAATTGAGCTTAAATGTTTTCCACTAAGTGCACCCTATGGATTGTTCTCATTCCTAGGGGCACTTCCATTTCCCGTATCTGTTTGCATTTTTAAATGAAACATAAACATGAACTATATGCCCTTGGTGAATCATTTTTACATTTGACAAAATAAATTGAGTTTAAGCTAATTCTAAGTTTTAAGAATGAAAAGTTTTCCCTTTCCATCCTCTTAAAGTGAAGATGGTTATAGTTCCTAAAGTGTAGATAAAGTGAAGATTATTATGGTTAGATGTCCAAAAATATTTTTGGCCAAACTAGGCATATAATATTAATAAGAAATTAGATTTAACAGAAAGTTAGAAAGTTAAAAAGGTGGACTGCGAGTTTTATACATATCCCATTTTCAGACCTTTATTCTTATTCTCAAGAGTTGAAATGTTTAATCACTTTTTTTTTTTTTTTTGCAGGCGAGGATTAATGGTTATCTTGATGGGTTTCAGGTCTAGATTTTGAACCTAGATCTAATGCCACATGTGAGGACCCAACTTGGGTCTTCTAACTAAAACCAAATTTATCATTTAATTTAATAACGATAAGAAGGAAAATAACATATCCTCAAAATAACATACATGTAGAATTTGATATACAACATATTGAGCATCTAAGGAATTTTATTTGTCGTAATTTAAATAAATAAAACAACAACCGAAAGAATACCTAATTCGATGGATATGTTAAGATGCTCTTGTTCGCGTTACCCCACTGAATTTACCACCCTACCAACTATGAATGTCTATCCCACTTTCTAGCCTAAGAAACCTCCACAAGTTCCTTAGCCCTCCGAGCCCAAGTCCAACAACAACAATAGTGTGTCCAAGTTAGAACCAACACTCTCCAATAGATCCAAGTTTGAGTTTTCTCACTTTTCTCTCAATTCTCTCCCCTCTCCTTCTCCAAATTCCTTTCTAAAATAAAATCCCCAAATGCCAAAATAAAGACCAAGGATCCCCATTCTCCTCTCGTCCTCCTTCCCTTTATGTCAGCGAGTCTTATATCCCAGTCTATCGGCCCATAAATGCACCGAGAGACAAAATGGCCACCGTCAGATTAAAGCAATAAATGATCCTACGGTAGCCATTTCGTCTCTCGGTGCATTTATGGGCCGATAGACTGGGATATAAGGCTCACCCTTTATGTCTCTCTCACTCATCCACCTCAACCACCTACCATTAATGTCATGAATACCCCCATCCTTTTAATTTAATGACTTTGACTTTCCTTCCCATATCTTATCCAAAAATAAATTTGAGAAGACAACTTGGAAAATCTTGGGAAATTAAATATTAATATTTAGAAATAAATTTGAGAAGACAACTTGGAAAACCTTGGGAAATGAAATATTAATATTTAATTCAGAAATAAATTGGAGGAGGTAATTTGTCAAACCTTGGGAAATGAATAATAATTAAATAATAAAATATAATATTAAGTCATTTCATTAAAATAAAATTACATATTCACAAGTATCTAATAATAGGTATATCCCAATATTAGTTAATAATTATAAGTCAACTTTTTTCAGCTTAATTAAACAATAATCAAGATTAGTCATTAATCAAGCTTAATTATTTATTTTATCATCTAAAATTAAGCTTTAGAATACTGGTTTATTCATGTGAGGCGTGGGTATGTAGCCAACATAAGCATATCTCGTGTGTATACTAATAATACTAATTGGAATTAAGGAAAAAAAATCAATCATTCAACAGGTAACTAATAAGCTAATGTAAGATAATGAGATCAAGTAGGGCATTACACTATGCTCTAGTATAAGTTGTCAAAAAAGTAAAAACATTATCTAATTGGAAATGAGACTATTATCCACAAAAATCACAAGTTGCTACAATTCCTATAAGCCTAGATAAGCTATAGTAGATCTAACACTACAAGTGGATGGGGTTTGTACACCAAATTATTTCATTTAATCGTCAATTATAAGAAGGGAAGCACAAACAATTTGGTTGACATGCTTTATAGACAACCCATATAAAAAATTATAGCTTTGGAAACTCTAATGCATATGAAGCCTTTTACCCATGATGCATAAAAAGAAGCATATACAAAAGATGAAGACTTCAAGGAGGGTTTTCAATAGCTACATGGCCAGTAGACATGGTGACAACACACTTGACTATCATCCCTGGAATTGGTTACTCTACACCTTGGACAAGCTTTGTGTTCCTAAATGTGAATGAGTATAAATAACTATAGAGGCTGACACCTCCATTGTTGTAGGGCATTTTAGTGTTAGGAAGATAATTTCAAATTTAGAAAGATATGTGTAATATCCTAGAAAGCAAGAAAATATAGGAAGACTTATTAGAGAATGTATATTTTGTTGTACCAATAAGCCCAATAATAGGAAATAGGGTCTATACCATCCCTCACTTCTACCTATTCATAATTGCGAAAACATTTCCATGGAATTTGTGGGAGGTTTCCCAACAAATAGGGAGGGACATGGGTACCTATTTGTGGTCTATGCCACCCCTTGCTTATACTTATTCACCATTGGGAAAGCATTTCCATGGCCTTTGTGGGAGGTTTACCAACAACTAGTAAGGGACATGGGTACTTGTTTGTGGTAGTTGACAAGGTTAGCAAGATATGTATTCCATGTCCTGTAAAATGAACATCCACGGACAAGAAGCAATAAACTTGTCATTTGCACAAGTCTGGGTGCACTTTAAGATACAAAGGAGCTTCATTTCATATAGGGACTCTACATTTCTCAGTGCATTTTGGACTACATTTTGGGAGAAGATGGACACAAAGTTGAAGAGGCCAACAAAGTTTTGTCCACAAACAAATGGGAAAAAAGTATTCCATGGGACTTTGGTGTAGTTTTTGAGGGGTTACAAAAGTATCTAAAGACCTATGATGAAAATCTTATTTATATTCAACACTCTTATAATTAAGCAATCCACACTTCTACTATTAGTCCCCATTTGAAACATGTTTTGGATATTTTCTACCTTTACCTTTGGATTTTGTTTATGGGAAATAAGGACGAGTAATGGAGGATCTCACATGGGGTGCATTAAAAGTAGAAAAATTCATTGAGAATATCAGGTAGATCCATTTGCAAGTAAAAGTGATGCTAAAGAAGTCACAAGAAAAATACAATGTTAGGCATGATAATTTTGTTTTAGAAAATTCATTAATAGTGGGAGATAGAGTATGGCTATAGTTGAACATGAAAGACTACATGGTCTTGGTAAGAAGATCAAGCTTTGTTGTATGACCCTTTTGAGATAATAGAAAAGGTGGGAGATAATGCCTACAAACTAAGTCTACCCCCATACATGCACATTTCCTCTATGGTGAATGTGGAAAATATCAAACTCCATGAACTTTCCATATTGGATCATGAAGAGGAGCAAGTCCTAAATTCCATAGAGGAATTTAATTCAAATGCCTAGGAAGAGTTGGAAAAGGACACAATTTTGCAGAAGAGGCTAAAAATACAAGACAAGGGTGGTATATTGGGTTGACAAGACTACTTTGAGTCAAAGCAAAATCATACTCTAGGGAGAAGGTAAAGGGCAAATTTTCTCACCTCATTCAATAAAGATAACGGGGGACAAAATCCTCCCAAAATGGGGAGCATGATTTGTATTAGATACTTATCTGTCATCTATCTCGATGCAGCTAGAGTGGAAAAATTGCAGAAATTAACTTGCAAGCTCATTTCACTAGTGGGTCCTAGTTTCAAGAATTAGGGTTTGACACCTTTTGAGGCATTAAATGACATTTTTTGGGGTCAAAACTCTCTTATTTAACCATTGGCCCTTGTGATGTTGTTCTACACTCAGAGAACTATCCAATGGTGCAAGAATTATGTTAATTGGACTTTGTCTGCAAAATTTGTGTCTCCCACAAGTTGGCCTAGTAACCATGTTTAATCCCCAATGGTATGAGAATATGCCACATCAACCATTGTTACCCGTGCATGTGGGGAATTTAAAGAAGACTCTATAAGGTTCAAAGTTGTAACTCTAATTAAGAGTTGAAGGGTTCAAACCTGACTTCTAGTTGGCCATTGGCCTATGTTACAACTGAGCCACTAGAAGGAGAAGGGGTTCGATGATATTCGATTGTATCTTGTTCCATAGTAGAGTAACACAATTAGGAGTTGGAGTGAGAGAGCATAAAAAAGCAGAGTGTTTTATAGTAGTTGAATAGGCCACAAGTCTTAAGTAACTCCATAGAGAGTTTTCTCTGTTGTACTTGCATTTTTCTATTCTAGAGAGAAAAGAAAGCAGAGTAGCCTCATTTTTTAGCTATATTTTCTCTTTTAAAGGTTTCCTAGAGAAGAGATTTGTGTTCGTTATGGATGGTGTGTGATTGCATTTGTTGTTCTTTATTTTTTGCATTTTATCTATTTCATCTATAAGCAAAAAATCAATAAGTAACAAATCTAGAATCTAAAAGAATTTAACGTTTATATTATATGTTTCAGTTTATTTTATCAAATCTATTGTGATGAATTGTCCAATAAAATATCCACTACAATTTAGATATCATCTCATCAGGTCACTTGTTCAAATCTCATGAGGAGTAGTTGAGAGTGAGAACCACTTTTGGTCCATCTCACATGTGGGCATATCATTCTTCCATCCAACATTAAGTTGTCCTACATAAATAAAAAATAAAAAATAAACAACTCAAATAAATTAATATCCTCTTAATAACCATGAAAACACATCCGACATCCTAGTGAATGTAACCCATATTCTGTACTATATATATTTTATTTCAAAATGATTACCGAGTATTGTAGTATTTAGTATTTTAATAGAGAAATTTTCACCTCGCATATTTCCCCGGCTTCACAATGATGGAACTCATGGACCAAAATTACAAAAAATACAATATTCTATACTCGTGGGGTTGGGAATTCCGGAACTGCCTTTCATCATCATTTTTAAAGGTTTTTCTTTTAATTGGACAAAACTTCGTTATAAAGTAGACGAGGACGAGGGAATAATTTCGAGGATGAGGAAATATTTTTTTAAATCTATTGCATTTTGATTTCATTGATTATCAGAAAAGCCTTTTGAGTGTGAAAACATTTCAAGTAACTGATTGCATAGTCCATATTGAGCTAACCAACAAGGAGGAGGTGTATTTGAGAGAAAGTTGGAGAAAGTAATGATCTCTTGAAATTAATGCATCCTTGAATTAAGGGTATTACACAATTATTGGTATTGTGTAAAGAGATTTTTTTGGTTGGAATTTGATAATATGATTTTTTTGAGATTATATTATTTTATTGTTTACATTGTGTTTATGAATATAAAAATGGATTTATTATATTAAAAGATTATTAAGAAATTTAAATTTTGAAGACTTGACAATTTAAAGTTATGATTTTTCTAATTTTTAATTAGCAAAATTGACCACAAAAATATATCAAAAAAATTAAAAAATCATCTCATTAGACTATTGTATATTGTATCAAAACAACATATTTATTTTAAATGAAAATAACATCATCCAATCATCTTGAATAAGAACACGATATCAACTGACTTATCTTGAATAAAAAATGTATCATCCAATTTATATGGAGCAAACTTTGCATGGTAACTTAGTCCTTGTTGAAAATTTGAACATTCAAATTTGATATGATCCAATACACAAATAACAATTAATTTTTGTCAAAAGATAACTAAAATAAGAAAAATATTATTTATTCATAATTTTTGCAAAAGAGGATCAATCCATTTTTTTTTTTTTTGAAGTCAAAGTTTTTCAGCTATGCAAAAATAATACATGGCTGCCCACTGTTTTCCAAAATCCTACCAGCCTCACCCTTACTAGATTTGTTGGCAAGTAAGCAGTGGCCAAAAATGATTATACAATGCCACAAGGACTTTGTTGTCCATAAATATCCACAATATAATTAGTTTTAATGAAAAAATTGATTTTTTTTTTTTTTTGTGTGTGTGTTCAAATTTAATAATTACGTTTTTGCAATAAAAATTAGATTCTTTTTAAAAAAAAAAATAGCTTGCAATAGTTATGATGTTTTATAACACGAGGAGTATGACTAAGTGATATTTTTAGTTTTTTTAATGGCTTAGTTTGGCTTATAGAAGAAATAGCTTTTTTTTCAGGACATTTTTTTTGTGGTTAATTTTAACTAAAATTCTAGAGATATTTTTAAATACTTGAGTTTAAGTTGTTTAATTTGTAGAATTTGAGTGCCCCAGAAAGTTTTCAGGGTGTTGAATACATTCATGCATTCATAAAAAGAACTATTTTGCCTATAAGTTAAACTATTTTTTTAATAGTTAAACTTTTTTTTTTTAAATTTACTTAATTAAGAAAACTACACTTATATTTCTTTTAGAAAAATACATATATTTTTACTTTAAAAAATATAATTTAAATAACAAAATATATGATCTGATAAAAAAATATCTTATTACCAAATTTCACTAATAATCTTATTCACAAATTAAAAAAACATAAATAAATTATATACTAATAATAAATATCAAATAATATCTTATCTTATTTTTATTTGATAAAACTTTAACAATAAATATCAAAACCAATTAAAATATAATTTATTTTAATATTATTTTTTGTTTTAGTATATTAACCATAAATATCAAAACCACATAAAATAATGCTATCAATATTTTGAACCATTTTTTTTTTTTTTCATTTTAGAAAGGGATTCGAACCCATAACCTACCCTGATACAATTCCCATGTCTCAATTGCACTTGCAGTGCAGTTCACCAATAGACGCGTTGGCTTCCCACATACTAATTCACAGTTAATTATGCCCCAAATTTCTTCGCAATTTCTGGGTCCTTTCAGTTCTCCATTCTCAGTACATGGATCTTTTCCTTATTTTGAACCCGAACATCACTTCTTTTTTCTTCTTCTCTCCTTAGCGAGAATGAAATTTGATAGGTAAATTGTTGTCATAGAGTGATTTGCTCGTCAAATAATTATATTAGAATAATTTAAATTTGTATTAAAATTCTAATCATTAAATTTGACTCTACTTAAAATTTGAAATTTGAAATTCCTACCCTACACCCAGCACGCTTCCAAGTCTATTTATATTGTTTTGAGCATAATTTGTTGATATTCAATTCCACCATAACTTATTTATTTATTTCTTTTTTAACATTTGCTGTTAGAGGTAAGAGTAGATACAGGGATTCAATCCTGTGGCATGGAGCCACGAGGAGGAAATACGTACAAACCCGGGCACAAATTTCGCACTGGGTCCTTTGGCGAGATGTATATAGGCACCAATGACCAGATCAACGAGGAAGTCAACATTACACTGATTTTTTTTTTTAAATGAATATTATTAATGGTATATATTGTAATTTTGTCTAAACTAGGCGTATAATATTAATAGGAAACTAGATTTAACATAAAACTAGAAAAAGTGGACTGTGAGTTTTACACCTTGAGATCTTCACTCTTATTTTCAAGAGTTGAAATGCTTTAATTATTCTTTTTTTTTGTGTAGGTGAGGATTAATGGTCATTTTAGTGGGTTTTAGGTCTAGATTTTGAATCTGGCTCTGATACCACTTGTGAGGACCTAACTTGGATTTTCTAACTAAAACCAAATTTATCATTTAATTTAATAACAATAAGAAGGAAAACAACATATCCCAAAATAGCATACACGTAAAATTTGATTTACAACATATTGAACATGTAAGGAATTTTATTTGTCGCAATTTACATAAAGAAAACAACAACTGAAAGAATACTTGATCCGATGGACTTGTTAAGATGCTCTTGCTGGCGTTGCCCGACTAAATTTACCACCCTACCAACTAGGGATGTCTATCCCACTTCCTTGCCTAGGAAACCTCCACAATTTCCCTATCCCTCTGAGCCCAAGTCTAACAATAACAATAGTGTGTCTAAGTTAGAACCAACACTCTCAACATTAGGGGAATTTTGAGGTCTACAATGAGTCTCCTAAGGAAAATGTACAATCAAAATTCACTTTATGTGAACCAATTGCATTTTAGGGGATGACATCATCCCTAATAGTTGAGGTGGCATTGCTCGAGTTAAAGGTACTTAATTGTCACATTCTCAATGGTGGATAAAAACTCATGGTTAACCATGGTAGTGCTCTAAGTACACTCATGGTTAACCATGGTAGTGCTCTAAGTGCTTTTAAAGTGAAAGTAAAGTACTCATAATAAATGTCATTTCACTTTTTGAATAAAAATATATTATTGTCATTTCATATTTCTTAAAAGAAACAATGCATATCCCTATACATTTATTATATTATATTATGTTATATTATATTATTTTTATATAGTATATTAATTACATGTTATTATATAATTTAAATAATATAAATTTTAATTAATAACATATAATATAATTAATAGTTTGTAAATTTATATTTATATTTTATTTTAAGTTATTTGCATTAATTGTTCAATGATAATGACTTTTTCTTGAAAAACTCATTCTTATTTATAGTCACATCAATATAATTCTTTTATTAATTTTATTTTGGTACAACTTTTGAATTGAATTTAACTATGGTTACATGGATTGTGGTGCAAAAAGTGAATTGCAAATTCATAAATATTATTTTATTGGTTTAACTATTATTTTATTATTTCCTTAGGAGGCCCATTTTAGACCTCAAAATTCCCCTAATGATAGATCCAAGTTTGAGTTCTCTCAATTTTCTCTCATTTCTCTCCCCTCTTCTTCTCTAAATTCCTCCCCAAAATAAAATCCTCCAATGCCAAAATAAAGACCAAGGATCCCCCTTCTCTTCTCATCCTCCTTCCATTTATGTCTCTCTCACTCATCTACCTCAACCATCTACCATTAATGCCATGAATACACCCATCCTTTTAATTTAATGACCTTGATTTTCTTTCCCATATCTTATCCAAAAATGAATTTGAAAAGACAACTTGGAAATCTTGGGAAATGAAATATTAATATTTAATTCATAAATAAATTTGAGAAGACAACTTGGAAAACCTTGGGAAAGAAATATTAATATTTAATTCAGAAATAAGTTGGAGGAGACAATTTCTCAAACCTTGGGAAATGAATAATAATTAAATAATAACAAATAATAAAATATAATATTAAGTCATTTCATTAAAATAAAATTACACATTCACAAGTATCTAATGATAGGTATATACCAATATTAGTTAATAATTATAAGTCAACATTTTCCGGTTAATTAAATACTAATCAAGATTAGTCATTAATTTTACTTAACCATCTATTTTATCATCTAAATTTTAAGCTTTAGAATACTAGTTTATTCATGTGAGGTGTGGGTATGTAGCTAGCATAAATATATCTCGTGCGTATACTAATAATACTTATTGGAATCAAACAAAAAAAAATCAATCATTCAACAAGTAGGCTAATAAGCTAATGTAAGATAATGGGATCAAGTAGGGCATTACACTATGGTCTGGTATAAGTTGTCAAAAAGTAAAAACATTATCTAATGGAAAAGTAGACTATTATCTACACAAATCACCAGTTGCTGTAGTTCATATAGGCCTAGATAAGCTATAGTAGACCTAACACTACAAGTGGATGGGGTGTGTACAACAATTTCATTTAATCATCAATTATAAGAAGAGAAGCACAAATAAGTTGACTGACATGCTTTCTAGACCACCCACATAAAAAATTATAGCTTTGGGAACTCTGATGCACATGAAGCATTTTACCCATGATGCATATAGATAAGCATATACAAAAGATGAAAACTTCAAGGAGGGTTTTCAATAGCTACATGGCCAACAGACATGGTGACAACACACTTGGCTATCATGATTGGAATTGGTTACTCTACACCTTGGACAAGCTTTGTGTTCCTAAATGTGAACGAGTATAGCTAACTATAGAGGTTGACACCTCCATTGTTGTAGGGAATTTTAGTGTTAGGAAGATAATTTCCAATTAAAAAAAGGTATGTGTAATATCCTAGAATGTAAGAAAATATAGGAAGGCTTATTAGGGGATGCATATTTTGTTGTACCAGCAAGCCTAGTAATAGGAAACAGGGTCTATACCATCCCTCGCTTATACCCATTCATCATTGGGAAAACATTTCCATGGAATTTATGGGAGGTTTACCAACAACCAGGGAGGGACATGGGTACCTGTTTGTGCTAGCTGACAGGGTTAGCAAGATGTGTATTCCAAGTCCTGTAAAAGGACTATACCATCCCTTGCTTATACCTATTCACCATTGGGAAAGCATTTCCATGGGTACCTGTTTGTGGTCTATACCATCCCTTGCTTATACCTATTCACCATTGGGAAAGCATTTCCATGGATTTTGTGGGAGGTTTACCAACAACTAGGAAGGGACATGGGTACCTGTTTGTGCTAGCTGACAGGGTTAGCAAGATGTGTATTCCAAGTCCTGTAAAAGGAACATCTAAGGACAAGAAGCAATAAAATTTTCATTTGCACAAGTCTGGGTGCACTTTAGGATACAAAGGAGCTTCGTTTCACATAGGGACTCTACATTTCTCAGTGCATTTTGGACTACATTTTGGGAGACGATGGACACAAAGTTGAAGAGGCCAAAAAAGTTTTGTCCACAAACAGATGGTTAGGAAAAAATATTCCATAGGACTTTGGTGTAGTTTTTGAGGGGTTACAAATGTATCTAAAGACCTAGGATGAAAATCTTATTTATATTCAACACTCTTATAACATAGCAATCCACACTTCTACTATGAGTCCCCATTTGAAACTTGTTTTGAATATTTGCTACCTTCACCTTTTGATTTTGTTTATGGGAAATAAGGACGAGTGAGGGAGGATCTCACATGGGGTGCATTAAGAGTAGAAAAATTCATTGAGAATATTGGGTAGATCCATTTGCTTGTAAAAGAGATGCTAAAAAAGTCACAAGAAAAATACAATGTTAGGCATGATCAACACAAAATAGAAAAGCCATTCATAGTGGGAGATAGAGTATGGCTATAGTTGAACATGAAGACTACATGGTATTGGTAAGAAGATCAAGCTTTGTTGTATGGCCCTTTTGAGATAATAGAAAAGGTGGGAGATAATGCCTACAAACCAAGTCTACCGCCATACATGCACATTTCCTCTGTGGTGAATGTGGATCAAGAAGAGGAGGAAGTCCTACATTCCATAGAGGAATTAATTTCAAATGCCTAGGTAGAGTTGAAAAATGACACAATTTTGCAGAAGAGGCTAAAAATACAAGACAAGGGTGGCATATTGGGTTGAAAAGACTACTTTGAGTCAAAGCAAATTCATACTCCAGGGAGAAGGTAGAGGACAAATTTCCTCACCTCATTCAACAAAAGATTTTGGGGGCCAAAATCCTCCAAAAATGGGGAGTATTATTTAGATTAGATCATCATACTTATTTGTCATCTATCTCGATGCTTCTAGAGTGGAAAAATTGTAGAAATTAACTTGCAAGGCCATTTTACTTTTGGATCCTAGTTTCAGGAATTAGGGTTTGAAACCTTTTGAATCTATTTTGAGGCATTAAATGACATTTTTTGGGGTCAAAACTCTCTTACTTAAGCATTGGCCCCTGTGACGTTGTTTTACACTTAGAGAACTTTCCAATGATGCAAGAATTATGTTAACTGGAGTTCTTCTGCAAAAGTTGTGTCTCCCACAAGTTGGCCTAGTAACCATGTTTAACCCCCAATGGTATGAGAAGATGCCACATCAACCATTGTTACTCATGCATGTGGGGCTAGCCACACGGGCAATTTAAATGAGACTCTAGAAGGGTCAAAGTTGTAACTCTAATTAAGAGTTGAATGATTCAAACCTCCCCTCCAGTTGGTTATTGGCCTATTTTAAAACTGAGCCACTAGGAGGATAAGGGGTTCGATGATATGCGATCGTATCCTGTTCCATAGTAGAGTAACACAATTAGGAGTTGGAGTGAGTGAACATACAAAAGGCATATAGTGTTTTATAGTAGCTTAATAGGCCAAAAGTCTTAAGTAACTCCATAGAGAGCTTTCTCTGTTGTGCTTTCATTTTTTTCTATTCTAGAGAGAAAAGAAAGAAGAGTAGCGTCATTGTTGAGAATCTAGAATCTAAAAGAATTTAACGTTCATATTATATATTTCAGTTTATTTGATCAAATCTATTGTGAAAAATTATCCAATAAAATATCCACTACAATTTAGATATCACCTCATCAAGTCACTTGTTCAAATCTCATGAGGAGTGGCTGAGAGTGAGAACCACTTTTACTCCATCTCACATGTGAGCATATCATTCTTTCATTCAACATTACTTTGTCCTAATTAAATAAAAAATAAGTCAATATCCTCTTAATAACCATGAAAACACATTTGACATCTTGATGAATGTAACTCATATTCTGTACTATATATATTTTATTCCAAAATGATTACACACCATATATTTTTTATTTCAAAATGATTACACGAGGAAGTCAACATTACACCAACATTACACCGATAAGTTCTACGAGGCTCTAAACGTTGATTCAATTCAAGAATTTGTGTAATTTTTGTTTTTAAGGTATATTATGTCTTTTGTTTTACTTTTTGATTTTTTAAAATGGTATATACGCTTATTTTTAGCATATATTTTAAAATATATATTATTTATTTATTTATTTTAACGATTTATATTGTAATTTTTTAGCATATATTTTAAACAATATATTATTATTATTATTATTTTTTAAATATATTGTAATTTTTAATATATTGTTTAATTTGAACTAGCAAATATATATTAAGTTGGTTGGTTGAACAATTTTCAGGGCTATTAAGTGCACTCTCTGAATCTGTTTGCATTTTCAAATGAAACATAAATTTAAACTAATTATATGTTTATGGTGATTAATTTTTTTTTTTTTTTTAGTTTTTAGTTTTTTTTAACATCTAACCAAATAAATTGGCTAAGACAAAGAATATATTTGAATGGAAACAAAAGACAATGACAATGAGTTTTATCTAATTGTAAGTTTTAAGAATGAAAAGTTTGTCTTTTCTATCTTCCTAAAGTGAAGATTGTTATAGTTATAGTTAGATGTTCAAAAATATTTTTGGCTAAACTAAGCATATAACATTGATAGGAAACTAGATTTAACATAAAACTAAAAAAGGCGGACTCTGAGTTTTACACATACTCTACTCTCAGATCTTCACTCCCATTTTCAGGGGTTGAAATGCTTTAACTACTCTTTTTTTTGTAGGTGAGGATTAATTGTCATTCTGGTGGGTTTTAGGTCTAGATTTTGAACCTGGCTCTGATACCATTTGTGAGGACCCAACTTGGATTTTCTAACTAAAACCAAATTTATCATTTAATTTAATAACAATAAGAAGGAAAACAATATATCCCAAAATAGCATACATGTAAAATTTGATTTACAACATATTGAACATGTAAGGAATTTTATTTGTCGCAATTTACATAAGTAATCCGATGAATTTGTTAAGATGCTCTTGCTGGTGTTGCCCGACTGAATTTACCACCCTACCAACTGCGAATGTCTATCCCACTTCCTAGCCTAGGAAACCTTCACAAGTTCCCTATCCCTCCGAGCCCAAGTCTAACAACAACAATAGTGTGTCCAAGTTAGAACCAACACTCTCCAATAGATTCAAGTTTGAGTTCTCTCACTTTTCTCTCATTTCTCTCTCCTCTTCTTCTCCAAATTCCTCCCCAAAATAAAATCCTCCAATGCCAAAATAAAGACCAAAGATCCCCCCTTCTCCTCACATAAAAAAAATATTATTACCAAATTTCACTAATAATCTTATTCACAAATTTAAAAAAAAAATTATATACTAATAATAAATATCAAATAATATCTTATATTTTTTATTTTTTAAGACTTTAACAATAAATATCAAAACCACTTAAAATGATAATTTTAATATTAATTTTAATTTTTCTTAGTATATTAACAATAAGTATCAAAACCACATAAAATAATGCTATCAATATTTTGAACATATATTTTTTTCATTTTGTTTTGTTAACATCTAATTCACATGGTTTGGGTTTGACAATGATTAGGTTCGGTTGGAGTTCAAATTTTATATACATTTTCTGTTTGTATACATATAATAACTTTAAAATGAAATATAGGATAAAATAGTAAGATATCAACATCAATAAAGATAAAAATGCTATCCCAAATGTGGAAATTGCAAGGATAGATTACAAGCTTGAGTTGTGACATGGGGTTATGAGTTTCGATTTATGGACTTGGTCAATGACTATGAGGTTCGCTGAACCTCAATTTTTTTTTAAGGTTCACCAAAATTCGAAGCTCAAGATGGAAGTTCGATGAACCTTGTGACATAGGTTAACATTATTCTCCATATCGCTCACGCTCTGCAGGGTTCTGTGGTGGCTAGGGTTTTGGCTTAACTGACCCTTTATTGCGTGGAATTTCCCACAAACCTTTGCTGAATGACGAATTCTTGGGAACCCACAATGAAATCAATCTATCTTGATGGAATGGAGACTGGATTTGTAATTTCTTTCGCTCAAGCCAAGGAGAAGTTAGTTACTACTGAAGGAATCAAAGCTAGTTCTGATAGCTCTTCTTCTCAAGCTACTCAAGCCAAGGTTTTTTATAGTGCCATGTTGAAATTCGGATATGTTCTCTTGAAGCCTTTAGCTATGCGAAACATTTTTCAAAACAAGGTTTGGTTTATAGGTTTAATGGGTTTTGGTTGCGGCTCGCTTATCTCCATAAGTGGATTTTTGATTCATGGAAAGCTATATTGTCTAATGACTTGAATATTTACCCTATGGCTCAGTGATTTTTTGTTGTTCCCTTTGATAATCTTGAGTATACGAATATTATTTGGGATTCTAAGCCCTAACTTTGGGTTAGTGCTAGTCTCTCCATGCAACCCTGGTCTCCTTCTTTTGATCCGGTTATGGCATCAATCTCCTCGACTCCAGTTTGGGTAAGAATTCCAAAACTTTCCCTACATCTTTGGAATTTCCCTTTGTTAACTTCTATTGGAAATGAAATAGGGAAATTTTATTGTAGTAGTTCTGAAATTGAGCATTTCCTCAAGACCTAGTTCTGAAATATGCATGGAGACAGATTTTAATAAAGATTTTCCTGCTGAGATAAATCTAACCACTCCATATTATGTATGGGTTCATAAGTTTGACTATGAAAATGTTTCATTCCGATGTCGAACATGTTATGAAATAGGACATGTAATCAAGAATTGCCTCAAGTAATTGTAGAATAATAGACCCCAAAAAAACATTCGAAGGCCAAAATGGTGGGAACATGCTTAGATAAAGCACTATATTGTATACAAGGAAGAAGGGACCCAAGGTAAGGAGGAAGTAAAAGAAAATCAAGTAGAAGTGGATGTCAAAGAGAAATCACCAAAGGAAGCACAAGGCGATCAAGAAGAAACATTGTCACATAAGATCTACTGAATTGAGAAACAAAAGAGAACTAAACTCAACAAACCCTTGTGAATTTTGGATCCTACACTAATATCTTAACAAACCAGACAATAAATGCAATTTCTTAAATTGATAAGACATATGGAAAAAGTGATAAAAATGACAAATACCACTCTCAGAAGATCAACTCAGATCCACCATAAAACATGAGATAGATTCAAGTTGGGTAAAATGACCAAAAGTAAGAAATGAAAACTAAATTTATTTGGACCTTGGGAGTATTGGAAAATCTTTAATAAGTGAATAAAATTTTATATTGTAAAATTCTCACTGGATTTGGATTGAGTCACAACACTCAATATCAAACCCATAAAAAAAATGCAACTTAGAAAAAATATAACGATTCTAAATTGGATCCCCAATTTCCTTTTTAATAAAAATTTCATAAAATAAAATAAAATAAAAAGAAAAGTATGCAAATTTTATAAATTGACATATTATTTAAAATCTTAACATTATATTCCTGACTCATTGATATCGAGATCATGTATTCACATCACCTTGTGGTATTTGTTTTGAAGGCTATCACCATTACTGGTTCTTTAATAATCCTTCCCCTTTGGATATTCTTTTCTCTCTTTTTTATATTAATATTATTTAAACTTACTATTTGAAACAATATAGTGCAATTTTTTACATTTATAAGTTTAAATTAATATATTAAAATTTTTGATATTCGTAAGTGTAATGTATATTGTATCGAAGTTTTTAATATAATTTATATTTATAATTTATGTGAAAATATGTATATTGAAATAAAACGTATTTAAATTTTAAAAAATATTATAAAAATGTATGGTAATTTTTTTTATTGATTTATATTGTGTCGTTTAATTAAGTGGATTTGAACATTTTACATAGTTATTTGATTGTTAAAGTTTATAAAGTGTAAATATTTTATTTTTGTGAATTTGAACACATAATTTTTTTTTTTAAGAGAAAACACATTATTTTAAAAAGAAGACATTTTTTTTTATAAGAAAACACATTTTTTTAAGACATAACTTTTAAAAAACATTTTTTTAATTATTAAAAATATATTTTCAATTATATAGAGTAAATAACTTAAAAATATGAATTTTCCATTTTAAAAAAAAGTGTTGTTTACTTAGGCGGTAAATTTGCCATGACGGCTAAAAATCATTAGAATTCGACCAATTTTTTTTCTTCAAATTTGTGATAGTAGGAGTGTTTGAATCTTGTTTTTGATGGTGGGAATGGATTTAACACCATAAAAAACCCTTAGGGCACCCTAAATCTTAAAGCTTGATAGCTATAACCTAAATTTCCAAAGATTTCCACTAACGAAATTTCCATTGTTTTCCGAGCAAATTTAAAACCTCGTTAAACTACCAAAAAAAAAATTAGTACCATTGATTTAAAAAAATAAAAAACAAAAACAGCAAAAAAAAACTCTAACATTTCCTACAACCTACTTCAGAGAGTACTTTCCTCTCTGTGAGGATTCCTCGAAAGTTTTTGAAGATAAAATTCAGAATGCATATGTTTGTGTGAATTTAGTTTCCTAAAATTTATAACACTCGAGCAATTAGCGTCCCGATTTATCAATGCGAGTAGTCAAATACCTTACTGGTTTCCGGATCTAAGGAAAATTGTACTTGTTGCAGTGTCACTAAAGGCGTTCAGGAGGACGCTCACCGACCATCATCCTCTGTCAAGGAACTATGTAACGTTGCCACCTGTTTTGTATTTTTTATTATATGTATATCTTTGCCTACGTACTTATATGCGTTTCCTGGGTTTGCTTGATATCATAATGTATGTGCTAATTCCAAAACACTTTTCACTATTATAAAATTATAGCGTAGAAAAAGGGGCTTCCACAACAACTTAAAGGAGTAATCTAACGGGTCGACGAAACACCCTTCGGGTTTTGCGCCCCCTCACTTCTGCGAGGCCCTTCCGGTGACCATTACCCATCCATCCCCAACGTAAACAAAACAACTTTGTTGGTTTTAACGTCTGTTTCCTCGCTCGTCGTCTGGATACTCTGTTGGTGGACTCCCATTTGCAGGCTAGCGCGCCAGTTATGACACGACGACTCACCTAACTCACACAACCACACACCCTGAAACAAATTAATGGTGAGGTTCCCTTTCCCGCCTTTGTTAGTTTGAATTCCATTCGATCCGAGATCATTTTGAAGCCCCTGCACCCTTAGATGGAGTAAATTAAATTGCTTGCAAATATCAGTCCAATGTTCAATGCGAATTAAGCTTAAATTATGTAAAGAACATGAAAAAATCATGATAGACGTTTAAACCCGTGACACGAGCAACAAAGTTTGGCGGTCACTCATATTGTAAGTTCAAAATAGGAAATGTCAAAATATGCATATTCCAGGTCTGGTTAATAAGCACGCACCCTCAGACGAAGAAAATCGAAACTTCCTGTGTTGATTAGATTGAAAATATCGATCCAATGTTCCATGCGAATGAAGCTTAAATTTTGTAAATAACATGCAAAAATTGCGATAGACGTTTATCACTTTTGTCATATTTACTTTTTATATATCAATATAAAAAAGAAATAGTTTATTGTCATGTTACATTTTCAGGAAGATTATGAAAATCTCAAAAGATGAATGAGCTGATATCATAAATATGCCAATAGGAATGTCCAAAAAGGCGTACAAGGAGATGGTCAAAGAAATGGACAAAATTACATCGCAGGAGAAGCCATCTCAACAACAACGTACTTCAAATGTAATATGTAGTCATTGAATTTTTTAATCATTAGGTACAATAAATAAACAATTTAGCATTAAATATTAATTTTCAAGTATTTTCTTGTAGAAAAGAAAAGAAAATGAAACCCATTCAGCACATAAAACATGACGACAAGGAAGAAAATGGTTGATATCTAAGTTTGTGAGTAATTGTTACTTCCTTATAACAACTTGACTAGATTTCATTTTTTTGTGTATTTTAAGTTGTTTTACAAAAATCATCATTGAATGTCTTCAAACAGGTGCTAACATACAAAGAAATACCATCAGACTAATTGATTGACATTGGGTTAAACATGGGTTGTGAGTATATGTTGGCATTTCAAAAATTAATTGTGGAATTTGTAAGCATCTATCGATCTTGTTTTACTTAGTTTCTTCCATAAATAATAGAACAAAAAAATCTTTTGTATTAAATATATGATTTGTTATGGGGTATAAAACTTGTAGGAAACAAAGTATGGAACCGTGCCAACAGATTAAATCTTGAAAGATGGAATAGTACATGGTTTTGAAAGAATGCATATAGTTCATGAGTCAATTGTTGCTATGTTACACCATTTCTTTTTGATATACATTGATGTATATTATTTAATATTGCAATTTTCATTATTCTCACCAATGTATATACACTCAGTACAATTTATTTTATGTTTGTAGATGGAAGGTGAAGTAGAAGAAAACAATCAACACAGTGAAAAAAAAGTTCCTGAAAGTAACCCAAGTCATGGAAGTATCTCGAGCAGTGACAATAGTTCAAGCGAAGAATGATGATCATTATGTTTGGATATCAAAGCAAGGTGTTGTATTTTTTGAAATAATTGTCTGTGGAATCAGACATTTTGTTTAATGTAATGGACATAGTGTCTCAATTTAAAGATAAAAGGATACCAATAACTGTCCCATTTTGTATGACAAAGACTGTCTTATATATATATATATATATATATATATATATATATATATATATAGAATAAAATATTTTTTAATTTATTCTATTGTGTTCTCCATTGTCGCTGTGAAATGTAACACCACTGATTAAATTTATGGATGATTAAATAATATAATGAAGAGATGTGAAATCTGATGATATAATATAAAAAATTAATCCAAACATCACATTCAAATGCACTAATAAAAATTTAATTGATATGAATATTGTTATAAGATATGTGTCATCTTTTGATGGATAATGAATTAAAAAAAATCACAATAATTATGATATAATATAACAAATTAATCCAAACATCACATTCAAATGCATTAATAAAAATTTAATTAATATGAAAACTGTTATAAGATGTGTCAACTTTTGATGAATAATGAATTTTAAAAAATCACAATAATTGCACTCTCATAGGTCGATGTTTCTAAAAAATACAAAATGAACACCGATTCATGTCAGTTACTGTACACCGGTGCTTTTATATGATACAACGGACCGGTGCGGTTCTATGACCTATGGGCACCGCACAAATACCAATAACAATTATAAATCTCAGTGTGTTTGTGCGATACTGCGCACCAGTACGTTTATGCGAGACTACGCACTGGTGTATTTGTACGACCTATGGGCACCACACAAATACCAATACGAATTAGAAAAATCGGTGCGTTTGTGTGATATTTCACACAAGTGCGTTTCTATAAGACTACGTACCAGTGTGTTGATACGACCCGTGGGCACTACACAAATCCCAATACCAATTAGAGAGGCCTCGTGCGTTTTATCACCTACAGTGCACCTGGTGGGGTTTTAGACCTTTACGGCCTAGTGCATTCACCTTTGACCACCCCGAGCCAACCGTCTAGATGACACGTACCGATGCGTTGACACCTTAGTAGCACACCAATGAACAAAAAATCTATAATAACCTTTGACCGCCCAATATTTTTAGATGTGTTGAAATTATGTTAAAAGCTCTGCCAAAACCTCCATTACAAAAAAAAAATGTTGCAGAAAATGTTTTTTTGACAATTTTAACCAATTTTATAACACTAAAAACCTCCTTTATAACCTATGCTAGAGGGTCTTTTCCTTGTAGTGGTTATTCTCTGTTTTAATAATTAAAAAAATATTTCTTTGTGGTTTTGTTTACTGTGTGTTATCTCCTTTTTTTTCCGGCATAACAATTTTTCAGATGTTGGGATCCTCCCCTCCTAAGATCCATTTCAAATTTTTAGATCTTTGGGGCCTCCGCCCAAGATCCAGATCAGTGGTATTAGATTCATGTTACAAATCCATGCGAATGAGGGTTTCACATATATTTCAATTTCAAATTTTTTCACCAATATTCAACAAAATTCATGAACGTGCTACGACCTTTATATAACACTTTCTTGGGAAAAGCAGGATGTTTTTTTTTTTTCATTTTTTTGCAGGAAATTTTGGGGTGGCGAGTTTGCAGATCATATCTGAAAATTTTGGTGCAAAATTTACAAAAAAAATACCAGATCTGGATTCCTTGTGAAATTATTCCCAAATTCAAAAAATAAATAGGTCGAATCAGAGTCCGGATGAGGGATATATCATTGATTTAAAATCAGTTGTGCTGCAGATATTGTTTTTGATGACAATTCATGGATGGAGTCTATCCTATAACTTTTTTGCAGCTTTTATACATAATTTCAGAAAAATGATTGCATATCCGAGTTCCTCTTGAAAAATCACCCAATTTCAAAAAAAAATTGGTCAAATCAAAGTTCAGATGAGGGAGATATCGCTGATTTACAATCAATTATTTTTTTCAGAACTTTTGTGACAGTGAGATAATTACAGCGCGAATATGAGTTTCTAGAATATCCAGATATGGATTTCAATCACGTGGGAAGATGAAAAATGATCATTCTATTTCCAAAAGTAGGTTATAATAAATATTCTGAGTTATATTGACTGATTTATGCCCATTTTAAATTAGTTTTATATCTGAAGAAACATTTAGAGCGGGTTCCCTTTGGAGACATGACCTCCCACTCTGCTTTAGTAGGCACCTGCTTCACATTCATTGGTTTTAGCATAGAAACATCCGGCTTGGGTTCTTTGGAGACATTCCCTCCTACCCCAAGCTATGTAGGCACTTGTTACTTCATCAACAATCAACATCACGATTATGGGTCAACCACAAAAAATCATTGCCATCGAAGTCCATTTGTTAGGCCATACACTGTTAGTATTACCATTGGTCACAAGCATTACATGGTATCTCTATCCTCGGATCTTCATTTTTCATGGTTATGGGTCATCCACAAACCCACACTTCATCGAATTCCATTTTCTAGGACACACACTATTAGTATCATAGTTGGTCACAAGCATTAGAGAGTATCTCTATCCTCATATCTTCATTCATCATGGTTATGGGTTAACCACACAAAACCCTTCTCTTCAGTGGCTCTTCATATTCAACACAAGCTTCTTAAGAGGGAACTTCATGCAACGGGGACCATTGCTTCTTGAGGAGAGAGGAATGATCTGAATGGAATGTGGCATCTACCTATGGTATTTACCCGTGGTGTTGTAAGCGACATCTACCCATGGTATTCATTCACCCATAATATTCATCCACCCATGGTATTCATCTACCCATGGTATTGTAAGTTGCATCCACTCATGGTATTCATCCACCCATGGTATATAACCATGGTATTGTAAGTGGCATATACCCATGCTATTTACCCATCCATGGGATTTACCTGCGGTATTGAAACTAAAAAAAACTATAAGTAACAAGTTACATTTTGTAAAAGGGAAGATTGTCCACCACAATGTAGCCTTTACAATTATTCTATGTTTTAATAATTAAAAAAAAAGTTTCTTTGTGGTTTTTTTTACAGTGTGTTCTCTCCTTTTTTTTCTGGCATTTCGATTTTTTAGATCTTGGGGGCCTCCCCCAAAAATCTGGATCAACGGAGCTTAGCATACAACTGATGCTATCTCAACAATATCAATACTGTTGCTAGGTGTTCGACACATTCTTCCTAATTCTTAGAATATATCAATATATCATCAATGAACACAATAATAAACTTGTCCAAATAAGGACACAACGCACTATTCATCAAACACATAAAATTAGTTGGAGCATTAGTCAAACCAAATGGAACTAAAACAAAATCATAATGCCCATACCTAGTTCAGAAAACAGTCTTGTAAATATCCTCTTCTTTGATGCATACTTGATTATATCTGGATCTCAGATCAATCTTCGAGAACACTGTTTCTCCCTTCAACTTATCAAACAAGTCATCAATCCTCGACAATGAAGACCTATTCTTGATGGTTACCTTGTTCAACTGCCTATAATCAATGTATAACCTGAGAGTACCATCCTTCTTCTTCACAAACAACACCTGTGCACCCTAAGGTGATAAAATTGGTCTGATGTATTCCTTATCAAGAATTTCCTTCAACTGCAACTTCAGTTCTACCAACTACGTTGTGCTCATCATGTAAGGTGCCTTTGATGTTAGTGCTGCCCCTAGTACCAACTCAATGGAAAAGTCCACTTCCCTGTGAGGTGACAACTCTGAAATATATGCCAGAAACACATCCTAAAACTGCTGTAAGATTGGGTAATTGCTCAATACCTTTACATCCTCAACACCCTTACCTTTATCACTAGAAATATGCACTACGAATAACACACACCCTTTCCTGCGACTATGCTTTGCCTACATAGTTGTAACCATTCTAACGAATTTAACTTTCTTCTTACCTTGCAAGATTCTTGGTTCTCCATTGTCATCCAACTATTCAATGGCCTTGTCATAACAATCCACTTTGGTCTTGTGAAGATACAACCAGTCCATAACTAGAAGCATATTATATTATCCCAATGGAAGTACATTAAACTGCGCTGATGTAGGCACATCATTCAACTCAAATGCGCAAGACCTTACCCAATGATGAACTCTTTTCTTTGTACTTGTAACCAACTACACTAACCAAGAATCTGCATGCACTTCTTTATTCAAATCACACTTATCCACCAGGTCAGGATTAACATAACTATAATTAGATCCAAGGTCAATAAAAATAGAAAAAAATTCATCACAGATCTTACTGTCCATCTTGATAATAGACACCTGTTGATCTTCCTGCCTATTATCCAACGTTGCATAGATTCGAGGAATTCTCTACCCAACATCCCCAACTTTTTGCGCCTCCAGTGCACTGTAAATATGAGGCCTACCACCCTGATACTACAGAAAATCACTATTGAGATGCTCCTTACCACATATCCAACACTACAACTGTCACTTACCAACACCTTTATTGTGTTGCCCTCTAGGCCATGACCCATGTCCTTTCCCAAATGCATTAAAATTCTTGTAAGGAACAACATTCTCTTTCTCACCTACGTCCTGAGCTCTTGTTCTTTTTGGCTTCCATTTACCTTTAGTCTTGTCTTTCCCTTTCCAACCTTGCTGAGATTCGATCTTACGCTTATCATAAAAGTGTTTCAACTTCCCAATGAATTCTTCAAGTGATTGAGGCTCATCATACTCAATTCAATCTTTAATTGCTAATGGTAATCCATAGACAAATGTTTAAACCTCGACCTTATCATCCTTAAGATACAAAACATACCTCAATAACACTAATAACTTAGTTGTATACTCTTCATATGTTAATGATGTCATCTTTAGCTCATATAAATCCTTGGATTTATTGTCGTAGTACCTCTTTGACAAATAATTATTCTTGAAGAGTCTCTAGAATTCATGACAAGTCAACTTGTCTATCCTAATGCCTCTAACCTGCTTCACATCTTCCCACCATATGTATGCTTTTTCTTTAAGGCCAAAGATAGCTATTATGGCTTCATGTTCTTTGTGTAATCATGCAACTCAAATAACTTCTTCATCCCGAGTAACCATGCCTTTGCATCTTCCAACTTCTTCAAATTTCCATTGAAGGTAGGTGGCTTAGCTTTCTTGAACACATATGGAAAATATCCCCTGTCATTCCTCCTGTAAGGATGATAACGATGATGATCATTATACATGTCGAAACTAAAAATAGAGTAGAACTTGTGTCCATCACCTCTCCTATCCGGTGTATCCAAGAACCTTCCACCTCTGATCGTGTCATCCCTATCCTACCTGTGCCTACCATGAGACCTACTACCATATGCCCCATTGTTCATATCCTCCTGCCCATGACTGATCTTGACCGGTCCCTGTCTCTGCAAATCTAACAAACTCTGAAGAATAACTGCATTGACCTCTACTTGTTTCTCCTGTGCCTGAATGATTATGTCATTATCTACTTTACAACTTCTTATTTCTACCTTCAAACTTCTCAATGTGTCTGCTATGTTAGAAGAGTTACCATCACCATGCTGCTCATATGATCTATATGGATAATCTCGTGAAATGTATTCTACCATATTTCTAGTCATATTTGATCTTCTTCTTGCAAGCATACTATGTGAGATAAACCAAAACATAAACATAACCAACATAACTCAATATATCTCAGGGGAGGATATCTCATCTGCACGATCAACAAAATTAGCACGATAAATGTATAGTCATAGTCATATCAATATATCAACATCATCTTAATCATTATCTAGCTACTGTGCATGACTATACCAACTACATACAATGACCTCATGTAAGACAACCATAGTCACGAAAATGCATTCATAACAACATATAAACACTAACGTGCATAACCAATTCATAACTGAAATGTAGTAATGATGACCACATTCAACAACACCACCACCAACTTCCTCATGCAAAGCAAATGTAACAATGACCACCACCATGCATACACAACAAGCACATAAACCACAAGCATAAGGACACATATGAAATCAACACGTACGCATGAAAAACACATTCAACCCATCTTGTCCAAGGGGTGAACCATGCCATGTTACCACTCTGTAACAACCTCCTGCCACATTTACCCAAGTTATTGACCTGCCAGGGTAAATTTACAATGAAGAGCTACTATGATATGACTCGACCTCCTAGATTTCCTTTAGGAATTAGAACTGACGGGAAAACAGTTTACATACCTTCCTCAGGTGCCACAGGACCCCTAGGATCCAACCAACCACTCCAGGTGCCCAACCCCTAAGTCAACTTAATTTTTCACTGAACTAGACCCCCAGTCGCTCCCATGACAAGCCCTTGATGCGAATGAAACCCTCCAGTGGCTCCCATGACAAGCCATCAATACGAATGCAATATTTTTTAGGTATTCGGTGCTAAAGAACCTAGATTCCAAGCCAATTTTCCAGGGCTAGGACTCAAGGCTCTGTCCAAAACTTCATTAAACTTCCAGAAATGGTAAATAACATTAAAACAAGGCTACTTGAACAAGGACTTGACCTGACCCCTACCGACCATGACAGACATTTTGTCAGACATTTCATGAATAGGTAATCTATAGGTCATAACAACAAATATGAACATATGGGTCTCATACTTATCTGAAAATCATCAAGAAGAACCGATGCCCTCTCACAAAAGTTTCATTATCATATATTAGATAATACATTCATCATTTACTAATCAAAACATGATGACAACCACAACTAAGATTTGTCATAAAACAATGCTTATAACCGACATCTAATTAGAAAAATAATAACAATAGAACAACCATTAAAGAAACATAATAACAAGTACATTAACACATAAAACACAAGAGGAAAATAACTCTTATTAACATATGAAAAATCCAAACAAGTTAGGACTTCCACGTACCACCCGACCATAGATTGAGATGAACCAAATATTTTTTTCATCCAATCACCCTCGTGCCATATTCCAAGCATGAATGTGGGACTCACAACAAATCCAACCAAGGCTTCCTTAATATTTACTGTGTATCCTGCCAAGGGATTCCTAGGACCAAACAATAAACATACACTAAAGTATTTATCGCAATCCCGCCATATACTGGTCAGGGGATCACTAGGCCTAAACAAGCATGGATGCCTTTGGATCTCTCCACCTAAACTGTGAGGATTTTTTCTTCTCTACCCTCTAGGATTTACCGTGTATCCCATCATTACCAGTCAAGGGATTCCTAGGTCCAACGAAGGTATTCACAACTAGGATTTACCATGTATCTCACCATTACTGGTCAAGGGATTCATAGGCCTTGTGATTTTTACTGAGACCCCCCCACTCAGTTTCGAAACCATCCGATAATCCAACTCAACCAAATAAGAAAAAAACCATCACCATGGTTATCTGTAAATGGCAAGGAAAGGTTGAAAACCACTGTCACACATGGACAAACCCTTGCCAATGAAAGCAAGAGAACCAAATACACACATTCATGCCAAAACTAGCAAGGAAATCATACATGCAACTCGATACCTGCAAGTAATCCCGTTGTAGTCACTTGATCCCACTCTTCCTTGCTTGATCTTTTCTTCCCTTTTCTTTCTCATCCTTCCTTTGTCTTCCTTCCTCCAATGCTAGAGTGCTCCAAGTATACTCTAAGTGTAAGAGAGTATGAGAGAGTAGAGAGAATAGAGAGAGAGAGAGCTCAAAAATTGAAATAAAAAAAGGTTGTGAACTGATCCTCAAAAACCTTTTTATTAATGATGCCTCTATTTTCTTCAATTTCCTCCTCACATGCAATCTGTGACCTTTCACCTTCCTTTTCTCCTAATTTCCAATAATTTCATAAATAAAATGCCAAATAAAGTCACTTTGCCTTTTCAAAGCCTTTACCAATGCCTTTTCCAATTTCCTTAGCCATAATAAATCAAATGAACACCCATTGTTGGGTATGTGGTATATTTTTGGACCCTATATTAGGTGGGAAGACCTGCGTGTGGTTTTTTGCATGGGTCTGCACATGGTTTTAGGGCATGATGGTTTTCTGCCCCTGGTATTTTGTAGATCCAGTCAAGGGAACTACGATTATGTTCTAATCCAGAGTTAATGAATTGGGGTTTATGAATGCTTCAGCATTTATATACATGTTTTGTAACACTAAAAGGAATATAATGAAAAATCAAGCTGGTAGTCCCGATTTGGGATCCAGGGGAAAAATCTCTGTGTATATCTGTTTTATGTTTTATGCTCTCACTATCATTTATTTTTGTTTTAATAATTAGTTTGCAGAAAATTTTTGTACAAGGTTAAAATCTACACCCATGCTAGGATGTTTTAAACTTTATTACATGGAATTTTGACGAGGGTGGTTACAGGAAGGCTCCTACCTGATTTTTTTCATAATATGCTGGTAGGTACTTCTTCGTAAATTTTTCCTCAAATAACTCCCAGTTAACTTTGTCAGGAGTGAGGAGTAGTTGTCGCTCCAGGTTACCCCACTAGTTCAGGGCACTATCTCTGAGTTGGAATATCGTTATCTTGGCTTTTGAATTGGAAGTGTATTCTCTTAGTGTGAAACACATCCTCATTCCTTCCAACCAGGGTTATGCTTGTTTGCTAGCACGAACTCCAACAAACTCTAGAAGCTTAATCTTTTGGATCTCCCTAGTAATGTCCTCGGTCAAAGGTCCTCTATCAGAGTCTCTTGATCCTTAGAGGTTGCCTACCCCTGATGGAGGGTGGTCTATTTCCACCTCAATTGTTTGGCAGCCTCTTAATGTCTCATTAATTGCCTCTAGGGAGCACAAGATGAGAGCCAACTCTCGTGATGGTAGTGGTTTATTTGGAGGAGGTGATCCTTGTGTCGACCCTCCTCATCCTTGATTTCGTCGTGTCCTCACCATTATGAATTTCTCAAATATCTACGTGACACACAAGACTTATTAGCACAACTTAGAAACTTGTCAGTTCTTACTCGGATCACACATGTTTAACAAAATGATAGCTATAAGTTTTCCTTTTGATATACTTATAAACGAGCATTACTGAGCATATCCTCATGAACCTACTAAACCCTCTTCCATCACTGACTAAGCAAGCACTATCACACACTACTAGTTACCCTTAAACATCTTCTTAGGATCAAATTCCCCTTTTTATGACCTTAATTAATATTAAAATGTGTTAATATTAATTTTATAATGTTAATTTATTTAATATTAATTATTTCTCTCTTTATTATAACCATTTAATCTTAATTAGTCAATTTTAATTAATTAATTAATTAATATTCAACTTCTTGAACATATATATACTAAAAGCAACCCAAATCTAACTATTTAAAAGACACTTTCATTTTATACATCTAATTAAGACTCCAACATTATTTAAAAGTGTGTGGCCTTATTACAAGCATTTATTGTAAAAAATCGATGCTGATATTGTTTAGATTAAAACACTTTCTGACCTCGGGTATGACCTTAAGTAGAATCCTTTTCTTTGTTGAAGTTTATTTATAAACAGTGATATAGTTGTAAGTGTAGTTTTTAGATAATATGAACACAACTATTAATGTAATAATCTTCGTTATTCAAAAACGTAATTAAACTTTTTAATAAGAATTTTGGAGCAAAAGTAATTCAATAACCATGTTATATTTATACCTATTAAATACCAAACTTGTAAGGAGTAAAATAAGATGTGTGAAGTATATTCTTTTGAGCATATTTTTTTTTATTCAACCGCTTTTATTTATTTTTATTATTTTTTTTAACATTTGATTTTAGAGGTAAGAGTAGATGCAGGGATTCAATCTTGTGGCATGGATCCACAAGGAGGAAATACGTACAAACTGGGGGCACAAAGTTTGCACTGGCTCCTTTGGCGAGATCTATATAGGCACCAATGACAAGACCAACGAGGAAGTCAACATTAAAATATATATGATTTAATTTGAACTAGCTCTAATCTAAATATGAAGTTGGTTGGTTGGGCCATTTTCAGGGGTAGAAGACACTATACAAATTGACACCAGACAACTACTTATATCGACCTAACTCGTTGGTATTTTGATAGCTGATGCTATTTCAATATTTTATGTAATTGAGCTTAAATGTTTTCCACTAAGTGCACCCTATGGATTGTTCTCATTCCTAGGGGCACTTCCATTTCCCGTATCTGTTTGCATTTTTAAATGAAACATAAACATGAACTATATGCCCTTGGTGAATCATTTTTACATTTGACAAAATAAATTGAGTTTAAGCTAATTCTAAGTTTTAAGAATGAAAAGTTTTCCCTTTCCATCCTCTTAAAGTGAAGATGGTTATAGTTCCTAAAGTGTAGATAAAGTGAAGATTATTATGGTTAGATGTCCAAAAATATTTTTGGCCAAACTAGGCATATAATATTAATAAGAAATTAGATTTAACAGAAAGTTAGAAAGTTAAAAAGGTGGACTGCGAGTTTTATACATATCCCATTTTCAGACCTTTATTCTTATTCTCAAGAGTTGAAATGTTTAATCACTTTTTTTTTTTTTTTTGCAGGCGAGGATTAATGGTTATCTTGATGGGTTTCAGGTCTAGATTTTGAACCTAGATCTAATGCCACATGTGAGGACCCAACTTGGGTCTTCTAACTAAAACCAAATTTATCATTTAATTTAATAACGATAAGAAGGAAAATAACATATCCTCAAAATAACATACATGTAGAATTTGATATACAACATATTGAGCATCTAAGGAATTTTATTTGTCGTAATTTAAATAAATAAAACAACAACCGAAAGAATACCTAATTCGATGGATATGTTAAGATGCTCTTGTTCGCGTTACCCCACTGAATTTACCACCCTACCAACTATGAATGTCTATCCCACTTTCTAGCCTAAGAAACCTCCACAAGTTCCTTAGCCCTCCGAGCCCAAGTCCAACAACAACAATAGTGTGTCCAAGTTAGAACCAACACTCTCCAATAGATCCAAGTTTGAGTTTTCTCACTTTTCTCTCAATTCTCTCCCCTCTCCTTCTCCAAATTCCTTTCTAAAATAAAATCCCCAAATGCCAAAATAAAGACCAAGGATCCCCATTCTCCTCTCGTCCTCCTTCCCTTTATGTCAGCGAGTCTTATATCCCAGTCTATCGGCCCATAAATGCACCGAGAGACAAAATGGCCACCGTCAGATTAAAGCAATAAATGATCCTACGGTAGCCATTTCGTCTCTCGGTGCATTTATGGGCCGATAGACTGGGATATAAGGCTCACCCTTTATGTCTCTCTCACTCATCCACCTCAACCACCTACCATTAATGTCATGAATACCCCCATCCTTTTAATTTAATGACTTTGACTTTCCTTCCCATATCTTATCCAAAAATAAATTTGAGAAGACAACTTGGAAAATCTTGGGAAATTAAATATTAATATTTAGAAATAAATTTGAGAAGACAACTTGGAAAACCTTGGGAAATGAAATATTAATATTTAATTCAGAAATAAATTGGAGGAGGTAATTTGTCAAACCTTGGGAAATGAATAATAATTAAATAATAAAATATAATATTAAGTCATTTCATTAAAATAAAATTACATATTCACAAGTATCTAATAATAGGTATATCCCAATATTAGTTAATAATTATAAGTCAACTTTTTTCAGCTTAATTAAACAATAATCAAGATTAGTCATTAATCAAGCTTAATTATTTATTTTATCATCTAAAATTAAGCTTTAGAATACTGGTTTATTCATGTGAGGCGTGGGTATGTAGCCAACATAAGCATATCTCGTGTGTATACTAATAATACTAATTGGAATTAAGGAAAAAAAATCAATCATTCAACAGGTAACTAATAAGCTAATGTAAGATAATGAGATCAAGTAGGGCATTACACTATGCTCTAGTATAAGTTGTCAAAAAAGTAAAAACATTATCTAATTGGAAATGAGACTATTATCCACAAAAATCACAAGTTGCTACAATTCCTATAAGCCTAGATAAGCTATAGTAGATCTAACACTACAAGTGGATGGGGTTTGTACACCAAATTATTTCATTTAATCGTCAATTATAAGAAGGGAAGCACAAACAATTTGGTTGACATGCTTTATAGACAACCCATATAAAAAATTATAGCTTTGGAAACTCTAATGCATATGAAGCCTTTTACCCATGATGCATAAAAAGAAGCATATACAAAAGATGAAGACTTCAAGGAGGGTTTTCAATAGCTACATGGCCAGTAGACATGGTGACAACACACTTGACTATCATCCCTGGAATTGGTTACTCTACACCTTGGACAAGCTTTGTGTTCCTAAATGTGAATGAGTATAAATAACTATAGAGGCTGACACCTCCATTGTTGTAGGGCATTTTAGTGTTAGGAAGATAATTTCAAATTTAGAAAGATATGTGTAATATCCTAGAAAGCAAGAAAATATAGGAAGACTTATTAGAGAATGTATATTTTGTTGTACCAATAAGCCCAATAATAGGAAATAGGGTCTATACCATCCCTCACTTCTACCTATTCATAATTGCGAAAACATTTCCATGGAATTTGTGGGAGGTTTCCCAACAAATAGGGAGGGACATGGGTACCTATTTGTGGTCTATGCCACCCCTTGCTTATACTTATTCACCATTGGGAAAGCATTTCCATGGCCTTTGTGGGAGGTTTACCAACAACTAGTAAGGGACATGGGTACTTGTTTGTGGTAGTTGACAAGGTTAGCAAGATATGTATTCCATGTCCTGTAAAATGAACATCCACGGACAAGAAGCAATAAACTTGTCATTTGCACAAGTCTGGGTGCACTTTAAGATACAAAGGAGCTTCATTTCATATAGGGACTCTACATTTCTCAGTGCATTTTGGACTACATTTTGGGAGAAGATGGACACAAAGTTGAAGAGGCCAACAAAGTTTTGTCCACAAACAAATGGGAAAAAAGTATTCCATGGGACTTTGGTGTAGTTTTTGAGGGGTTACAAAAGTATCTAAAGACCTATGATGAAAATCTTATTTATATTCAACACTCTTATAATTAAGCAATCCACACTTCTACTATTAGTCCCCATTTGAAACATGTTTTGGATATTTTCTACCTTTACCTTTGGATTTTGTTTATGGGAAATAAGGACGAGTAATGGAGGATCTCACATGGGGTGCATTAAAAGTAGAAAAATTCATTGAGAATATCAGGTAGATCCATTTGCAAGTAAAAGTGATGCTAAAGAAGTCACAAGAAAAATACAATGTTAGGCATGATAATTTTGTTTTAGAAAATTCATTAATAGTGGGAGATAGAGTATGGCTATAGTTGAACATGAAAGACTACATGGTCTTGGTAAGAAGATCAAGCTTTGTTGTATGACCCTTTTGAGATAATAGAAAAGGTGGGAGATAATGCCTACAAACTAAGTCTACCCCCATACATGCACATTTCCTCTATGGTGAATGTGGAAAATATCAAACTCCATGAACTTTCCATATTGGATCATGAAGAGGAGCAAGTCCTAAATTCCATAGAGGAATTTAATTCAAATGCCTAGGAAGAGTTGGAAAAGGACACAATTTTGCAGAAGAGGCTAAAAATACAAGACAAGGGTGGTATATTGGGTTGACAAGACTACTTTGAGTCAAAGCAAAATCATACTCTAGGGAGAAGGTAAAGGGCAAATTTTCTCACCTCATTCAATAAAGATAACGGGGGACAAAATCCTCCCAAAATGGGGAGCATGATTTGTATTAGATACTTATCTGTCATCTATCTCGATGCAGCTAGAGTGGAAAAATTGCAGAAATTAACTTGCAAGCTCATTTCACTAGTGGGTCCTAGTTTCAAGAATTAGGGTTTGACACCTTTTGAGGCATTAAATGACATTTTTTGGGGTCAAAACTCTCTTATTTAACCATTGGCCCTTGTGATGTTGTTCTACACTCAGAGAACTATCCAATGGTGCAAGAATTATGTTAATTGGACTTTGTCTGCAAAATTTGTGTCTCCCACAAGTTGGCCTAGTAACCATGTTTAATCCCCAATGGTATGAGAATATGCCACATCAACCATTGTTACCCGTGCATGTGGGGAATTTAAAGAAGACTCTATAAGGTTCAAAGTTGTAACTCTAATTAAGAGTTGAAGGGTTCAAACCTGACTTCTAGTTGGCCATTGGCCTATGTTACAACTGAGCCACTAGAAGGAGAAGGGGTTCGATGATATTCGATTGTATCTTGTTCCATAGTAGAGTAACACAATTAGGAGTTGGAGTGAGAGAGCATAAAAAAGCAGAGTGTTTTATAGTAGTTGAATAGGCCACAAGTCTTAAGTAACTCCATAGAGAGTTTTCTCTGTTGTACTTGCATTTTTCTATTCTAGAGAGAAAAGAAAGCAGAGTAGCCTCATTTTTTAGCTATATTTTCTCTTTTAAAGGTTTCCTAGAGAAGAGATTTGTGTTCGTTATGGATGGTGTGTGATTGCATTTGTTGTTCTTTATTTTTTGCATTTTATCTATTTCATCTATAAGCAAAAAATCAATAAGTAACAAATCTAGAATCTAAAAGAATTTAACGTTTATATTATATGTTTCAGTTTATTTTATCAAATCTATTGTGATGAATTGTCCAATAAAATATCCACTACAATTTAGATATCATCTCATCAGGTCACTTGTTCAAATCTCATGAGGAGTAGTTGAGAGTGAGAACCACTTTTGGTCCATCTCACATGTGGGCATATCATTCTTCCATCCAACATTAAGTTGTCCTACATAAATAAAAAATAAAAAATAAACAACTCAAATAAATTAATATCCTCTTAATAACCATGAAAACACATCCGACATCCTAGTGAATGTAACCCATATTCTGTACTATATATATTTTATTTCAAAATGATTACCGAGTATTGTAGTATTTAGTATTTTAATAGAGAAATTTTCACCTCGCATATTTCCCCGGCTTCACAATGATGGAACTCATGGACCAAAATTACAAAAAATACAATATTCTATACTCGTGGGGTTGGGAATTCCGGAACTGCCTTTCATCATCATTTTTAAAGGTTTTTCTTTTAATTGGACAAAACTTCGTTATAAAGTAGACGAGGACGAGGGAATAATTTCGAGGATGAGGAAATATTTTTTTAAATCTATTGCATTTTGATTTCATTGATTATCAGAAAAGCCTTTTGAGTGTGAAAACATTTCAAGTAACTGATTGCATAGTCCATATTGAGCTAACCAACAAGGAGGAGGTGTATTTGAGAGAAAGTTGGAGAAAGTAATGATCTCTTGAAATTAATGCATCCTTGAATTAAGGGTATTACACAATTATTGGTATTGTGTAAGGAGATTTTTTTGGTTGGAATTTGATAATATGATTTTTTTTGAGATTATATTATTTTATTGTTTACATTGTGTTTATGAATATAAAAATGGATTTATTATATTAGAAGATTATTAAGAAATTTAAATTTTGAAGACTTGACAATTTAAAGTTATGATTTTTCTAATTTTTAATTAGCAAAATTGACCACAAAAATATATCAAAAAAATTAAAAAATCATCTTATTAGACTATTGTATATTGTATCAAAACAACATATTTATTTTAAATGAAAATAACATCATCCAATCATCTTGAATAAGAACACGATATCAACTGACTTATCTTGAATAAAAAATGTATCATCCAATTTATATGGAGCAAACTTTGCATGGTAACTTAGTCCTTGTTGAAAATTTGAACATTCAAATTTGATATGATCCAATACACAAATAACAATTAATTTTTGTCAAAAGATAACTAAAATAAGAAAAATATTATTTATTCATAATTTTTGCAAAAGAGGATCAATCCATTTTTTTTTTTTTTGAAGTCAAAGTTTTTCAGCTATGCAAAAATAATACATGGCTGCCCACTGTTTTCCAAAATCCTACCAGCCTCACCCTTACTAGATTTGTTGGCAAGTAAGCAGTGGCCAAAAATGATTATACAATGCCACAAGGACTTTGTTGTCCATAAATATCCACAATATAATTAGTTTTAATGAAAAAATTGATTTTTTTTTTTTTTTGTGTGTGTGTTCAAATTTAATAATTACGTTTTTGCAATAAAAATTAGATTCTTTTTAAAAAAAAAAATAGCTTGCAATAGTTATGATGTTTTATAACACGAGGAGTATGACTAAGTGATATTTTTAGTTTTTTTAATGGCTTAGTTTGGCTTATAGAAGAAATAGCTTTTTTTTCAGGACATTTTTTTTGTGGTTAATTTTAACTAAAATTCGAGAGATATTTTTAAATACTTGAGTTTAAGTTGTTTAATTTGTAGAATTTGAGTGCCCCAGAAAGTTTTCAGGGTGTTGAATACATTCATGCATTCATAAAAAGAACTATTTCGCCTATAAATTAAACTATTTTTTTAATAGTTAAACTTTTTTTTTTAAAATTTACTTAATTAAGAAAACTACACTTATATTTCTTTTAAAAAAATACATATATTTTTACTTTTAAAAATATAATTTAAATAACAAAATATATGATCTCATAAAAAAATATCTTATTACCAAATTTCACTAATAATTTTATTCACAAATTAAAAAAACATAAATAAATTATATACTAATAATAAATATCAAATAATATCTTATCTTATTTTTTATTTGATAAAACTTTAACAATAAATATCAAAACCAATTAAAATATAATTTATTTTAATATTATTTTTGTTTTAGTATATTAACCATAAATATCAAAACCACATAAAATAATGCTATCAATATTTTGAACCATTTTTTTTTTTTTTCATTTTAGAAAGGGATTCGAACCCATAACCTACCCTGATACAATTCCCATGTCTCAATTGCACTTGCAGTGCAGTTCACCAATAGACGCGTTGGCTTCCCACATACTAATTCACAGTTAATTATGCCCCAAATTTCTTCGCAATTTCTGGGTCCTTTCAGTTCTCCATTCTCAGTACATGGATCTTTTCCTTATTTTGAACCCGAACATCACTTCTTTTTTCTTCTTCTCTCCTTAGCGAGAATGAAATTTGATAGGTAAATTGTTGTCATAGAGTGATTTGCTCGTCAAATAATTATATTAGAATAATTTAAATTTGTATTAAAATTCTAATCATTAAATTTGACTCTACTTAAAATTTGAAATTTGAAATTCCTACCCTACACCCAGCACGCTTCCAAGTCTATTTATATTGTTTTGAGCATAATTTGTTGATATTCAATTCCACCATAACTTATTTATTTATTTCTTTTTTAACATTTGCTGTTAGAGGTAAGAGTAGATACAGGGATTCAATCCTGTGGCATGGAGCCACGAGGAGGAAATACGTACAAACCCGGGCACAAATTTCACACTGGTTCCTTTGGTGAGATGTATATAGGCACCAATGACCACATCAACGGGGACGTCAACATTACATCGATTTTTTTTTTTTTTTTTTTTTTTTAAATGAATATTATTAATGGTATATATTGTAATTTTGTCTAAACTAGGCGTATAATATTAATAGGAAACTAGATTTAACATAAAACTAGAAAAAGTGGACTGTGAGTTTTACACCTTGAGATCTTCACTCTTATTTTCAAGAGTTGAAATGCTTTAATTATTCTTTTTTTTTGTGTAGGTGAGGATTAATGGTCATTTTAGTGGGTTTTAGGTCTAGATTTTGAATCTGGCTCTGATACCACTTGTGAGGACCTAACTTGGATTTTCTAACTAAAACCAAATTTATCATTTAATTTAATAACAATAAGAAGGAAAACAACATATCCCAAAATAGCATACACGTAAAATTTGATTTACAACATATTGAACATGTAAGGAATTTTATTTGTCGCAATTTACATAAAGAAAACAACAACTGAAAGAATACTTGATCCGATGGACTTGTTAAGATGCTCTTGCTGGCGTTGCCCGACTAAATTTACCACCCTACCAACTAGGGATGTCTATCCCACTTCCTTGCCTAGGAAACCTCCACAATTTCCCTATCCCTCTGAGCCCAAGTCTAACAATAACAATAGTGTGTCTAAGTTAGAACCAACACTCTCAACATTAGGGGAATTTTGAGGTCTACAATGAGTCTCCTAAGGAAAATGTACAATCAAAATTCACTTTATGTGAACCAATTGCATTTTAGGGGATGACATCATCCCTAATAGTTGAGGTGGCATTGCTCGAGTTAAAGGTACTTAATTGTCACATTCTCAATGGTGGATAAAAACTCATGGTTAACCATGGTAGTGCTCTAAGTACACTCATGGTTAACCATGGTAGTGCTCTAAGTGCTTTTAAAGTGAAAGTAAAGTACTCATAATAAATGTCATTTCACTTTTTGAATAAAAATATATTATTGTCATTTCATATTTCTTAAAAGAAACAATGCATATCCCTATACATTTATTATATTATATTATGTTATATTATATTATTTTTATATAGTATATTAATTACATGTTATTATATAATTTAAATAATATAAATTTTAATTAATAACATATAATATAATTAATAGTTTGTAAATTTATATTTATATTTTATTTTAAGTTATTTGCATTAATTGTTCAATGATAATGACTTTTTCTTGAAAAACTCATTCTTATTTATAGTCACATCAATATAATTCTTTTATTAATTTTATTTTGGTACAACTTTTGAATTGAATTTAACTATGGTTACATGGATTGTGGTGCAAAAAGTGAATTGCAAATTCATAAATATTATTTTATTGGTTTAACTATTATTTTATTATTTCCTTAGGAGGCCCATTTTAGACCTCAAAATTCCCCTAATGATAGATCCAAGTTTGAGTTCTCTCAATTTTCTCTCATTTCTCTCCCCTCTTCTTCTCTAAATTCCTCCCCAAAATAAAATCCTCCAATGCCAAAATAAAGACCAAGGATCCCCCTTCTCTTCTCATCCTCCTTCCATTTATGTCTCTCTCACTCATCTACCTCAACCATCTACCATTAATGCCATGAATACACCCATCCTTTTAATTTAATGACCTTGATTTTCTTTCCCATATCTTATCCAAAAATGAATTTGAAAAGACAACTTGGAAATCTTGGGAAATGAAATATTAATATTTAATTCATAAATAAATTTGAGAAGACAACTTGGAAAACCTTGGGAAAGAAATATTAATATTTAATTCAGAAATAAGTTGGAGGAGACAATTTCTCAAACCTTGGGAAATGAATAATAATTAAATAATAACAAATAATAAAATATAATATTAAGTCATTTCATTAAAATAAAATTACACATTCACAAGTATCTAATGATAGGTATATACCAATATTAGTTAATAATTATAAGTCAACATTTTCCGGTTAATTAAATACTAATCAAGATTAGTCATTAATTTTACTTAACCATCTATTTTATCATCTAAATTTTAAGCTTTAGAATACTAGTTTATTCATGTGAGGTGTGGGTATGTAGCTAGCATAAATATATCTCGTGCGTATACTAATAATACTTATTGGAATCAAACAAAAAAAAATCAATCATTCAACAAGTAGGCTAATAAGCTAATGTAAGATAATGGGATCAAGTAGGGCATTACACTATGGTCTGGTATAAGTTGTCAAAAAGTAAAAACATTATCTAATGGAAAAGTAGACTATTATCTACACAAATCACCAGTTGCTGTAGTTCATATAGGCCTAGATAAGCTATAGTAGACCTAACACTACAAGTGGATGGGGTGTGTACAACAATTTCATTTAATCATCAATTATAAGAAGAGAAGCACAAATAAGTTGACTGACATGCTTTCTAGACCACCCACATAAAAAATTATAGCTTTGGGAACTCTGATGCACATGAAGCATTTTACCCATGATGCATATAGATAAGCATATACAAAAGATGAAAACTTCAAGGAGGGTTTTCAATAGCTACATGGCCAACAGACATGGTGACAACACACTTGGCTATCATGATTGGAATTGGTTACTCTACACCTTGGACAAGCTTTGTGTTCCTAAATGTGAACGAGTATAGCTAACTATAGAGGTTGACACCTCCATTGTTGTAGGGAATTTTAGTGTTAGGAAGATAATTTCCAATTAAAAAAAGGTATGTGTAATATCCTAGAATGTAAGAAAATATAGGAAGGCTTATTAGGGGATGCATATTTTGTTGTACCAGCAAGCCTAGTAATAGGAAACAGGGTCTATACCATCCCTCGCTTATACCCATTCATCATTGGGAAAACATTTCCATGGAATTTATGGGAGGTTTACCAACAACCAGGGAGGGACATGGGTACCTGTTTGTGCTAGCTGACAGGGTTAGCAAGATGTGTATTCCAAGTCCTGTAAAAGGACTATACCATCCCTTGCTTATACCTATTCACCATTGGGAAAGCATTTCCATGGGTACCTGTTTGTGGTCTATACCATCCCTTGCTTATACCTATTCACCATTGGGAAAGCATTTCCATGGATTTTGTGGGAGGTTTACCAACAACTAGGAAGGGACATGGGTACCTGTTTGTGCTAGCTGACAGGGTTAGCAAGATGTGTATTCCAAGTCCTGTAAAAGGAACATCTAAGGACAAGAAGCAATAAAATTTTCATTTGCACAAGTCTGGGTGCACTTTAGGATACAAAGGAGCTTCGTTTCACATAGGGACTCTACATTTCTCAGTGCATTTTGGACTACATTTTGGGAGACGATGGACACAAAGTTGAAGAGGCCAAAAAAGTTTTGTCCACAAACAGATGGTTAGGAAAAAATATTCCATAGGACTTTGGTGTAGTTTTTGAGGGGTTACAAATGTATCTAAAGACCTAGGATGAAAATCTTATTTATATTCAACACTCTTATAACATAGCAATCCACACTTCTACTATGAGTCCCCATTTGAAACTTGTTTTGAATATTTGCTACCTTCACCTTTTGATTTTGTTTATGGGAAATAAGGACGAGTGAGGGAGGATCTCACATGGGGTGCATTAAGAGTAGAAAAATTCATTGAGAATATTGGGTAGATCCATTTGCTTGTAAAAGAGATGCTAAAAAAGTCACAAGAAAAATACAATGTTAGGCATGATCAACACAAAATAGAAAAGTCATTCATAGTGGGAGATAGAGTATGGCTATAGTTGAACATGAAGACTACATGGTATTGATAAGAAGATCAAGCTTTGTTGTATGGCCCTTTTGAGATAATAGAAAAGGCGGGAGATAATGCCTACAAACCAAGTCTACTGCCATACATGCACATTTCCTCTGTGGTGAATGTGGATCAAGAAGAGGAGGAAGTCCTACATTCCATAGAGGAATTAATTTCAAATGCCTAGGTAGAGTTGAAAAATGACACAATTTTGCAGAAGAGGCTAAAAATACAAGACAAGGGTGGCATATTGGGTTGAAAAGACTACTTTGAGTCAAAGCAAATTCATACTCCAGGGAGAAGGTAGAGGACAAATTTCCTCACCTCATTCAACAAAAGATTTTGGGGGCCAAAATCCTCCAAAAATGGGGAGTATTATTTAGATTAGATCATCATACTTATTTGTCATCTATCTCGATGCTTCTAGAGTGGAAAAATTGTAGAAATTAACTTGCAAGGCCATTTTACTTTTGGATCCTAGTTTCAGGAATTAGGGTTTGAAACCTTTTGAATCTATTTTGAGGCATTAAATGACATTTTTTGGGGTCAAAACTCTCTTACTTAAGCATTGGCCCCTGTGACGTTGTTTTACACTTAGAGAACTTTCCAATGATGCAAGAATTATGTTAACTGGAGTTCTTCTGCAAAAGTTGTGTCTCCCACAAGTTGGCCTAGTAACCATGTTTAACCCCCAATGGTATGAGAAGATGCCACATCAACCATTGTTACTCATGCATGTGGGGCTAGCCACACGGGCAATTTAAATGAGACTCTAGAAGGGTCAAAGTTGTAACTCTAATTAAGAGTTGAATGATTCAAACCTCCCCTCCAGTTGGTTATTGGCCTATTTTAAAACTGAGCCACTAGGAGGATAAGGGGTTCGATGATATGCGATCGTATCCTGTTCCATAGTAGAGTAACACAATTAGGAGTTGGAGTGAGTGAACATACAAAAGGCATATAGTGTTTTATAGTAGCTTAATAGGCCAAAAGTCTTAAGTAACTCCATAGAGAGCTTTCTCTGTTGTGCTTTCATTTTTTTCTATTCTAGAGAGAAAAGAAAGAAGAGTAGCGTCATTGTTGAGAATCTAGAATCTAAAAGAATTTAACGTTCATATTATATATTTCAGTTTATTTGATCAAATCTATTGTGAAAAATTATCCAATAAAATATCCACTACAATTTAGATATCACCTCATCAAGTCACTTGTTCAAATCTCATGAGGAGTGGTTGAGGGTGAGAACCACTTTTACTCCATCTCACATGTGAGCATATCATTCTTTCATCCAACATTACTTTGTCCTAATTAAATAAAAAATAAAAAATAAATGAATATCCTCTTAAGAACCATAAAAACACATCTGACATCTTGGTGGATGTAACTCATATTCTGTACTATATATTTTATTCCAAAATGATTACACTCTATATATTTTTTATTTCAAAATGATTACAAGAGCGTTGTAGCATTTAGTATTTTAATATAGAAATTTTTACCTCGCATATTTCCCCGGCTTCACAATGATGGAACTTATGGAGCTCTTAGACCAAAATTACAAAAACATACAATATTCTATACTTGTGGGTTTGGGAATTCCGGAACAGCCTTTCATCATCATTTTTAAAGGTTTTTCTTTTAATTGGACAAAACTTCGTTATAAAGTAGACGAGGACGAGGGAATAATTTCAAGTATGAGAATATAATTTTTGAAATCTATTGCATTTTGATTTCATTGATTATGAGAAAAGCCTTTTGAGTGTGAAAACAGTTCAAGGTAAATGATTGCATAGTCCATATTGAGCTAACCAAGCCCGCAATTAAACAAGGAGGAGGTGTATTTGATAGAAAGTTGGAGAAAATAATGATCACTTGAAATTAATGCATCCTTGAATTAATGGGTATTGTGAATTAATGGGTATTGTCTGAGGAGATTTTTTGGATTGGAATTTGATAATATGAATTTTTAATTTGATTGTATCATTTTGTTTAAATTGTGTTTTTAATGTAAAAATTGATTATTATATTGGAAAATTATTAAGAAATTAAAATTTTCTAAATTAGACAATTTAAAATTATGAATTTTCTAATTTTTAATTAGTAAAATTAACCATAAAAATCTATCTAAAAAACAGAAAAATCATCTCATTAGATTATTGTAAATTGTATTAAAACAAAATATTTATTTTAAATAAAAATAACATCATTCCAATCATCTTGAATAAAAACATGATATCAATGCATCAACTAACTTATATTGAATAAAAATTGTATCATCCAATTTATATTGAGCAATCTTTACATGGTAGCTTATTCCTTGTTGAAAAGTTGAACAATCAAATTTAATATGATCCAATACCCAAATAACAAGTAATATTTGTCAATCATTTTTTTTTTTTTTTTAAAGTCAAGGTTTTTCAATTATGCAAAAATATTACATCCGTGCCCACTGTTTTCCAAAATCCTACCAGCTTCACTCTTATTAGATTTGTTGGCAAGTAAGCAGTTGCCAAAAATGATTATACAAACTAGTTTGTTGTCCATAAATCTCCACAATATAATTTGTTTTAATGAAAAAAAAACAATTGAATTTTTTTTTCTTATATTTTTTTTGTTATTTTAAATTAATTTTTGCAATAAAACTTAGATTCTTAAAATATATATATATATCTATATATATAACAATAAAAGTAATATATCACAAAAATACAAAATATTTACCTAATATAATAAGCTAACAAATAGGAATATTTATTCAAACCAATGGGATGTCAATGAATGCGTGATTGCAATAGTTATGGCTTTTCACGACATTAATAAAGACCATACATTAAACAAATACCATTAAGAAATACAAACCATCATAAAAGTACCATTATGAAATAGTGTTGCATTAATGATAAAGTAAAGTAAAGTACTAGTATTATTGTCAAATTAATGATAACACAAAGAGTATGACTAAGTGTTATTTTTAGCTTTTTTTAATGGTATAATTTAATTTATAGACGAAATAGTCTTTTTCAAGATATTTTTTCTAGTTAATTTTAATCAAAATACAGAGATTTTAAAAAACTTGAGTTTAAGTTGTCTTGTTTGAAATTCTATCATTAAATTTCAGTGAAAAGAGCTATTTCACATATAAGTTAGATTAAGCCTTTTTTAGTAGTTAAACTTTTTTTTTGAAATTTACTTAAAAATTAAAAAAACTACACTTATATTTTTTTGAGAAAAATAAATATATTTTTACATTAAAAATATAATTTAAATAATAAAATATTATAATCTCATAAAAACAAATCTTATTACCAAATTTCACTAATAATCTTATTTACAAATAAAAAAAAAATTATGTACTAATAATAAATATCAAATCATATTTTTATTTTTTAAAACGTTAACAATAAATATCAAAATCACTCAAAATAATAATTTTAATATTATTTTTATTTTAATATATTAGTAATAAATATCAAAATCACATAAAATAATGCTATGAATATTTTGAACAAATTTTCATTTTAGTTGCTATGAATATTTTGAACAAATTTTCATTTTAGTTTTCATTTTAGAAAGGGATTCAAACCCATGACCTACCCTGATACAATTCCCATGTCTCAATTGCACTTGCAGTTCACCAACAGACGCGTTGGCTTCCCACATACCGTACAAACCGGGGAGAAATTTCGCACTGGCTCCTCTGGCGAGATCTCTATAGGCACCAATGACCAGACCAACGAGGAAGTCAACATTACACTGATAAGTTCTACGAGGCTCTAAACGTTGATTCAATTCAAGAATTTGTGTAATTTTTTTTTTTTTTAATGTATATTATGTCTTTTGTTTTACTTTTTGATTTTTTTAAATGGTATATATGCTTATTTTTAGCATATATTTTAAAATATATATTATTTATTTATTTATTTTAACGGTTTATATTGTAATTTTTTAGCATATATTTTAAACAATATATTATTATTATTATTATTTTTTAAATATATTGTAATTTTTAATATATTGTTTAATTTGAACTAGCAAATATATATTAAGTTGGTTCGTTGAACAATTTTCAGGGCTATTAAGTGCACTCTCTGGATCTGTTTGCATTTTCAAATGAAACATAAATTTAAACTAATTATATGTTTATGGTGATTAATTTTGTTTTTTTAGTTTTTAGGTTTTTTTAACATCTAACCAAATAAATTGGCTAAGACAAAGAATATATTTGAATGGAAACAAAAGACAATGACAATGAGTTTTATCTAATTGTAAGTTTTAAGAATGAAAAGTTTGTCTTTTCTATCTTCCTAAAGTGAAGATTGTTATAGTTATAGTTAGATGTTCAAAAATATTTTTGGCTAAACTAAGCATATAACATTGATAGGAAACTAGATTTAACATAAAACTAAAAAAGGCGGACTCTGAGTTTTACACATACTCTACTCTCAGATCTTCACTCCCATTTTCAGGGGTTGAAATGCTTTAACTACTCTTTTTTTTGTAGGTGAGGATTAATTGTCATTCTGGTGGGTTTTAGGTCTAGATTTTGAACCTGGCTCTGATACCATTTGTGAGGACCCAACTTGGATTTTCTAACTAAAACCAAATTTATCATTTAATTTAATAACAATAAGAAGGAAAACAATATATCCCAAAATAGCATACATGTAAAATTTGATTTACAACATATTGAACATGTAAGGAATTTTATTTGTCGCAATTTACATAAGTAATCCGATGAATTTGTTAAGATGCTCTTGCTGGTGTTGCCCGACTGAATTTACCACCCTACCAACTGCGAATGTCTATCCCACTTCCTAGCCTAGGAAACCTTCACAAGTTCCCTATCCCTCCGAGCCCAAGTCTAACAACAACAATAGTGTGTCCAAGTTAGAACCAACACTCAACACTTCAATAGATCCAAGTTTGAGTTCTCTCAATTTTCTCTCATTTCTCTCCCCTCTTCTTCTCTAAATTCCTCCCCAAAATAAAATCCTCCAATGCCAAAATAAAGACCAAGGATCCCCCTTCTCTTCTCATAAAAAAAAATATTATTACCAAATTTCACTAATAATCTTATTCACAAACATTAAAAAAAATTTATACTTAATAATAAACATCAAATAATATCTTATATTTTATTTTTAAGACTTAACAATAAATATCAAACCACTTAAAATGATAATTTTAATATTAATAATTTTTCTTAGTATATTAACAATAAGTATCAAAACCGCATAAAATAATGCTATCAATATTTTGAACAGACATTTTTTTTCATTTTGTTTGTTAACATCTAATTACGCGTTATTGGGTTTGTATAATGATTAAAGTTCGCTGGAGTTCAAATTTTATAGAAATTATAGACACATTTTCCGTTACCGCATACATATAATAACTTTAAAATGAAATATAGCATAAATTAATAAGAAATCAACATCAATAAGAATAAAAGATAAAAAATGCTAGCATGGACTTGGAAATTGTAAGGATAGATTACAAGCTTCAATGGTGACATGAAGTTATGAGATTCGATTTATGGACTTGGTCAATGATCATATGTTCATTTAACCTCAATTTTTTTTTAAGGTTCGCCAAAATTCAAGCTCAAGATGGAAGTTCGATGAACTCAGACATAGGTTAACATTATTTCCCACATGGCTCACACTTTCATAGAAGTTCCGTGTGCTTAGGTTTTGGCTTAATCGACTTTATCAAGGTGGAATTTCCCCAAAAACCTCATTTAATGACGAATTTCAAACCCACAATGAAATCAACTATCTTGATGGAATGGGAGACCGGATTTGTAATTTGTTTCGCTCAAGCCAAGGAGAGAAGAATATTACCCGAAGGAATCAAAGCTAGTTCGATAAATTTCTTCTCAAGCTACCTGCCAAGGTTTTCTATAGGTGCCATGTCAAAATCTCAGATATGTTCTTCGGAAGCCTTTAGTCATATGTGAAATATTTTTCAAAACAAGGTTTGGTTCATAGGTTTAATGGGTTTTGGTTGCGGCTCGCTTATCTCCATAAGTGGATTTTTGATTCATGGAAAGCTATATTGTCTAATGACTTGAATATTTACCCTATGGCTCAGTGATTTTTTGTTGTTCCCTTTGATAATCTTGAGGATACAAATATTATTTGGGATTCTAAGCCCTAACTTTGGGTTAGTGCTAATCTCTCCATGCAACCCTGGTCTCCTTCTTTTGATCCGGTTATGGCATCAATCTCCTCGACTCCAGTTTGGGTAAGAATTCCAAAACTTTCCCTACATCTTTGGAATTTCCCTTTGTTAACTTCTATTGGAAATGAAATAGGGAAATTTTATTGTAGTAGTTCTGAAATTGAGCATTTCCTCAAGACCTAGTTCTGAAATATGCATGGAGACAGATTTTAATAAAGATTTTCCTGCTGAGATAAATCTAACCACTCCATATTATGTATGGGTTCATAAGTTTGACTATGAAAATGTTTCATTCCGATGTCGAACATGTTATGAAATAGGACATGTAATCAAGAATTGCCTCAAGTAATTGTAGAATAATAGACCCCAAAAAAACATTCAAAGGCCAAAATGGTGGGAACATGCTTAGATAAAACACTATATTGTATACAAGGAAGAAGGGACCCAAGGTAAGGAGGAAGTAAAAGAAAATCAAGTAGAAGTGGATGTCAAAGAGAAATCACCAAAGGAAGCACAAGGCGATCAAGAAGAAACATTGTCACATAAGATCTACTGAATTGAGAAACAAAAGAGAACTAAGCTCAACAAACCCTTGTGAATTTTGGATCCTACACTAATATCTTAACAAACCAGACAATAAATGCAATTTCTTAAATTGATAAGACATATGGAAAAAGTAATAAAAATGACAAATACCACTCTCAGAAGATCAACTCATCCACCATAAAACATGAGATAGATTCAAGTTGGGTAAAATGACCAAAAGTAAGAAATGAAAACTAAATTTATTTGGACATTGGGAGTATTGGAAAATCTTTAATCAGAAAGTGAATAAAATTTTATATTGTAAAATTCTCACTGGATTTGGATTGAGTCACAACACTCAATATCAAACCCATAAAAAAAATGCAACTTAGAAAAAATATAACGATTCTAAACTGGATCCCCAATTTCCTTTTTAATAAAACTTTCATAAAATAAAATAAAAAGAAAAGAAAAGTATGCAAATTTTATAAATTGACATATTATTTAAAATCTTAACATTATATTCCTGACTCATTGATATCGAGATCATGTATTCACATCACCTTGTGGTATTTGTTTTGAAGGCTATCACCATTACTGGTTCTTTAATAATCCTTCCCCTTTGGATATTCTTTTCTCTCTTTTTTATATTAATATTATTTAAACTTACTATTTGAAACAATATAGTGCAATTTTTTACATTTATAAGTTTAAATTAATATATTAAAATTTTTGATATTCGTAAGTGTAATGTATATTGTATCGAAGTTTTTAATATAATTTATATTTATAATTTATGTGAAAATATGTATATTGAAATAAAACGTATTTAAATTTTAAAAAATATTATAAAAATGTATGGTAATTTTTTTTATTGATTTATATTGTGTCGTTTAATTAAGTGGATTTGAACATTTTACATAGTTATTTGATTGTTAAAGTTTATAAAGTGTAAATATTTTATTTTTGTGAATTTGAACACATAATTTTTTTTTTTAAGAGAAAACACATTATTTTAAAAAGAAGACATTTTTTTTTATAAGAAAACACATTTTTTTAAGACATAACTTTTAAAAAACATTTTTTTAATTATTAAAAATATATTTTCAATTATATAGAGTAAATAACTTAAAAATATGAATTTTCCATTTTAAAAAAAAGTGTTGTTTACTTAGGCGGTAAATTTGCCATGACGGCTAAAAATCATTAGAATTCGACCAATTTTTTTTCTTCAAATTTGTGATAGTAGGAGTGTTTGAATCTTGTTTTTGATGGTGGGAATGGATTTAACACCATAAAAAACCCTTAGGGCACCCTAAATCTTAAAGCTTGATAGCTATAACCTAAATTTCCAAAGATTTCCACTAACGAAATTTCCATTGTTTTCTGAGCAAATTTAAAACCTCGTTAAACTACCAAAAAAAAAAAATAGTACCATTGATTTAAAAAAATAAAAAACAAAAACAACAAAAAAAAACTCTAACATTTCCTACAACTTACTTCAGAGAGTACTTTCCTCTCTGTGAGGATTCCTCGAGAGTTTTTGAAGATAAAATTCAGAATGCATATGTTTGTGTGAATTTGGTTTCCTAAAATTTATAACACTCGAACAATTAGCGTCCCGATTTATCAATGCGAGTAGTCAAATACCTTACTGGTTTCCGGATCTAAGGAAAATTGTACTTGTTGCAGTGTCACTAAAGGCGTTCAGGAGGACGCTCACCGACCATCATCCTCTGTCAAGGAACTATGTAACGTTGCCACCTGTTTTGTATTTTTTATTATATGTATATCTTTGCCTACGTACTTATATGCGTTTCCTGGGTTTGCTTGATATCATAATGTATGTGCCAATTCCAAAACACTTTTCACTATTATAAAATTATAGCGTAGAAAAAGGGGCTTCCACAACAACTTAAAGGAGTAATCTAACGGGTTGACGAAACACCCTTCGGGTTTTGCGCCCCCTCGCTGCCAGTGAGGCCCTTCCGGTGACCATTACCCATCCATCCCCAACGTAAACAAAACAACTTTGTTGGTTTTAACATCTGTTTCCTCGCTCGCCGTCTGGATACTCTGTTGGTGGACTCCCATTTGCAGGCTAGCGCGCCAGTTATGACACGACGACTCACCTAACTCACACAACCACACACCCTGAAACAAATTAATGGTGAGGTTCCCTTTCCCGCCTTTGTTAGTCTGAATTCCATTCGATCCGAGATCATTTTGAAGCCCCTGCACCCTTAGATGGAGAAAATTAAATTGCTTGCAAATATCAGTCCAATGTTCAATGCGAATTAAGCTTAAATTATGTAAAGAACATGAAAAAATCATGATAGACGTTTAAACCCGTGACATGAGCAACAAAGTTTGGCGTCACTCATATTGTAAGTTCAAAATAGGAAATGTCAAAATATGCATATTCCAGGTCTGGTTAATAAGCACGCACCCTCAGACGAAGAAAATCGAAACTTCCTGTGTTGATCGGATTGAAAATATCGATCCAATGTTCCATGCGAATGAAGCTTAACTTTTGTAAATAACATGCAAAAATTGCGATAGACGTTTATACCCTGGACGCAAGCAGCGACGTTTGGTGTCACTCATATTGTAAGTTCACAATAGGAATGTCAAAACCTATGGAGATTCCAGGTATGGTTAATAAGCATAATGTTTGTTTTTATGTTGTTTTTTATAGTGCTAGTCAAAACCCAATTTTTAAAAATCTTCTTCCTCCACATTACAATCCAATTTGTAAAACTCAGAATCCTCCACATTACTAAAACCCAATTTATTTAGACTATTATATACAGGAAATGTTGTTATGGGTTGCACACAACTGGTTGTTGCTTGTCAAGGTTAGGAGAGCACCAAAATTTATTGCAAAAAAACCATAGGTCAACTCGCTGGTTAACCGTTGAGGCAACTCGCTTGTTAACCCTGGTTAACCACTGCTGCAACTATCTTGTTAACTCTAGTTAACCATTGCGGCAACTCGCTAGTTAACTTTTGCGGCAACTCACTGGTTTACTGTTGTGGCAACTCGTTGTTTGACCATTGAGGCATATCACTAGTTTATCACTGTGACAACATGCTAGTTTATAGCTGGGAGTCCTTAGAGGAAACTCGCTGGGTCACCATCGTGGAAAATCGCTGGGTAATTGTTGCAACACATTCTGGGTTACCGTTGCAACAACTGATTGGGTCAGAAAATGGTAAAGCAAGTGAAACGGGAAATAATAATTTCCCTTCCAATGCAAGACCCTAAAGTAAAGATCATATTTTCTAGAAAAAATTTAGATTGGTCTAAAGTACATGGAAAACACATGGAAATTGATCAGATTGCAAAAATCTCTTCAACTAGAATTGGAGACTTTATTAGAGGAGAGTAAATGAACCCATATGCTTCATGTTCTTTCACCGGGTACAAAATAAATGCCCAGGCTCAAGGCCTACTGCTTCCTTGTTATATGAAGTGTAATTTTTTAGAGATGCATCATTTAGATGTTGGTATTAACAGTGCTTGATCATTTTCATGGATTCATATGTAATTAATTTTCAAACATTTTTATGCAACTATGCTTGTTCATATGGTGCCGAGGAAAGAAGAGGACAAGATGAAATGAAGTGAAGATCCCCATTTGTGAAAAAGAGGCGTTGAAAATTCCATTTCATTGTAAAAGTTATGGTTCAAATCCATGATATATCGATAATAACATATAACATGTATGAGCATGTAGATAGCCAAGGATGGCCTTGTCATGGCCAACATGAAACTTTGGGTCATGCTAGGTCTCTGCATCAACCAAAGTTATCAAGGGACATGGTGATGTAGGGGCATCCGGATGGAATTGAATTAAGTTGAATCTGAAGCTGGGTATGCGAATAGTCATGCAAATTTGCGCAAAATTTGTTTGAACCGATACTGAATTTTTGTAACTGATTGAGTGAATTGGTCTGCCATGTGTGCATTTGAGAAGACCAAGAGTTTTATGGGCGACTCGGAGAGATTTTGGGCATCTCAACCAATTCATGTTCTTCTGTAATTTCTGTATAGATGACGAATCTGTAATGTGTGAGGACAGAGAGCGAATGCGATGTAGTCTTAAAGGAAGTGCGCACTGAGGCTGAAATGCCTCAGAATTGTAACTGAGTTTGTACATAATAGAATTTATGTGTGTGTGATTTCTAATTTAATCATAGTTCAGGGGTTATGAGTTAAATGCTGTCATTGATGAATTATGATCGACTATCGATCACTGAAAGGATCGATAGTGATCCAGTAAATATTGTTATAGCATAGGATTTGTCGCGGATTCTGGCGAGTTGAATACATTAAACTCTGTGCAATTGGTTATGTTCTCAAATACATTTGAATCTACGTTCTGGGTATGAGTTAAATGTACATTTATACAGCATAAAGAGGTTCTAATCAATTCAGAAATCCATTCTGAATTTGATGTGAATCCTGTGTAAAGGACCGGCAGACTCGATTGCATAATTGATATCGACCTTGTTAAAGCCACAATGCAATAATTCAATGGGGGATTTTTGTTCAGTAGAAGACTGGGTCGAGAGATTCTGCTCTCTGGTTTAATAAATTATAGATTTGTGCATTTGTGTATTATTGGAAGTTTTCCGAAGGGCCCATTCCTTCGACCGTGGCATCTCTGTGTATAAATTGAGTGATTCAGTTTTGTGTGAAATTCTTCTATTTAACCTCAGGATGTAATTGAATACATACCTCAGCATGTGGGTTAAGTTTATCAATCATGTGTAGAAGGCTCAAGAGAAGTTGCAGAGTTGAGCTCTGTTGAATGAGCGAACTATAGCAAATCCCTGTTTGTTTAATATATCAAATCTTGCGTAAGGACCGTATACATCAAACCAAACCCCTTTGATTGAATCGACTAGTGCGAATCCGCACCCCTTGGGTCACAGTAGCAGAAATTGAGGCAGCGTTATATACGCTTGTGGCAATTTAACCATTCAAGCCACGCTCCTGGGTTATGAATTGCGTTCGTTTTGACTCTGTGTGACCGGTTCGGTAGATACAGAGGGATCCCAGCCTTTTGATGGAGAATGCAAAGGAGCTCGACATCCGACTATGGGAGCCATCGATCTTGTGTTGAACCTCCAGATTAATTCATTCGATAGCATTGGGATCAATTTGCAGCAGCAGAGTTGAGAAGTGGTTTTGAAGAAACCAGGCTTTGTCATCGCACCACCTTTGGTTCACGGATGGTTTTCATTCAAGTCAACCCAATCCAATTAGATCTCGACACATCACGGGATTGAAACCACCAGTGTCGCAAGTTCTCGGACGCTAATGCTCAGGAGTTTATTTAACACGATCATCGCTCGATTAAAATTGTAAAAGATCCAAGGGAATCTGCTCTTAAATCCGCACGGAGGTTAATCGAGGTATGGGCCGATTTCTCCCAGCGTTAATACTTGTGGGACCGGTGAAGTTATAGTTGTTATTTGAACCCATTCACAAATATTACATTTGGCGTAAAGTGCTGAAGGTTGGGTATTGATTCCAATTAAAGTTTGTTAGTCTATTATATGCTATGAAGGTTTTAGAATGGGCGAGGAGGCCGCTCTTCTATGTGCGGTGCTTTGAGAATTGAACCTTAGAATGCTATGCAGGCTAAACCATAAGCCAAGGGTTAGTAATTGTTCCAGAGGGGGGGAAAGACTGATTCATTATATTATGATTTCCGAGAAGATTGCGAAGAGATGGTTCAAAATACACATGTTGATTGTAGGCGTCACCAGAGTGGGCCCATAACCCACAGGTCCCAAGATCGAAAGTTCATTTTCATGAACCAACAGTTTGATACACTTTGAGTTTCAAGCTCATTTTGTAAATGGAAAGGCGAACCTGCTTATAGTGGGTTTCACTCTCCATAACATGGTTTCCTATGTAGAGAGTTGTTTCTTTTTGGAAGTTCCAGTTAACTCGGTTTGCAAAACACATGTTAAAAAATATGTTGACGTGGATGCTGCAGCTCGAATTGGGGATTTATTTTTGTGTAGGAAGTATGTTGTTAACATCTATAATCGTCTAATGAAAGGAAAGTATCAGTTACGTAAGAAGGAAAAAATGAGTGTGAGCCTTTGGTATAGAAAACACCAAGATGATTTTTTCTTTTATCAAAATCCCAATGGTGGAGATATCCCTTTTATAGTTGGAATTCAGACGAAGTGGATGTTCGAGACCATGGTGAAGCTATCGAATAATAGCCTAATAGCCATTTATTCAACATTCAACACAGATAAATATGGGGTGAGTGTATTAATAATGATTGATCTAATACAATAATTTGATTAGTAATGATTGATAATGATTAATGAGCTAAAGTTGACTTCATATGTTTTTTGAATGTGATAGTATCAATTGTACACACTCGTGGTGTTTTTTGAACAACAAAGTGGGGTTCCAGTTGGATGGGTGGTGGCATCGTGTAATACATCACAGGACAGTTCACTATGGTTGGAGCATCTCATGCATAGGTGTCACCAAGTTGATCATAGTTGGAAAGTTAATTCCTTCATGGTCGATGATGCATTGGCTGAAATCAATGTTTTAAGGTAACTTCAATCTTCTTATTTTACAATACAAATAGTATTTATTACAAAAATAACATGCTTGAAATGAATTGAATGTGGAAGGAGAATCACAAGGTGCAATGTTATCCGCATGGCTAAAAAATGTGAATCGATTGACCAGTAGTCCAGAAATAACAAAAGAGATGTCTAGTGATTTTAGTTTAATTATGAATTATTGTTCCAGTGTTGAAGTGAGCAATGAAATTAATGCTTTCTTCAAAAAATTAGCTAACGAGGAGAAGTTCCTAGACTATTTCCACAAGAATTGGGTTGCTAGTGACAAGATTTGTAAACTGAAAAACTCCTTCTTACATTTCTCTTTTTGGCTTTCATATGGATGAAATATCTTCATTAACCCAACCTTTACGTAATTAGGGATGTGGGTAAAATGTTCTCGGGATTTTCCCCATGCAAATCAGGCAACAAATAATGTTGTGGTGTGATATCACTGTTACCTAAAGACAAAATTTCTATATGATAGAAGAAAAAAATGTTATCATAGGATGGATTGGTTGATATATGTTCTTCTAAAAAATGTTGAATCCTTTTATTGGTTTAAGGAAATTCTAAAAAAGGAAGGATTTTTGAATAATTACAGGAAAGAGAAACAATTTGAATCATCAATGGAAAAATAAAAAAAGAATTCCATATAGTGATTGCATCACTCATGAGAAAATGTCTCATGCTTTTTGGGTGAGGAGTCAATCTAAACCTAATAAGCAATATCTTTTCACTTGTCATCGCACAAATTTCTTAACTTGTGATTGCCCATGGTCTATTCGTGACAACATTTGCAAGCATGCCATAAAGGTGGGTTGGTTGTCTTCCCGTTTAATGGCTTCAAACCAATTACTAAATCATCAAAGCACAACCTATTAATATAATGACCCTCTTGAGATAAATATACAAGCAATATTGAATCTTGGTGAAGATGCAAACACATTTTCCATAGATAGTCATAATGTTGATGTAAATGTTGAAGGACTTGAGTTGCCCAAAGAGGAGTTATTTGGCTACATAGACCTAGTTTGAAAAAATCCTCTTGCTACTTTGACCAAGACTTAATAGTTGATTCCTTTGGTTAAAAAAATGTTGGATGACACCAACAATATTCATATTATGGATTATGAATTCACGTGTGTGTTGGATTATTTTGAGTCATCTTTGAAGAGGAAGAAAAGTTTCCTGAGCCCCAAAAAGAGAAGAAAAACAAGAAAACAAAATGCAAGATTGGAAATTTACTTGAATATCATTGTAGATGAATATGAACCATTTGATTTTGAACAACTCAACAAGTGAGGTTGCCCTTGCTCCAACAATGCATGATTTTCCAGGTTTGTTGTGATGCATTTGTTTTCAATTTGATTTTAATATTTATTGGTGTATTACATGTATTTGATGTATTATTGTTTTGTTGAATATGTTCATGTATGTTTGATAGGTGGTGAGGATATGTTTGCTGGTTTGTCTAATTTGTTCGTATTGTCATTTAAGGTCAGTAAATAACTCCATGCATTTACACTCAGTATTTCAATATATCAATTATTTTGTATGTTATGGAAGATAGATTTCATGGGTTTGTTTCATAGTTGCACTATGCTTGCATAATTGGTGTCTAAACATGAATATGATATATAAATTGGAATAAAAACAACGGAAATGTAACAAAATTTGTAGAGAAAATGAAACAAAATTGTAACTAAACATGAAAAACACAATTTTACTAGTTTTTTATAATTGCTCAATGCTAATGGTGATATATTATTAGAGAATAATATATATTACGACATCAAAGATTATGCGTTTGTTGACTATGAGTTTCTGCACCAGTGGAAATGAGTGTCAGCAACGGTGAGTGGGAGAATGTGAGAAACAATGAGGGAGTGAATATCAACAACAGTGAGGGAGTGAATATGAGCAAGAACATAGGGGTCAATCTGAATCTGAGAATGAAGGGGGATTTTTATGAATATTGTTGATACAATAATCACTGTTTCCTACTTCACCAGGATGAAGAAACCCTCCTGTTTCCATAATTTCATTCCAACATTTTTTTGTTTTGTTTTAGGGTATAAGACATTTTATATATCCTTGTTGGCAGCCAGATCATTGGATAGCGAAATCTAAGACCGATCCATTTATTCCCACACTGTTCCATGGAAATAATATATTGAGCAACCCTCGTTAAGGCTATCTTTAAGTTTAAGTAGTTAAATGGATCTTTATTTTGGGTTTGTTTTCCCAATGCATCCCACCTTGCTTTACATCCTTCTTGTGTGACAGTCTCCAATATTTTAATATGGGCTGTACAATATGCAATGGTCTATTGCATCTTCTTGGCGATATACTCTGCTAGCTCTCACAAACTGTCCAACTGTTGTTGTTCTCTTATCATCTGCACAAGTATTTCATATTCTCCTCTAACCCACAGAATGCTATCAGAATTGCGTTTATAATTTTTAAGAGCTTCCAACCAATTGGTTATCTGAATATGGGAAAACTAGTTATTTCTATGCTATCTCCCTCATCAGTATTAAAAATGTGTGATTAGGATTGTCTCAAGTTAACCACTTGTGAAGGGGTTTATGTGTCAAATTTTATGTGATTTTGATGATCAAATTATGAGTTAGTTAGCTTTTATAAACTCATGTACAACAAATTAAATACAAAAATATAACACAAAACAATCACATAATACCATGGATGATAAAAAAGTTCACCCCTCCTGGGCTACATATCCATGGACCTGCTTCAACTAGCTAGGCCCTCTTGGGATTAAGAGTCAAATGTATGATTAGAAGCACCTGTATTGCTCCAATGAATTTTCAACCTGCTCCATTGGATTTTGAGCACTAAAATACCCCAAAAATTACTATTCAATCTCTGAAATTGGTTTCCCTCTAATGTAGGATTGACTTCCCACCTGGTGGCCATGGGCTTGTTTAGTCTCCAAAGTGACAAAACACTTTCAGAAGTGCTCCAACACATCTGTAAATTGTACCACTATGTTCAGAGCATTAAATACATCTAAAAATGACTATTCATTTACTCCATTTGGCCTTCATCTGACCTGGGCATGACATTCCTTCCTCGTGGCCTTCGGCTTCAAAATTCTTCAAGGTGAAAAAAACCTATGTAGAATTGCTCCTCTACCTTTGCAAGCTCTTCCAATGGATTCATATCATGCCAATCTACTAGGAATGACTCCTCTTGAGCCAAAATTGGTCGAAAATTGCTCAAGATAGGCCTCACTAAATTTTCCCCTAGATTCTGCCTCTAGATTTGGAGAAGTCCCAGTTAGCGCTGACAATTCTGGAGGTGGTGCCGGATTTGGAGGTGCTGCCAAAAATACCGCTGAATTAACTGAGCTTAATTAAGGCTTAAACCGAAATTAGTGTGGATAAGCGCGCACTAAACGTGTTTTGGTTGAGCTCTTAGAACTTGGGCATATGGCGAGGTCACATAGGAGGTGGGCTGGCCCCCTCTGTTCCACCATCGGGTCCGCACTATGCATTCAAATAAACGTTCGTGCCCATCCTTAATAAGGACTACAACTATGGCTCATTGGTAAGTGGTGGATAGTGGCTGGGGGGAGGTCACGGGGTCGAACCCCGACCTCCGCCCCTCTATATATATGTTTTTCCCATTAAAAAAAATGTGCTCCGAAACCATATCAACTTGTAGACTTGAAATAGTTTAAAATTTGGTTAAATATTGATATGCGCTCCCATAATTCGACTTTGGGTTAATGCCACCAATGCGAAATTCTCTCCACCATAATGTAATATATCCATGGACTTTGGAATATAATATTTATGTGCTCCCACATTAATATAAGTTCAGACTATATAAAATATGTCCCCACAAAATTAATCTAAAACCTTAACTTGCAAACTTTTCCATAACATTGAAATTTGACCATAGCCATAAAATGAAATTCGAACTTGACCTTGGAGAGGGGGTCCACTAGGGGGACACGTGGCAGTCCCTGGTTGGACTGTCCTCCCTCATATATAAAAAAAAATCGAATTCAACCTTAGGAGGACTTTAGGAGGATATTGGGAAATTTCACCTTCTCAAACCAAATTGGAAAATCTATTTGTGACACTTGTCACAATCCCATTGGGAAAAAACTAAAGAATATTACTTGCATGCTGACTGGGCTGCCATGTCATCAGCTTGTACCTATTCTGCAATTTTTTTAAAAATTGCATGTTCTAAATGTCGATTAGCAGACTATAAATTCTTCATCCGAACTCAGTTTTCGACGAAATGAGTTACGTTCGATTCTTGGCGATGGGCCGATTGTTGTCGTTCTGGTTTGGTGCAATTATGAGCACTTTCATTTTTGAGCAAAAATTTTCCCCTGATCCAGATTTCAATCACTCCTTCCCACTGACATGCTTTTGGATCCACAAAAGATGGTTATCTCATATGAGTTGAAAACTCTTTTGTTTCGAAAGTTCTATCATCTCGATTCTACTTGGAAAAATCGCCCTGACAACCACTTGGGTTACTGACATGCCTTGCCTTACAAATGGCTTGGCTCTTCAAGCACTGTTCTCCTTTTGTTGCTGACCCAATCCAACACTTGGTGGCTACTTGCTGATTGATATAACACTTTGTTGTACCAAATTGATTCCTCAGTGCTTGGAAAACTAATTGATTGCCTTCCCACTGAGAATCATGTTCCTTCTTAGCACAAACATGCATTCGATGCAAGCTTCTCCTTGGAAACCACTTTTCCAAATTAAGCCTATCTGAGTGAACTAAAAAAATGAGTTCCAACATCAGTAAAAGAAAAGAAAAGAAATGACCATTATTTTACCTCCACGGTTCCAAATCCCACATCTAGAAGAATGCCTTCGCCATCTCTTTCTCTTCTTGGCGTCAACACATAAAATGGTCTACAATGGCTGCAAAATTTTTTGAAATCTTGTCACAAACACAACATATTCATATTGATGCTTGTTGTTTGTATCTGAAAAATACATCATGCAAGAAACATAACTTGACATATCCTCTTGCTCCTTCAAAGTAAAAAAATTCACATCATGTGAACATCGCCATGTACTCTTACATCTTGGTGTCAAAACTTATCGACCAAACACAAGTCACAAAAACATGCCTCTTCAAATGGCTGACTCTTAACTTAAGCATAAGCACGTGTAATATCAAAATGAATTTCACATTTCATGAAACACTTCGTCAACATATCCTTTTCATCTTTGGAGACAAAATCAACTCTTCCAAGTCGATCCGACACGCATGTACACACAATCGACCAACACAAATCGACACTCATGCATGCGAAAATGATCAACACTCTCAAGTTGAGAACATACATGTTAAACAAAGAAATCGGCCAACACAAGTCAATTACTCATGCATGTTCAAGCACAATGAAACCATCAAAATTTCATTGTTCATACACACAAACTCTCATGCATGTATACAATTCTTCAACTCTCTCACAAGTACAATCATAACTACAAGAACCCCATTCATATGTACATGTAGTTAAAGCTGAAATGAACAAATTTTGCTGCAATAAAGTGAGTCAACATAACCCCACTTTCAAAACACCTTCTTGGCATAAACATGAAACATGCATTCAATTGACAAAGAATGCATCAATCATCAAAAGACATGTAAGACCTTAATTGGATAAGAATCTAACCATCTCTTACTAAACCATTTCAATGGCGCTTCTTTCAACTGCACATCATCATCATGTGAGTCATCTTAACTCACACCAATTATGGAATCTTCTTTTCCATTCTTGTCATTCTCTTTCTCCACCTTCATCAAATGTCGTGGATGAATTGTTGGATACAAAGTACAACACTTGTCTACAAGGTGACCTTGCTTATGGAAATGAGTGCAAAACAATTACATCTTCTTTTCAACATGGTCTTCTTTGTCCAATGGACCTTTGGCTTCCTTCCTCCTTTGCTTTAAAAGTTTCCTGTACATGGCTATCTTCTCCCAACATCTTAAAACATTATGGTTATTCAAACCACAAAATGAATACACAAAATTTCTCCAAAACTTATGTGAGAATTTTCCATGTTTATCATAATCGAAAGTAACTTTAATTTCACACATTTCTTCATTTGGTCTGATTTTGCAAAGGTTTTTTTTGTATTTAAGGACTTTTTGGCATAACATTCAAAGGACATTTCTTGGAGGTATGTGATACATTTTTTGGATGTTTTTTGGGATACATTTTTTGGATTTTTTTGGGCTTCATTTTTTTTAAGGTATTTTGTTTTTAGAGGTTTTGGGCTTAATTTTCATTTTTTTTTTTAAGGTATTTTGTTTTTAGAAGTTTTGGGCTTAATTTTCATTGTTTTTTTTAAGGTATTTTGTTTTTAGAAGTTTTGGGCTTAATTTTCATTGTTTTTTTTAAGGTATTTTGTTTTTAGAAGTTTTGGGTTTAATTTTCATTGTTTTTAGAGGTTTTGGGCTTAATTGTCAAATGACATTTTTTTGGATATATTTTGTTTTGGAGGTTTTTGGGTTTAATTTCCAAAAGACATTTTTTGGATTTAATTTCAAAATGACTCTTTTTAGGCTTAATATTCAAAGGACATTTTTTGGAGGTATTTTTTAAAGTGATATTTTTTTAGAGGCTTTTTGGAAGTATTTTTTAAAGTAGCATTTTTTAAGAAGTTGGGCTTAATTTTCAATGGACATTTTTGGAGGTATTTTTTGAAGTGATATTTTTTTAGAGTACGTGTTTTGGGTTGAAGTAAATATTTTATAATGATTTTTTAAAATGAGCTTTTGTCTAACTTTTTAAATGAAATTTTTTGGCAGGACTTGGAAGAAAATATTTTGAGCTTCATTTCATTTTTATAAGAAATTTCTTTCTTGGATTTTTTAAAGTAAGTGTTTTTGATTGAAGTATGTATTTTTTGCAAAATTTTTAAAGCGAGGATTTTTTTTTTTTTTAATTAAATCTTTTGCGATGTTTTTTTTTTTAATTGAGTTTTTGTCTAAATTTTTGAAGGAAAATTTTTGAACTTCATACTCTATTATCATGGGAAATCGATGAAATTTCACGAGAAAATATGATCGAACAAGAGACCCTGAGGAACGTAGAGAAGAGGGGAGAGAATCTCGCAAAAGAAAGAGAGAAGCACTCTCAAATATTGAAAGGGAAAATCAACCTCAACTAGAAGTTGAAGTAGGTATGTAAATGTAAATATTATGAATTTGATATTTAAAATTTTCCTAGTGTAAAATGTGAAGTTTAATTTTTATTTGATGAACTAATTTGAAAAATATTTTGCAATGTAAACAGAGAGAGATATTCCTCAAAACATTGATGATGAGATACAAAATTTTGAAAGAGAAAGTGAAAGAGATATTGAACCAATGATTGAAGATGGTGAAAATGTTGAAAGAAATTCAAGTGAAGAAATTGAATCACAAGGTGTGTGTATATATATATATATATATATATATATATATATATATATATATATATATATATGTTGAACACATGTATATTATTGAAATTATACATATTTATTAATTTAGTTATTTATTGAATATGTAAACTTATTACGTACTATTAACTTGAATATGTACAGATGAAATCAATGTCGATGATGAGATGTTAGAAAATGTTGACACTCACACATATGGAGATAAAAGAGCTGACCATGTTATACGATATTGTGTTAAACACATTTTTGATACGTACTTCATAAAGGAAAATGTGGCAGTTCAAGCCCAATTTTTGAAAGGTCTCCTATCATTAAGGAAATTAAAAGAATCTACGACTTTATTGAGTATTCGAAAATCAACAAAAAATAAAAAAAATGAAGGAAAATGTGATACAAAATATAAATAGTGCTATAAATTCAATCAGAATATCTAAACAACAAATTGTTTTAGTTGTACTTAGAGCAATAGATATGGCAGTGGTTTCAACAAGTACTAAAGAGAATTGCTTGGTAAAATCTATGGCACGAGCTTTAGGTACCTCACGAAAAACTTTGCACAAACATTGGAAATTTCGGTTTCAAATAGATGTAAATGATAAACTCGCTTGTTGGAGAGATATTTGTAGGAAACCATACAAAGATAGACTTGGAGAAAATGTTAAAAAAACAATATATGAATATTGGAAGAAAATTCACGTGTTTCTCCAAATGCAGGGGATGTGATGCGAAGAATAATAACACGAAATCAGTACGAAACACATGAAAAAAATTTCTTGGACACCACTTAGATAGAGTTTTTCAACAAGTTCAAAGAAGAGAATCGTGAAATTGATGTCTCAATCAGTGCTTTTGTGCAACAAAAACCATGGTATGTAAAACCTATCACCGTACACGACACTTTTTGTTGTCGTTATCATGTGGAATTTCAGTTATATTATGACACATTCCTTAATTTTGGTAGAAAATTTTGGAAAGATTCACCTCCTCCTTCCACTATCCGTGATTTCATATCTCAAATTCTATGTGGAAGAGAAAGCCATGAATTATTTTACCAAAAGAAATGTGTTGGTGGTAAAAAATGCGATGATTACGGAAATTTGACTAAATTTCAAAACAAATATCGTACTGATATAAATGATCAATCATTGTCCAACATGAAAGTGAAATGGAAGAGATATTCATATATCCATACATTGATTCAAGGTTCAAATAGTGCTAAAAGAATTGAATTACAAGAAGAAGAAATTTTTGTGATAGATTTTTTGAGAAGGTTTGAGACAAAAAATTATAAATACACCAAGCATTCCCATAGAGCTCGATGGCAGGACTTGCAATTCAAAAAATCCCATGAAGTTTTTCCGCCAGGGACCATTTTGTCAGTAATTGATTTTGCAGAAAACTACACATTTGTTCCACACAAAGAAATTCAGAGTGAATACTATCATTCTGACTAAGTCTCTGTGCTCGTCCATATTCTATATAAACAGCTGAAAAAAACGTTGATCATATAGAAAGCACCAGTGAAAATCGACATGTTATTAAAGAATATCACTTTTATATTAGTGACGATCGTACACATGATACATATTTTGTACAACACTGTTTTGGAAAGATTTACGACTCCTTGAAAAGTCGTGGAATAAAATTAAATGAACATGGGATATGGTCAGATGGATATGCAGGTCAATTGAAATATTCACGATCATTCTTTTGGTTGTGTTGTCTTCATAAGAAAACTTTAATTAAACATTGTTGGAATTTCTTTGAGACTGGCTATGGAAAAGGAGAACATGACGGTGCAGGGGCATGCATAAAACAAGCACTTGGAAGATACCAAATGAACCCCTCTGCAAACCGACTTGTGGATGCTAAAGAAGTTGTTCAATGGTGCATCACTGCACTAAGCCATGAGACTAACCGATCAAGGGAAGTGCGAAGGTACATTCAATTTAATTTTTATTGGATATTCAATTTTCAATAGTGTACATTTATCACAATGATTATCTTTGATGGTATTTTGATATCATATTTACATTCTTCTTTGAATCTTCCATATATAGGATTTTTTGGCATATTGGGGTCAAAGATGTAGAAAGATCGATTGGAAATGATGTTGAAACAATAAAAGGGACTTGAAAATTGCATTCAATTAAAACAAAGTTGTCCACAAATGTGTTTGCATTGGATAAAAGAAAATATTCTTGTTTTTGTCATGTTTGCATAGACAACACAAGATCCAATGATATTTGTGAAAACAAAATGTATGTAAAAGTTTGGAAGCATACAGAGCTAAATACAAAGGGGAAAATGTCCGTTGCAATGTTTGAAGAAATACAATCAGAGGAGACTACAATATCATCTGATGGTGATCGAGTTTCTGAACTTGTTAGAGAAGATAACATTTGAATTGCTTTCAAATGATAGAGATCTAGAAATAGATACTAAAATTATTTTAAAGTTAATTTTTCATGTTAATTATGATCTAAATTTAAATACATAAGTATGTTTTATTGTATAGGAGATGTTTTTGCTGTAATTGCACAAACTGTCAATGATGAAAATGTGAAGTATTATTTGATGCGTTGCACTGAATGAAAGATGAAATTATTAGAAAACTATAATGATCACGGGTTTCTATATGGAAAAGGATATATTATACTGAAAGGTTATTTTTTCAGACAAACTAATCAAAGTGGGGATTTTGTTTACTTTGAAGATTTTGAACCTGATGTCATAAGTTGTCAATATAGTCACTTGGTGTGTGCAACACGTATAAAGTTGATAGAGGTTCAATCAAAGAAAAAAATGAAAATTAAGAAATGGAAAATGTCAAAATCCGATCATGAACGGATCATTGAAGATGGAATTCCATTGGAATTTTTTTTATGGAACTACCCAACAATTTATTCTCTTTGGATTCATGTTTTAGAACTTCTAGAACTCAACTAAAAATTGAACTGCCTTGTTATGTTATCTGTGCAAGTGTTTGTACATGTACATTGTTGTGGTACATGCACACTAGTATCAACTGAAAGTAGCTTTTCCATGTGCATTGATGAAAAATGTTGCACGTACTGGATATATATGTTCTAGAATGTAATTAACTGAAAGTAGCTTTTCTATTTGCATTGATGAAAAATGTTGCACCTGGATATATATGTTCTAGAATGCAAGTAATTGAAAGTAGCTTTTCTATGTGCATTGATGAAAATTATTGCACGTACTGCATATATATGTTCTAGAATTAAATTAACTGAAAGTAGCTTTTCTATGTGCATCGATGAAAAATGTTGCATGTATTAGATATATATATGTTCCAAAATGCAATTAACTGAAAGTAGCTTTTCTATGTGCATTGATGAAAAATGTTGCAAGTACTGGATATATATGTTCTAGAATGAAATTAATTGAAAGTAGCTTTTCTATGTGCATCGATGAAAATTTTTGCACGTACTGGATATATATGTTCTAGAATGCAATTAACTGAAAGTAGTTTTTCTATGTGCATTGATGAAAAATGTTGCACGTACTGGATATATATACATTATAGAATGCAATTTTAAAATTTTATGATTGTTTGACACATCTAATAAGACCTAGAATCTTATGATTGTTTATATATATGTGTGTGTGTGTGTGTGTGTGTGTGTGTGTGTGTGTGTCAATATGTATTGTACTTCAATCGTTTTAACATATATATTCAAACATGCACTTAAATCATTTCTACATGTACATATATTCATGTGAAATTTATTTTTTTTGGAAAACGACAACTTGAATTTTAAAAACAAAAAATTATATCATAATCACATGCCAAATGTAGTTCAACCATCCAAAAAAAAAGTTTTGAAAACAAAAAATTATGTCACAACATTACTTCACATGCCAATTGTAATTCAACTATCGGATAAAAACAAAACAGTATATCACATGCCAAATGTAGTTCAACCATTCAAAACTTAATTTTTAAAAACAAAACATTATAGATCACAACGTTACTTCACATGCCAAATGTAGTTCAACCATCCAAAACTTAAGTTTTAAAAACAAAACAAATTATAACACAACATCACTTCACATGCCAAATATAGTTGAACCATCCAAAACTTGAGTTTTAAAAACAAAACATTATAGATTACAACATTATTTCACATGCCAAATGTAATTCAACAATCCAATAAAAACAAAACATTATATTTTGCAATCACATGCCAAATGTAGTTCAACCATCGAAAACTTGAGTTTTAAAAACTAAACATTATATCAGAACATCACTTCACATGCCAAATGTAGTTCAACCATCAAAAACTTGAGTTTTAAAAACAAAACATTATATCACAACATTACTAAACATGCCAAATGCAAAATGTAGTTCAACTATCCAATAATAACAAAACATTAAATATCACAATCACATGCCAAATGTAGTTCAACCATCCAAAAATTGAGTTTTAAAAACAAAACAAATTATATCACAACACATTCATATTAGCTGGAATGAACTATCCACAAAAACAAAACATTATATCATGCAATCACATTCCAAAATGGGAGTTCATCCATCCAAAACTTGAGTTTTAAAAACAAAATAAATTATATAACAACATTACTTCACATGCCAAATGTAGTTCAACCATCCAAAACTTAAGTTTTTAAAAACAAATCAAATTATAACACAACATTACCTTCATTACTGCCAAAAAGTAGTTCAACCATCCAAAACTAAACAAACATTATAGACCACAGATTAAGCTTCATGCCAAATGTAGTTCAACCATCCAAAACTTAAGTTTTAAAAACATTATATATCGCATTCATATGTACCAAATGTAGTTCACATAAAATATGTCCAAAATTTGTAGATCTCACAAGTACCAAGTATCAAGTTATATATGACTGCATCTAGATAAGACTATATATAAAAAAGTAATTTTGATACTAAATATATTGAAAATATAATGTTGCACGTATGCATGTGCATCATCCATCAAATAGTGCATGTGCATCGTCCATCAAATACAGATGGATGCAGTGTCTCTCCCAGCAAAGTCACGATCATCGAGCTATCCTGCAAAGCACGGGGAACCTGTACACAATGTGTACAAACATTAAAATTTAATGTTTTAAAATTGACTGAGAATATGAAGAACTTCTGTAAAAAAAATCATGCAATGCCTCATGAGGTTCCCTCTCCATTTGTTTCTCGTCTACTAAAACTCCCCCCACTGGAACATCTTCAACAGTAAATTGTACAATATACATGTACAGTTATATACATATATATATTAAAAAATTTCAAATGAAAATGCATATATAAACTTATTTTCAATAATATTAAAAAAAAAAATTAGACAACTTGTTCAAATGGTTGAAATGGTGTGGATGTTCCCATCTCCATCACTAGAGTCCGTGGAGAAAAGAAATCCTCTATAGGAACCTAAAATTCAAAAAAATTAAAAGTATAAAATAACTCAATATCAATATCTCAATTTATAATAAAACTTTTGAACTTGAATTTATAAATTATAACTTAAAAACATATATTTAAGTGAAAAATTGAATACTTCTGTTGGTGGATTTGGCACATCTCCTAAGAGAGGCTCCAAAAGAAAATCTCTAAAAACCTAAAATTCAAAAAAATTAAAATAACTCAAGATCTCTAGATCTAAATTTATAATAAAACCTTTAAACTTCAATTTATAACTTATAACTTTAAAACATATATATATTTAAGTGAAAAATTGAATACTTGTGCTAGTGGATTTGGCACATCTCCTAAGAGTGGCTCAAAAAGAAAATCTCCAAAAATCTAAAATTCAAACAATTTAAAATAACTCAAGATCTAGATATATCTAATTTTTTAATGGAACTTTTTGAGGTGGAATATATAACTTAAAAACATAAATTTTAAAAGTGAAAAATTGTTCATATTTGTGATGGTGGATTTGACACATCTCCCAAGGAAGAAGAAGTTACCACCATCCCAAAAACATCAAACAGAATCAGAATCTGTTAAAACATTTTATTATATATATGTACATGTACATGTGTGCACAATTATTTATTTTAAAAATATCTCATCATGTTTCGATATATATAATAATAGATAAAAAATAATTTTACATCATCATGTGTTCACTTCAAAAACACTAACATTTTCCAACATATCTTGATGGTGAGAACCATCTTGATTGTATGATTGATGGTGAGACCCATCTTGATTGTTTGAACCGGAGGCTCCGACCGTGACATTGACATTTTCTTCATTCATCAAGCGTGACAACTGCAAATGGTGTTAATATATAATGATACATTTTTGTTAGTTTAATGTATACAAATAAATGTATGTATATATGTATATATTACATGTTAAAATAATTGAACCCTAACCATTAACACATATCGTTCCCATGCCCTCTTGCTCATGAACAATTAGGTCCTGCCAACCATTGCGACAATTTTTTGCATATGTTTTGAAATCTTCAACACTTATGTTGTCAATCTCTTCATCTGTATAATACACAAAATTATCACGTGCATTCTCACGTTCTCTTTGTAGATTCAGACAAACATCAACTTCACCCAGTCCACTGTGAACATTGTCAATGATGGCATCATTTCCTTCTCGACTAATTTGAGAAGTGACATCCATCTCTGACCACAAATTTTCAACATGAAGAGGTCGACTAACCAATGGTGGCTCAGGGCAAGGCAACTTAACATCACGCCTAGCGCCCCTATGGTCACACAATCGACCTTTCCCAGGACCAAAAGATTCAGAAGGAAGGTCATTGTAATTGGGTGTCATTTGCAAAAATAATTTTGCAAAATAAAGCGGAACCTCATCGTTCCATGGGAGTCTTCCATAGGCCGCAAGGTGTCTATCATACAAATAATGAGCTATGTGAGGGTGCTTGAAATATTGCACCTTCAACATCTTTCTTTTCGGCCCTTTTTTGAAATTAAACATAGACTTTTCCATTTCTGATGTAACTCTTTGTTTAAAAACCTTCCATGTATCGAGACCCATCATTGTTTCCTTTTTTTTTCTCATCACTTCTACAAAATTATTAGTAGTTGGCCCAAGCTTTAGGTACACATTTACTAGTTCGCTTAAAGCGTGTGTAGGATCAGGTGATCATGTCCAAGTTATGAAAATTGCTCAAAAATGAAAGTGTTCAAAAATGGTTGCAATTTTAACGACCGGAAAGGTCTCGTCGCTGCGATTCTGGCGCCGTGAACGGTTCTCAAAACTGAGGTCATATGTGAATGTTATGAAGGTTTGAAGTCTCCAGTAAAGTCCATTTTTCAATTGACCAAAGTTGAATTTTAAATTTGGGAAAAATTAAAAAAAGAATATTCCAAGGAATATTCCTCAAAATATTCCACAAGGACGAATTGGATTTCGACAAGTGGTAGCTTGCTATTTGATGTTTGGTTGACTGTGAAGATTTTAGGCCAATCAGAGGGTGCCACATGGCAAGCCTGGAGGCCGCCACGTGGCCCTAGGCCGGAACATGATGACATATTAAAATTTTTATGAAGTTTGACAGATTGGAACCACGGACCTACCTCTTGCAACGGACGCACATTACCAATAGACCATAGAGTGTTACTTAACATGTATTGCGGATGGGTTCTATTTGAAGTTTAAGTCGGTTATGGTTGGCGGCAAAGGGGGCCAGCCCCCATACTTCACACTACCATGTGCCCGCGCCTCAGTGCCCAGGCTCTAACCACCCGAAGGTCAAGGCGGCGGTTAGAAGCCACGTATGTGACCACTCCAAATGTTTAATGCCACGGTTATAAAACCTTATCCACCACCATAAACGCCAACGCAAAAAGCGCATGTGAACGTGACCGCCTAACAATAAATGTTAATGTTAACTGTCCACTATGGGAGGAGCACTCAATGGCCTGTAAAAACGCCATTTTGGGTCGTTAGACCAGAGTTCCTCCGGCTTGAGGAGGATTTTGTGGGACACTAGGTAAAAATTGTGTTTGTTACAATTTCAATATTGAACTAATTGATGAAATTTTAGTCATTTTTGGGTTTCGACATTCTCGAATAGTTTTGGATAGGTTTCGCAGCGAACAGAGGTGATCTACAACAAATTTTTCTTCGTAGGAAGATGAAGGAGCCATAAGGGCCACTGTGTGAGAAGGTATTGTATTGGGTTGTACTTCATCAAGTGCAGTTGTGAAAATGTGGCCATTTTTAGATATTTTATATCTTCCTCGTTTAAATTTATAGCTGGTTTTTTCTCTCTTATTTAGGCATATTTTTCACTCTGTAACCATTTTGAGCAAATTAATAGAGCAAGGACATGCCATTGGGGAGCCTTGGACCGACAAATGTAGCCCAGGAGGAGTGAACTGCCTCAACAATTTGTTGTGTTATGTTATGGTGAATTCTACTTGTTGTGTATTTCTGCTGTGATATGTTAAACAATAAATTTAATTAAAAAATCCTCACACATAAAATTTAGAAACAAACCAAAACTACTTTGTTTAACCTGCAAGTCATGGAGAACACTTTGCACACTAAATTCTTTGAGAATGGATAATTTGCATAGCATTACAAATAGTTCCATTTTAAGATCAGTTGGTATCAGAGCTAGAGTTTTACTCTGCATTTGTTCTTGTGCAAAGATATAGTTGACTGTTTGCAAGTTTTGATGCTTACTAGGCTTAAGCTCAAGAGAGGAGAAGGAAATTTGGTTAGAGCTCAAAGTAATCCTCAACCAAGGAGGGCCAGAGAGGCATTAACTCCACCTTCTATTTCACCTCCAAGAGAAGCTGAAGAGGCAATAATTTTTCTACAATAGAAGGAGAAGTTCCTGAAGACATTCATCCCAAAGAAGAAAAACGGGTGTTCCGAAAGTCATTCCTGGACATGACTGAGATGGTGAGGATACTCTACCAAGAAAGGAATGAAAGGCTTGAAGGAGAGGGATCTTTAGGAGGAAAGAAAAGTGATGACAAGTCAAAGAAAGGACATGGAGGAAATGGTGATCCACCATCCCCATCTTCATCCTCTTCCTCTACATCATCATCCTCAACTTTAGTGAACCAATCTCACAAGTCCAAGAACACTGGTAAAAATTCATTTTTAAAGCTTGATGTTAAGTTTGAGTTTCCTATGTTTAATGGTGAAGTCAATGTAGAAAAATTGGACAATTGGATAAGTTAGTTGGAGGTTTACATGAGGATACAGAACCTTCATGATGACGACACTAAGATTTAGTTAGCCACTTTGAGAATGGATGGTGCAGCATTGGTATGGTGGGAAGCCCAAACCAAGGATGAGATTAGAAAACATGGTAAGATCACTTTATCATGGGCTGATTTTATTTCTGCAATTAAAAATCAATTTTATCCATTAGCTCATTTACAAAAGGCTATCATGAATTGGAAAAGTTTTAGACAACTTAAGGGACAAAATGTACAAGATTACACCCAAGAGTTTAGGGGAAGAGCTCTTTTACTAGGAATTGATTTGCATAGCCAAGAGACTTTGTTGAAATATATAGGTGGTTTACACAACTATCTTATACATACTATCCTTATGTTCAATCCTACTAGTCTAGACGAGGTTTGTGTCCAAGCCACGCATTTAGAGGCTAGAGGTAAACAATATTTTGATGGGACTGAGGATAGGGAATTTAAAGGCAAAGGGAGAAAAAGAAATGAAAACTATAAGAAAGAAAAAGGAAAATTCTTTTGTAAAAACTGTTCCAAAACAAGCCACGATGAAGACCATTGTTGGAAACTTCATCCGGAGTTGAAGCCAAAATTTTTTAAAACCAAAGATAAGGCCAAAGAAAAGGGTAAAACGGTTGCAATAGCTGAAAAAGACTTAGGGTCCGAATCAGGAGATGAAACTAAAAGCATAGCTTTGGAAATAATGAATATAAAGGGGAAAGAGATTGTAAAGGAAACAAATCCTAGTTCTAGCACTTTAAACTGTCACATAGAAGCTCCAAATGAAGAGAGGAGGATAGAGCTGTTTCATGTGAGGATAATTTCCAGACACACAAAGATAGACACACTATTTGACAGTGGGTCTCAAGTAAACCTCATCTTATAAGACTTAGTCAAGAAGCTGAAACTTGAAACCATTCCACATCCAAAGCCATATCCACTTGGATGGATTTGCAAGGATGCTAATTTACAAGTTTCAAGGAAGTGCATGTTGCACTTCGCCATAACAGCTCATTATGTTGACTTAGTTGAATTAGATGTGGTACCGCTTGAAATTATAGGTGTGGTGTTGGGTAGTCCGTACTTACATGACAAGAAAGCAATATTCCATCGCCATGAGAACAAGTATCATCTGTTTAAGGATGGAAAGGAGTTTATTGTGAGAGCACATCAGAAGAAGCTAGAATCTTCTTTAGTGAATGCATGGCAATTGAAAAGGCTTGTCAATGCAAGTAAAAATTTGACTTTGTTGATGATTAAGAAAAAATATTTTGTACATAATCCTTTTCATGTTATTGCTGATGTAAATGATGAAATGTTTCAGTCTGAAAGCAGGTCATCTTTGGAAGAAGATGACAAGATGTTGCACAAGGGGTCTTTGGTGTCGATCGGTGCAGAGAACAAAGTGTCGGTGCAAAGTGGTGCAAGAATCCAAGAAAGGGAAAAGCATGCAAGCAAAGAGGGCACAAAGTTCAGCAAGGGTCATTGCTGGTTTCAGAATGACAGGGTACTATGGCGAGAAAACTTGGTCGAGAATCGACACAAGTACATGGCTCATTCATCAAAAATTCGCCATAAGGACAGTTGACAAGGTGAATCTTATTTTCAGTTTCCTTTGAAGGTAGACCATTGTAGGAACAATATGATTTCTGCAAATTTCAGTTGCTGCTCTGCAAGTTTCAAAAATTTGTAGCATGACATAGTCAAGGTTAGAAACAATCGGTCAACAGATTCAAGGAATAATTTGTCTTTTTATGAGAAGCTCAATTTGATGAAATCAGGGAGATTTTAGTGGTTCAAGGTTCGAAGAGTGGAAAATCAGTCTTCTAATCTTTATTTTCTGTAATTCAGAGAGCTTTTGGGGTCCAAAATATTCCCATTAGGGAGGTGTGATCAGGGTATCATGTCGAAGTTATGAAAATTGTTCAAAAATGAAAGTGTTCAAAAATGGTTGCAGTCTAAACGATCGGAAAGGTCTTGTCGCTATGATTCTGGCACCGTGAACGGTTCTCAAAACCGAGGTCATATGTGAAAGTTATGAAGGTTTGAAGTCTCCAGTAAACTCCATTTTTCAGTTGGCTAAAGTTGAATTTTAAATTTGGGAAAAATTAAAAAAAGAATATCCCAAGGAATATTCCTAGAATATTCTTCAAAATATTCCTCAAAATATTCCTATAATATTCTTTAGAATATTCCTCAGAATATTCCCTAGAGTATTCCACAGGGGCGAACTGGATTTCGACAAGTGGCGGCTTGCTATTTGATGTTTGGTTGACTGTGAAGATTTTAGGCTAATTGGAGGGTGCCAAGTGGTAAGCTCGGAGGCCTCTACATGGCTCCAGGCCGGAACAGGATGGCATATTAAAATTTTTATAAAGTCCGACAGATTCGAACCGCGGACTTACCTCCTGCAACAGACATGCATTACCAATAGACCACAGAGTGTTACTTAACATGTATTGCAGATGGGTTCTATTTGAAGTTTAAGTCGGTTATGGTTGGCGGAAAAGGGGTCCAACCCCCATACTTCACACTACCATGTGCCCACGCCTCGGTGCCGAGGATCTAACTGCCTGGCGGTCACGGCGGCGGTTGGAAGCCACATATGTGACCACTCCAAATGTTTAATGGTTATAAAACCTTATCTGCCACCATAAACGCTAGCGCTAAAAGCGAATGTGAACGCGACCGCCTAACAATAAATGTTAATGTTAACTGTCGACCAGTTTTGGAGCGGTTCTGCCATTTCAGGCCTGACCGCCATTTTTGGTCGGGCTAACTGGAGTTCCTCCAGTTTTGGAGGAGGATTTTGGGGGACACTTGGCCAAAATTTGTTTTTGCCATAACTTCCTTAATATTGAACGAAATTGGATGAAATTTTAGTCATTTTTGGGTTTCTTGAACATTTTGAAGAGTTTGGGATAGGTTTCAGAGTAAAAATAGGTGATCTACAACAAATTTTTATTCAGGTAAGATGAAGGAGCCATAAGGGCCATCAGGGAGAAGGCACTATATTGGGTTGTACTCCACTGTTTAAGGTGAAACAAAAGCCATTTTTAGCTAGTTTCTATCTTTTGAAGCTGAATTTATAGCTATTTTTTCCTTTTTATTCATATTTTTCACTGTGTAACCATTTTTATCAAATTAATAAAGCAAGGACATGCCATTAGGAAGCCTTGGACCGACCGATGTAGCCTTGGAGGGGTGAACTGCCTCAACAATTTGCTGTGTTATGTTATGGTGAATTTTACTTGCTGTGTATTTCTGTTGTGATATGTTAAACAATAAATTTAATTAACAAATCCTCACACATAAAACTCAGAAACAAACCAAAACTACTTTGTTTAACCTGCAAGTCATGGAGAACACTTTTCACACTAAATTATATGAGAATGGATACTTTGCATAGCATTACAAATAGTTCCATTTTTAGATCAGTGTAACTATTTCCAAGCTTTGTCGACTCTCAGCGGGTAGAGTCCAAGCCACGAGATCTATCTTCAATTTTGCATGAAGATGTTGATACTTTTGTAAGGTGCATTGCTGCATGTTTGTTTCCCAATGTATATCAAAAATGTCGGACGGATAAGTCATGGTTGGTGTACAACCTTCTTCTTGAATGACACGTTCTGCCCTATGTCTTTTTTGAGCAACATTTGGAGCAAAATTTTCAGCCTCTGCATCAATATATAAAATTTTGTATATTAAAAAAACACATGTAAAAAAAATTGTACAAATTGAATGAAAATAATATTCAAATTAATGGCCACCTCGATGTGGTTGGCTAGCATCTTGCCCAACCTGAGACTATTCAGAACCAGAACGCCCACCGATTGGTTGAGAACCAACACGACCATCCGTTGATTGGCCTCTGGGGGAATACATATCACCACCTTCACGCAATCCGCCAGCACTTATTGATGGCCCTCCAAGAGAATATGAACCACCACCAACCTCACGAGACGAGAGAGAAGCTTCATAAAAAAATATGAATTTATTATCAATTCAAAAATACATTCATACATGTAAATACATGTACATATTCATTTATTAAATTGCATGAACCATGGGCATGCTCCATTGATGGAGTAGACACCCTTGTCCTCCTAGCTCCTAAAAAATAAAAAATGAAACTTATTAACAACTAATGTAACTCACAAAATTGATAAAAAATCAATTCTATATGTACACACATGTATGTATATGTATGGAGATTTAAGATTGTATTTAAATACCATGAACATCCCTCGATCCCTGATCCCCCTCTCTCGTAGAGATATGGGATTCTGTTGATCTTCGTCGTTCATCCTCCATGATATATATATCTACAATGGACATTTACAATTATTTTTTTACATTAGTATTTAAAATAAATTCAAAATAAATTTCAAAAAATTAATGTAATTTAGTGTATACAAATTATGTAAAACACAACTTTCAAAGCACTAATTGATGTGTGAAATTCAATTTAAGAATTTTTTTTATAAAAATGTTAAGTTCACCAAATTGCGCTTTACATGATGGGATCACCCTTGGTATATAATTGAAAACATGGTGGGAGCGCACTTGGTATAAAATTGAAAAAAACACGTGGTCATTAAAAAATAAGCGTGAAACTCCATTTAAATTTTGTTGTTGTTGAAGTCCTCACATTTTAATTTTATAAAAATGTGAAGTTCACCACTTGTTGCAAATGTGAAGTTCACCAAGTTGCGCTTTACATGGTGTGGTGGAAGCACACTTGGTATATAATTGAAAAAACACATGGTCATTAAAAAAGACGCATTTATAAGTACAAAATACACACATATCCAAGATATGTTACAATTTCCATCAATAAATTTTGAAGGAGAGCGTCTCAACACTAATTCATCTTTGAGAGATGAATCTTGCATTGGCATTACCCCATATAATTATAATTCATCTATTAATTCATCTTTGATAGATGAATCCTGAATTGGCATTGCCCCACGCAATAGATCAACAGACTTCTTATTAATATTTTTACAATGTCTTATACTAAAAAAATTGAAATTGTCTAACAATATTGTTTTCTTTTCCATGCATTTGTTTTAGCTTCTCCTTATTAACTTGGTACACGCCTTTCATCTGGTTGCACACAAGTTTGGAATTGGTGAAAAATACAATTCCATTTGATCCATACTCCCGAGCTATTCCCAAGCCTTTTATCAATGCAATATAATATGCCTCATTGTTTGTTTTTATTTTCGGTATATTCATTTTCCATTGGACGACCTTGCTAGTCATAATATTGGAAAGCACATATGTAATCAATGCTTTCCCTGGATTGGGATAGCAAGAAAAATCTATGCATAATGTCCATTTTTCAACCATATTTAGTGGTTTTTTTTATCCCTTAAAAAAACAAATTCAATAAAATACATTAAATTAACATTTATTGCAAATACATGGGAGAAATGACACATGCGCATGAGATAAATGACATGTGCATGGTTTATCTTAAATTTTGGCTTAAAGTTTATGGTGGAATTCACATCTAGAAATGAGATGTGTTAAAGATTGCATTTCCTAGAGTTTAAGGGAGATTTATGACACATATACATGGTTCATGCATGGTTTGCCTTAAAATTTATGGCTAAAATCACATCTAGAAATGACATACCTTAAGAAAGGATGAGATCTAGAGGCTACCTGGCCCTTTACATGACTTAAGAAAGGATGAGATCTAGAGGATACCTGGCCCTTTACAGGCTCCTTTAGAGCTTTTAGAAGTTAAGACTCAACAAAAAAACTAAAATCCTATGGAAGTTCAACCACTTTAGGTTTAGTTTTTAGGTCTTAAAGTTTGCCTTGAATTAATGGGGGAAAGCCTTGAGTTTGGGGGATCCTATCCTATGGAAGTTCAACCACTTTAGGTTTAGTTTATAGGCCTTAAAGTTTTCTTTGAATTAATGGGAGATATCCTTTAGTTTGTGGGAGAAATGACATTTACATGGTTTGCAAAATTATTTTATGCACTTACTAAAACAACTAGTGGTGGTGGTTGATGAAGTTATGTCAAAAGTCACACCTTTATGAGTTTGTGGGAGAAATGAAATAGAAATGACACATGCCTTAAATTTTTCCTAAAATTTTATGGGAGAAGGGAGAAATGACACATGTACAAGGTTTGCCTTAGAGTGGTAGTGGTTTATGGATATTAAAATGAAGAACTTCTATTTCTGTTCCAGAGATTGACTGTAGGGGCATTTACTGGATATGTCACCTTTGAGAAAAGATGAGATCTAGAGGCTACCTGGCCCTTTACAGACTCCGCCTTCAGAACTTGTAGAATTTAACAGTCAACATACAGACTAAAATCCTACGGAAGTTCAAAATCCTATGAGAGTTGAGCCACTTTAGCTCAATTTTTAGGCCTTAAAGTTTGCCTTGAATTAATGAGAGAAAGCCTTTAGTTTGTGGGAGAAATGATATTTACATGGTTTGAAAAATTATTTTATGCACCTACTAAAAAAACTAGTGGTAGTGGTTGATGAAGTTATGTCAAAAGTCACATCTTTATGAGTTTGTGGGAGAAATGACAAATTGCGTTATAGTTTATGGGAGAAATGAAATAGAAATGACACATGCCTTAAAGTTTGCCTAAAATTTTACGGGAAAAGGAAGAAATGACACATGTACAAGGTTTTCCTTAAAGTGGTAGTGGTTTATGGATATTAAAATGAAGAACTTATATTTCTATTCCAGAGATTGACTATAGGGACATTTACTGGATATGTCACCTTTGAGAAAAGATGAGATCTAGAGGCTACCTGGCCCTTTACAGACTCTGCCTTTAGAAATTTTAGAAGTTAACACTCAATAGAAAGACTAAAATCCTATGGAAGTTCAAAATCCTATGAGAGTTCGCCACTTTAGGTTCAATTTTTAGGCCTTAAAGTTTGCCTTGAATTAATGGGAGAAATCCTTTAGTTTGTGGGAGAAATGGCATGTGCATGGTTTGCCTTAAAGTTTATGGGAGAAATCACATCTAGAAATGACATGCCTTAAAGTTTGCCCAAGTGCCTAGAGTTTAAGATAGAAATGACATAGAAAGAGAAATCACATCTAGAAATGACATGCCTTAAAGTTTTCCCAAGTGCCTAGAGTTTAAGATAGAAATGACATAGAAATGACACATGCCTTAAAGTTTTCCTAAAAGTTTATGGGAGAAATAACACGTGTATAGGAGAAATGACACATGTACACGTTTTTGCCTTAAAGTGGTAGTGGGTTTCACTTACTTAAACGTTTGCCTTAAAGTGGTAGTGGTTTTCACTTACTTAAACATCTAGTGGTAGTGGTTGATTAAGTTATGTCAAAAATCACACCTTGATGGGTTTGTGGGAGAAATGACATGTACATGGTTTGCAAAATTATTTTATGCACTTACTAAAACAACTAGTGGTAGTGGTTGATGAAGTTATGTCAAAAGTCAGACCTTGATGAGTTTGTGGGAGAAATGACATGTACATGGTTTGCCTTAAAGTTTAGTTTGCCTTGAAGTTTATTGGAGAAATCACATCTAGAAACCTTTACTTTGACATCTATAAATAGGCTAAGAAAATTAAAAAAGAATTTTCAACTTGCATTAGTTATGTCCTTAATAAGAAGTATGATTTAGCACCTAACAGATTGTTTAATAATTTATAATAATGTCATTTTTGGCTTGTACTATCATTCATCCTTGATATGTACAAGAATTTTACAACTTGAACATCAACCTACACTATCATAACATCACTGTACATAATCTAGATTATTAATATCTATTACATCATAAAACACTCCACTTTTAACATTTTACAAGATTACAAGCATCATGGAAGGTGTAAATTTAGGTACATTAATGAAATACATTGGGTTGATTTAAATATTACAAGAATTTCGAGTTGTTGAATTCTCTGTGTGAATTTCTTTGCAGTTTTTAATTCTGTTCATTTCGTGTGAATTTCTGTTCATTCTGTTGATGAATTTTGTGTGAATTTCTGTTCATTCTGTTTCTGAATTCTGTGTGAATTTCTGTTCATTCTGTTGTTAAATTCTGTGTGAGTTTCTTAATTCTATTTATTCTGTTGCAATTAACTCAAATAAAATGTGTTCTAGAAATACATTGCACAAAATACCTGAATTAATTTAAGTATCATAATTGAGATGTACATAGAAATATTTCTAATGTAATTATAAAAAATTAAATATGTACAGTACATGTGTGGAGGTCAAACACAGAGTATAAGGGACTAAGGATATTTGTACAAGAGGGTTTTTCCTGAATTATAAAAGAATAGATTTGTGTAAGAAAATATAAATCTAATTATACTTTGAATTGAGTTAAGAAAGTCAAAGTAGTGATTCTCAAAAGCCTGGGATTTTAGGATGTAAATATATATAAGAATAAAAGGCAAATGGAATGAAATAAATGGAATTATATACCTTTGTTATCAAATCTGGAGTTGGATATAAATTATCGAGTTCTGCAACAGAAGCTTGGAAAGAAAGAAATTCTAGATCTTTGTTATAGTTTCCAAGAGTGACATGAAGGATCGAAACAAGGGAAACAGAAAATCAACGAAAAAATATAGAAATTAAAAATAAGAAAATTGGAAATACATAAGAGTGAAATTGAAATCAAATTTCATTAATAAGAGGTAAAGTAAGTCTTCTCTAGTATTATTATTATAATTCAAAATTTCATACAAAATATCATAATTGCCATTAACGATCAGTAAGAGGGTACTGGATTGAGAAATAACGAGTTTTTTCTAGAAATCGAATTTCATTAATAATGAGGTAAAGTAAGTCTTTATTCTGTTACAATTAACTCAAATAAAATGTGTTCTGGAAATACATTGCACAAAATACCTAAATTAATTTAAGTATCATAATTGAGATGTACATAGAAATATTTCTAATGTAATTATAAAAAATTAAATATGTACAGTACATGTGTGGAGGGAAAACATAGAGTATAAGAGATTAAGGATATTTGTACAAGAGGGTTTTTCCTGAATTATAAAATAATAGATTTGTGTAAGAAAATATAAATCTAATACTTTGAACTAAGTTAAGAAACTCAAAGTAGTGATTCTAGAAAGCTTGGAATTTTAGGATGTATATATATAAGAATAAAAGGCAAATGGAATGAAATATACAAAATTATATACCTTTGTTATCAAATCTGTAGTTGGATATAAATTATCGATTTATGCAACAGAAGCTTGAAAAGAAAGAAATACTAGATCTTTCTTATAGTTTCCAAGAGTGACATGAAGGATTGAAAGAAGGGAAACAAAAAATCAACGAAAAAAATAAAGAAATTAAAAATAACACATTAATTAAGTAAGTGTTTATAATCGAATGCTGGTGCTGTATATACTGAATGGGACACATTGTTTCTTCCATTGTTGTTCTGGATTGGTGGACTTATGTAGGGAGGAAGCAAGTAGGCAGATCATTCAAGCTTGACAGGTCAGGCTTCAGCTTGACTATACTACCTTGCCTGGTGACTACCATATCATCAATACAATAATCAAGTAATCAATGTATAGCCTTCTCCGGTCCTACTGGTGGGACAACATTTGCCTATGCGACTTGATATGGAACCATGCTTGTATGGCTAACTTAGATGCTGGCCCGCCCACCTAGGTAATAAGTTGGGGTTTTTTTATTGGGATTACGTAACAGTGTTTATGGCTCTATAACTGATGAGTAAAGTAAGTCTTCTATGGTATTATTATTAGAATTCAAAATTTCATACAGAATATCATAATTTCCATTAACTATCAGTACGAGGGTACTGGATTGAGAAAAAACAGGTTTTTTCCAGAAACAAAAAACGCTGATTTTATTAGATCAGTACAAGAGAAATACATTCATCTTGTCTATCAAATGATAGCAATAAGGTAACAAAGAAAATCAAAACCATCATCCTTTAACAGTTTTAAAAATAAATTTAGAATCTTACCTTGACAATGATACAAAACTCAAAATATATACAATAAAGCTAACCACATTTAAATATTTCTTCTCATATCTATGAATTAACCATTTATGAAATTCAATTTTATTAAAAAAAATTGAATATTAAAATTTTAATAGATGATTTATTGAAAACGAAAAAAAACTATCATATAAATCATGTCACTTATCACTGGTGCAGGGAAAGATATTCTAAAAGCTTATTCCTAGATCTTAGGGAAAGATATTTAAAATAAATATTTAAACATAAATTGATAAATGTGAATAGCCATTCAGAATTGAACTGAGTGATTTATCTTTTCTAATTTTCCTCTTTACTGCATAATTTTTTAACAACAATTCACACGATTTAAAGAATAAGAAATAACAGAAATGTACACTCTCCATTATTGCAGGTGGTATGGATGTATGGATCCACATGTGAGGATGTGATTATTGGGTTCAAGGTACAGTGCCTGGGTTGGTATTCTAAGGTAAGGTAAGGTCTCGAAACAAAAGCTTCATAAAACTGTAAATTCAATGATAGTAGCACCAAAATAAAAAAGGAGAAGGATAGCACACCTGGAAATTCACAGACGAAAAGAGGACGAAGCCGCAACGAGAAGATGAGGTGGGAGATTTCCAAATACGTCATGGAGGACGTAGACCAAATTCCCTGCGAACAAAAAAAATTAAAATTAAAATCAAACAAAAAAAATCAACAAAAAAAAATTACAAAAAAAATAGAGCAACACCTCAACTCGTCGCCGCAGCGCAACAGAGAAAAACCTCACCTCACCTTGTCACCCCTGCAAACACACAGACGTAAGACGGACAAACGTGAGACAACAAACATAAAACAGTAATATGCCTGAAAACTGTTAAGGTTTGCGGGCCGATATATTTATGAGAACAAGTTCGGTCGGACTATTAGTTCGGCTGAACTTTTGTTGCCGGTTTTCCCATATCCGGCCAAAAATATGTTTGCCCATGTTGTCAATACACCGTCAATGTAAACGACAGAATTAGTTTGGCTGAAATAATATTGAAAGTTCGACCGAATTCTAAAACAGTTTGACTGAACTTTTAAAAATGTTCGGCTGAATTGTTGAGAAAATGACTTTTCCCCCTCCCCGATTCTCACAAAAGTGTTAACCACCTTCATGGGTTTACCCATTATTAAAAGCAGATTTATACCTTAAATTTTCACCTTTGTTGCCTTCTTGAGGAGGTGAATTTGATGAGGTAGTGGCTCTCTTCAGAATACCAACAATGCATTCAAAGACTTTAGAGCTTTCAACATCCTCTTGTTCACCATTCTCATTAGCTGCATGCTTCTGAGCACCTTCTTGCAAAGTGGGTGTAAAATTTTTGCATTCCTCATGAACACAATCTTCACAAGCTTGAGGTAATGAAAATGGAATGAAAGTCCTTCTTGGAACACCTTCATGTGCCTCCTTGGCTTTAGAGCTTTCTCCATTATGTTTTCCATAACCAAGACCCAAATACTTAGGCCTTTCCTTAGCAACAATTGGCCCAACTATGCCTTGGGCATGTTTTCCTAATCCTTTACCTTCATAGCCCATTTTCATCAATAATTTCGACCCTATTTCTCTAGTGCATCTTTCAAAATCACCTACGCATTCATTTTGAGAGGAAATTGAAGATAATATTGAATTGCATATGCATTTTTCATGCTCATACATGGCTAAGGCTTCCTTGGCATCATGGAGCTGAGTCTCCATCTCATGCATCTTTTCAAGGTTTTCATTTGCAAAATGGATTTGAGTCTACATCTCATGAAAATTTTCAAGAAGCTCTTGCTTCTTCTCCTTCATGGCAATCAACGCCTCTTGAAGTTTAATACTCTCCCTTTTATCTTCATACTTCTCTTGCATCATATTAATAATGATGTAGAGATTCTGAAACATCTCTTTATCAAAGAGTTTTTCTAAGGAAGATTGAATTGAAACATCAATTAATGAAGCTGCCATCAAACCTGCAATTCATACAAAGCTTCTTTGTTGTGTTTTGAGAATTCAGTTCTCAATTTTGATCTTCTTCTTCACACATAAACTTGCACATAGTTAAATTCTCCTTGCACAAATTCAAAATCCAATAGCTAATTCTTCTAGCTAACCTTGGCTAAAATGAGCTAAAATTTTTCTTTGATACCAACTTCTTAAACCTAAGCTCTGATACAAACTTGATCTGAATATGGGAAAACTAGTTATTTCTATGCTAGCTCCCTCATCAGTATTAAAATGTGTGATTAGGATTGTCTCAAGTTAAACTACTCGTGAAGAGGTTTATGTGACAAATTTTATGTGTTTTTGATGATCAAATTATGAGTAAATTAGCTTTTATAAACTCATGTACAAAAAATTAAATACAAATATATAACACACAACAATCACATAATACCATGGATGATAATGGAGTTCACCCCTCCCGGGCTACATCTCCATGGACCTACTTCAACTAGCTAGGCCCTCTTGGGATTAAGAGTCAAATGTATGATTAAAATCTCCTGTATTGCTCCAATGGATTTTCAACCTGCTCCATTGGCTTTAGAGCACTCAAATACTCCAAAAATGACTGTTCAATCTTTGAAATTGGTTTCTAGCTGATCTACGATTGACCTCCTATCCTGGTGGCCATGGGCTTGTTTAATATCCAAAGTGAAAAAAACACTTTCAGAAGTGCTCCAACACCTCTGCAAACTATACCACTATGTTCAGAGCATCAAATACATCTAAAAATGACTATGAATTCACTCCATTTGGACTTCAAATGATCTGGGCATGGCCTTCCTTCCTGGTGGCCCTCAACTTCAAAATTCTTCAAGGTGACAAAAAAATCTGTAGAATTTCTCCTATGCCTTTGTAAGATCTTCCAATGGATTCAGAGCATGCAAATATACAAGGAATGACTCTTCCTGAGCCAAAATTGGTTGAATATTGCTCAAGATAGGCCTCATTAAATTCCCCCCTAGATTCTGCCTCTAAATCTGGAGAAGTCCCAGTTAGCTTCGACAATTCTGGAGGTGGCGCCAGATTTGGAGGTGCTGCCAAAAATCCCGCCGAATTAATTGAGCTTAATTAAGGCTTAATCCAAAATTATTGTGGATAAGCATACACTAAACGCGTTTTGGTTGAGCGCTTAGAACTTGGGTATATGACGCGGTCACATAGGAGGTTGGCTGGCCCCCTCTGTTCTGCCATCGGGTCTACACTGTGCATTCAAATAAATGTTCGTGCCCATCCTTAACAAGGACTATGGCTGTGGCTCATTGGTAAGTAGTGGAGAGTGGTTGGGGGGAGGTCACGAGGTTGAACCCCGACCTCCGCCCCTCCATATATATGTTTTTCCCATTAAAAAAATGCACTCTGAAACCATATAAACTTGCGGACTTGCAATAGTTTAAACTTTGGTTAAATATTAATAGGCGCTCCCATAATTTGAATTTGGGTTAATGCCACCAATGTGAAATTCTCTCCACCATAATGTAATATATCCATGGAATTTGGAATATAATATTTATGTGCTGCCACATTAATATAAGTTCAGACTATATAAAATATGCCCCCATAAAATTAATCCGAAACCTTAACTTGCGAACTTTTCCATAACATTGAAATTTTACCATAGACATAAAATGAAATTTGAACCTGACCTTGGAGAGGGGGTCCACCAACTCGACACGTGGCAGTCCCTGGTTGGACTGCCTCCCTAATATATAAAAAATAATTCGAATTCAACCTTAGGAGGACTTTAGGAGGATATTGGGAAATTTCACCTTCTCAAACCAAATTGGTGAATCTAGTTGTGACACTTGTCACTGTCCCATTGGGAAAAAACTGAATAAGATTCCCTGCATGTTGACTGGGCTACCATGTCATCAGCCTGTACTTGTTCTGCAAATTTAAGAAATTTTTTTTCCTGTTATGAACAACGATCAACAGACTATAACTTATTCATCCGAGCTTAGTTTTTAACGAAACGAGTTGCGTTGGATTCCTAGCGATGGACTGGTCGCCGTCGTTCTAGTTTGGTGCAATTCTGAGAAATTTAATTTTTGAGCAAATTTTTGCCCCTGATCCAAATTTTGATCAACTGGCCTGATTTCTCAAATACGATACAAAGGCTCTCAATTGGACATCCCCTACACCAGGGCTGGAATTCCATATTTTGTCAAAAGATACCAAAAAATTATGTTGGTACAATTTACATAGCAATACTTTTTTCTAGATTCATGCTGGCCTTATATGCTTCTATGAAACCATGTTTGTATTCAAACTAGAAAGGCTTATTGTTGATGATGGAATTATTTTTAAACATCAACAATCGTTCTGTCAAGTACACATTGTAACTAGTTTAAGGAGCCCTGCAACTAAGCACACCATCCATTATCTATCCAATTTTTTTCTTATCATTCTCCATCTTCGCCACCTTCCCTTGCAGCTCAACCACTATGTTTTGATGTTCCCCTTCAACTTTGTTTATATATTCTTCCCACGTCTTGCAAAGGCCACGAATTGAGTTTTCATGCAAATGGAAAGGTATTAGTTTTCCCTTATCAGAGGGTATACAGAGGGATAATTTATCCTTTGTTTCATCATCCTATGTTTACACAACAATGTATTTTGTGAGTTTGATCTCTAGTTCTCGATCCTCTATTTGAACAACAATGTCTATGGTCAGTTTCATCTCTGGTTACTAATCCTTTGTTTGTACAACTGTTTATTTTGTTAGTTTCATCTCTGGTTCCCGTTCCTCTAGTTGTACGGTTTCTTTTGTTAGTTTCATCTCTGATTCACGTTCCTCAGTTTGCACAACTGTTCCTTTGGTCAATTTCATCTCTGGTTTTTGGTCCTCTGTTTGCACAACAATGTCATCAATATTTTTTTTTCACGGGGTATATTTTCTTGGATCCCTGGAGAAGGTATATCTACGACACCAATGGGTAGGGACTTTACAACTTAGGCCAAGAAATTTAATCTATCAAAATTTTATTTTTATCTGAGTTCATAAGTAAAGGTTTTAACTTTGATTTGTAGTTGTTCGTTTTTCATCTAGAGAAAACTATTCTTCCTTAACAATGAAATATACAGAGGAAGATTTGTAGGGGTAATTTCTGTTTCAACTTGCTTCTTTTTCAATTCTGGTGGTGCAGTTGGTTGGTGCTCCTCATCATCCCCATACAATTCTAGTGATGTAGTTGGTCGGTCATCCTCATTTTCTCCATAAAATTTTGGTGGTGTAGTTGGTTGGTCCTCCTCATCATCCCCATACAAAATTGAAATTGAGGCAAGGCCATTTGTTCCGTACCATTCAACTACTCCTCTTATGTACTCATAGTCAGAATTAGGAGAGGAACCTTCTCAACTTGTTCTTCTGTGTCAGCAAGGTGGCCTAATCCTTGTTCCATGAATCCTTGTTGCATGCATCCTTTCTCCATGAATCCTTCTTCCATAAATACATGATGTGGATACTATTTATCTTGTTCTTGCTCTTGCTATTTTTTTTTCTTATGTAAAAACAGGGAGGGTTTCAGGAATTGGAGCAAGATGACCTTGTGTTCTCCTGTTCTGCTTGGATTTTGGCACCACTGTCGGGCATTTCCTTTATCCTCTCAGTATCTTGGTAGTAGGTTTACTCCCCAATATTTATACTTCATAATCATCATCTTGTTCATCTCATTTTTGTGGGGATTTAGCAGTAGAATCCTTAGAAACCCTCGTAGTTTGAACAATGGGCAGCGTGGTTGACATATGGAAAGGTTTTGTGGGAATTTCTGTAGCTGGGAGGTCATGGGATGAAGTTGCAGCTGCCAGTGAGTCCTATGTCGGGGCAACATATTATAACATGCAATGGCCTTCCAACTAGTTCATCCCAAGTTATCCCTTCCCTTTGCAGTGCAATATCCACCAAAAGTTTAATGAGGCAATGGTGGGACATGATTTCAAATGGCCACCTTTATTTCTGCACAAATTGAGCCATATTATCTACGGTTTTTTCAAGAAAGTAAGGCATGTTAACCAACCTTGCATGATGTAATTGGTCTAACAACGAGAGGTGTTGGTAATAAATAACAACATACCTTCTTTTGCACGTGAATTTTTTTTTGACAAGGAATGAAACATATTTCCAGGGTTGTGATAATGCCCTCCTATCAAATCTTGTGCTTATATTCCGCAACTATTCACCTAACTCAAAGAATTTCTACACAACATCAGGTTGGATATTTCGGTGCAAAAACCACTGTTCTCCCATCTGGGGTAACCTTGTCACTTCCGAAATCACTTCTTCTGTAGCTTGCACCACTGTCCCTGCTACCTCATATCTACCCTCCCTAAAATTCATGGAAAATTCTAGAGTTATGCCATCGTCATACCCCTGAAACCTGTGAATATACTCTATCTAGTCGACCTGTTAAAAAATTGGTTTAACACATGAAAATTTGTCTAGAAATTCTTCGGTATCTTCTCTGCAAACACTTATGCCTCCCATATTTAGTTAGAGTTCAGAGTGGCTATGTCTGTGTTTGGAAAGTGCAACTGTGAATGTGGGAGAACAACAAAATGGAAGAGTTGAGGTAATGAGTCCAATAATATCACATGGAATCATCTATTGTGATGACAATACATAGTTAGGTGTTGCCAAAACAGTTGTCGCCCATTTGGCAACAATTGTTTGTTTCTGTCGTAGTCAGGAGAGATTTTCATTTTAGTTGTACATAATCAGGTATTTTCACAACGATTGTCAGAAATTTGGAACCAACTGTTCGTTGCTGTTGTGGTCAGGGGAAATTTCCATTTTTTTTATGTAGTCTAGTGTTTCCGCAATGGTTTTCGGTTATTTGGCACCAACTATTCATAGTTGTCATGGTCAGGGGATATTTCCGTTTAATTTGTACGCAGGCAGGTGTTGCTGAAACGCTTGCCGGCCATTTGGCACCAACCATTCGTTGTTGTCGTGGTCAGGGGAGATTTCCGTTTCCAGTGTACACAATCAACAATTCCCCTTGTACCTAGTTAGGAGTTGTCACAATGGTGACCATTGGAATGGGAGGGTGAGATTCCATGGGAGGGCCCTGATTTTCCATCATAATAATTTAAAGTTCGATTACGTGAAACTTTGTGGGGCCATGCACCATTACACTCACTCCTTAAATTACTTGGCTTAAAAAGTATTGGCTACATTTTATTAGTTATCCTTGAATGCATACTATAATTTTGCATTATTATCAAGTTAACTTCATTTATTTGCACGTTGTTCATATTATTTTCATTGTTTACAGATTGAACTGTTGTTGTTGTCATGAATGTCAGAACGTGCTTCAATTCAAATCACCTGATCTTGTGGCTGAAGATGTTGATAATGGAGAAATTCATAGCAATTGAATGGTTTGTTTGGATATTTATACAATTATTTCCTTTAAATGAGGTTGGATCTATGGATTAGAAAAATGTAAGATATCACAATTTCATTTTGCATTTAACCATGTATAAAGGGAAAATAATGATTGATCTATATGCTATCTTGCTTGGCTTCTAACCAAGGGAATCTCACATAATTTGTTATGTTAGGGGATTCTTTAAAATTCGAGCTCATTAGACTTTTACTAGAGACTTGTATAAATTTTGTATGTGATACTCATGGATAATGAATGAATCAATGTTCCTAGAAGTTGGAAATGTGAAGAGGTATTGAAGGCATTCTAAGGTCTTGTTTTGTAACATCTTTTGGACTCCTCTATTTGATAATAGAAATATTTATTTTTCTGTTCATTTTTGGGTTATGTTTAAAGTGATCTTAACTGTTAGCATCAAGTTTGCAACTTTCCCTAAAGGTCCAAAGGCTACAATTATAAAGTTCATTATATCAAATCATTGTTATGTAAAGGGCCTATAAAATATTTTGTGTAAATTACTATATAAGCCTAGGGACATGTCAAATTAAATAATTTCATCTAACCCTAATATTTATGTAATTTTTTGCAGCGAAATTATCCTATCGCAAGTCTATATCTCGCGCTACGAAATATTTTCGTAACGCTGCACTACGAAATATTTTCGTAGTGCTCACCGAAAAATTTAAAAGTTGGGTTTTCGAGCTGCAAAACCTATCATTTCAATTCCCTAAGTGGTTTTTCACAAATACATATACCATTTCATCCTTGATGTGACAACTAGCTACATTTTAAATCCCAAGAAGGAATTTTAAACTCAAACCCTAAAATGCCCAGTTTGCCCTAAAATGGTAATTTCCAACAAACCTAGAATGTTTATTGATCCAGCTGGCTCCAGACACCCTTAGGAGACCAAGAGGGCTCATAAATGGTCAAAATTAAAAGTGGTTAGAATGATTTCAAACTAGGACAAGGTTGTAGTTCTCGTCGCCCTGATTCTAATAGTGTGAACAACACTCAAATCCGAGTCTATATGAGAAAGTTATTGCAGTTTGAAGTTTTTACCAAACAACAAAAAAAACAAGTCAAAGTCAGCATCTTGCCATGTGGCAGGCCATATGGATGACATGTGGTAGGCTTATTGGGACCCATAAAGCTAATGTGGCATCCCAGTCAACAAAACAAGTGGACCCACAAAAAGGTGATGTGGCAGCACCACAAGTCGACACATGGCAAGTAGGTGGTAGAGGTGGCATATGATGTGGACCAATGAGGGCTTGTGACATGGCCCAATCACATGGTGCCAAATGGCACCTCAAATTAGGCCCAAGTGGCCTTGGATGGTGCAACATCCATTTTTTGTCTTATTCTTATGTTTTTGGGAGTCGTTAAAATATGGACATATGAATTTCATATATTATATAGTTTGAAAAAACTATATTAAAACTAAATTTGGGCTTTAAAAAAATATTAGGAGTCAATGGGATTTGAACCCAAAAGCTCCCAACAACAAGTATCTTAATATTATTATGTCGACCAATGTGCCAACCCTACAGTTTGTCTTATTCACCCTCACACTTTGCTATAAAATGCCATTCACATGGTTCAAGGAAACCATGGAGAACGATGGAGAACACATGAGAGATGAGGGCAGAGGGAGGCCAATGGAGCCGTGAGAAAAGAAGAGGCAGAACATGGAGCAGACTGGTGCGTTCTTCAACAAATAATATTTTTGTATTGCAGGTGCGGAATCGTGAGCGGCCAAAGGGGTAGAACCTTGCCTAGGGAATCTTAAGGGGCTTCAAAACGATTCCTTGAGGTCTTGAACTTTTCGGACTCAAAATTTGACAAATTTTATGTTGATTTTACACCTCTCAGTGACAGGAATCCAATGGAGATGTTCGTTTTAGCAGCAAAGCTTCCCATTTTTTGGCCATTTTCCAGATTGGAGTGATGATGTCAGATTCCAAAATGTGGAGAGTCGATTTTATGCCTCTCGATGCCATGAATTTGATGGTGCAGCCAGATTTAGCAGCTGAGCATCCACTTCTTTAGCCAACTTCAGGGGTTGAGGTATATGCAATATTGATGTCATGTGCCTCTTTTATAATTTGTTGTGAGATGTAATATGTTGTTTAGATCCTTGCTTGATGTATGTTGCGAGATCTATGTTTCTACTTCACGTGAGATGTAATCGCCATGGATTTTTATGTTTGATTGAGATCCCTATGTAACCTTTATGAAGGGATCCTAATCATCACCTTATGTGAGATTATGTCATGTTGATAGGAGGCCTATTGTGAGTGAGAGTTCATGTAGCAGAATGTTTAGTGGAGAGACAAGCCTCTCATGTTGAGGGCATATATCCTTGTATGATAGAAAACATAGTCCATGTACATCGTCACCATTTCCAGAACTATATGAAGCGACCTATCCCATATTGACACTGAGCCCGAAGACGTAGACCACACTGGGTGAAATCCATTATTAACATCTTGTGTTCTTATGTTGTTTATTGTTGTCTTGTTTCCTCTTGCTTAAAGCATGAATATGTGTTCTTTTAATGCTATTTTCAGTGCAATTCTAACCACATCACAAAAGTAAAATATCGTGAGTAAATTCGGTAGCTAACGGACTCGGATCAAGATGGTATCATAGCGGTCTTCTCGCTGATGTGAATTGCGGGTGTGAACAATAATTGAATATGAAACAATGGAGGATGACAAAGACATGTACGAGGCCATGCTTAGGATGTCCAAATTGGTGGAAATAATGTATGATGCTTATGAGAAGAGAATAGAGGAAGAGGAGAAAGAAATATCAAAGAATGATGCTTCATCCACATCTTCTAGTGCTTATGCATCTTCTTCGTCACCTTCATCATCTTCTCATCATTCAAACGAGGAGATCAACCAAAGTCTTCGTAAAGAAAATGTTGAATTAAGGAGGCTACTATGATAAGAGAAAGAGGAGAAGCAGAGATTGAAACTCAGTTGCGAGTCGCGGAAGAGGCTTTGGAGGAATTAAAGCGCAATGAAGGCTTAAAGAAGCCATCATCACCTGTTTCTGAATCAACGGTTGAGGTAAAAAATGCTGATTTATCTTCAGTTTCATCTTCACATGCTATTATTTCTGTTGGAAATGTGGAGATACCCATTACAGGAATTGGAATGAGACTCCTTACCAAAATGGGGTACAAAGGAGGAGGACATGGTGTGAATGGCCAGGGCATAACTCAACCATTGGAGGTTGTGCAGAGACCTCGATTCACAGGTTTGGGATACACTGAAGGACAATGCTCAAAGGTGTCAGAAGCTTCCAATGCATGGTTGAAACCATTGGGGAAATATAATGATGGGAACACTTCACCATCATCCTATGATAGCGCACATTGCAGAGAAAGAGCCGAGGCAAGATCTTATCACCATGATTTCACCAGGGACCAACAAGAAAGGTATAACAAGTCTCGATATTATAATGTTCATATTGATTACAAGCATGTCGCTAACAATGAACATAGATCATGGCATCGAAAAACATGTAGTTTTTGTGGATTACATAACCATGTATTTGCTGAGTGCTGGAAAAGTATGGCAACACGAAAGAGGATAAGGCGTGAAATACCTTCTCCACACTAGGGAGAGAAGAAGGTAAAGCAGGTATTAAGGAAGAAGACTCATTGTAGTCATTGTGACATATGTGGCCATCAAAGAGCCACGTGTTGGAGGCTCCATCCAGAGTAGCTTCTCAAGGACAAAGTGTTTGTGCATGAACTAGTTGAAACAATTGTTCGACAAGCAAATGCACCACAGAGAGATGAGCCATTCACTTTGATAAGTGAGAGATGGTTTTTCTAGGTGTGGTAGTGTGTCATGGCCTTACTTTGTAAATCATGTATTTCAATTTAAAATGTAAACGTGATGTTGTGTTTTCCATCACTTTTTAAGCAACAATGATTTTTTTGCCTTGTATTGATAGCTGGGGTATTGATTTCCATTTTGATGTAAACTTGACCACAGAGTGTGTGTTATAAACTCATGGAAAGTATGGGATGCTTGGGTCATAGTTTTTTATGTAATTAAGCATTTAATTTGTAAGAATATTGTACTACAGGTTTGCAAATGATGCTGGTTTCGGCTCATCACTTATGGCTCCGAAGGACAAAGGGTAAGGAGAATGCGGGGTGACCTTTTAGGACACTTGTGGCGTAGACAAGGTACAAAGCGCCTCAATGGGGAGGATTGATCCAGGTGGCTCTAGACACCCTTAGGAGACCAAGAGGGCTCAGTGGTTAGAATGATTTCGAACCAAGACAAGATTGTAGTGCTCGCCGCCCCGATTCCAATGGCGTGAACGACACTCAAATCCCAGTTTGTATGAGAAAGTTATTGCAGTTTGAAGTTTGTACCAAACAAAAAAAATAAAGTTAAAGTTAGCATCCTGTAACATGGCAGGCCGTATGGATGACATGTGGTAGGCATAGTGGGACCCAAAAATATAATGTGGCAGCTCAATCAACAAAATAGGTGGACGCACAAAAAGGTGATGTGGCAGCACCATAAGCCGATACATGGCAAGTAGGTGGTAGAGGTGACATATGATGTGGACCAATGAGGGCTTGCCACATGGAACAATCACATGGTGCCAAATGGCACCTAAAATTAGGCCCAAGTGGCCTTGGATGGTGAAACCTCCATTTTTTTTCTTATTCTTATGTTTTTGGGAGTCGTTACAATATGGACATACGAATTCCATATATTATATAGTTTGAAAAAACTATATTAAAACTAAAATTGGGCTTTAAAAAAATATTGGGAGTCAATGGGATTTGAACCCAAAATCTCCCAACAACAAGTATCTTAATATGATTATGCCAACCAATGTTCCAAACTCACACTTTGTCTTATTCACCCTAACACTTTGTTATAAAATGCCATTCAAATGGTTCAATGAAACCATGGATAATGATGGAGAATACATGAGAGATGAGGGCACAGGGAGGCCAATGGAACCGTGAGAAAAGTGGAGGCAAAACATGGAGCAGATCGACGTGTTCTTCAACTAATAATATTTTTTTATTGCAGGTGCGGAACCATGAGCGGCCAGAGGGGCAGAACCTTGCCCAGGGAATCTTGAGGTCCCGAACTTTCCGGAGTCAGAATTTGAAAAATTTTATGTCGATTTTACACCTCTCGGTGACAATAATCCAATGGCGATATCTGTTTTAGGAGAAAATCTTTCCATGCTTTGGCCATTTTCCAGATTGGAGTGACAGTTTCAGATTACCAAGTGTGGAGAGTCGATTTTATGCCTCTCGACGCCACGAATTCGATGGTGCAACCAGATTTTGCAGTTGAGCATCCACTTCTTCAACCAACTTCAGGGGTTGAGGTATATGCAATATTGATGTCATGTGCCTCTTTTATTATTTGCTGTGAGATGTAATATGTTTCTTAGATCCTTGCTTGATGTATGTTGCAGGATCTATGTTTCTACTTCATGTGAGATTAATTCGCCATGGATTGTTATGTTTGATTGAGATCCCTATGTAACCTTGATGAAGGGATCCTCATCATCAAATTGTGTGAGATTATGTCATGTTGATAGGAGGCTTATTGTGAGTGAGAGTTCATGTAGTGGAACATCTCGTGGAGAGACAAGACACCCATGTTGAGGGCATATATCCTTGTATGTCAGAAAATATAGTCCATGTACATCATCACCATTTCCAGCACTATATGAAGTGGCCTACCCCATATTGACACCAGGCTCGTAGACGTAGCCCACACTGGGTGAAATCTGTTATCAACATCTCGTGTTCTTATGTTGCTGATGGTTGTCTTGTTTCCTCTTGCTTAAAGCATACATATATGTTCTTTTAATGCTATTTTTAGTACAATTCTAACCACATCACAGAGTAAAATATCATGGGTAAATCCAGTAGCTGAAAGAACCTCATCATTTATAGTGTGCAAGAGGGTTCTAGAACTGTTTGCAGAGTTTGGCCAGGGTGATTAAAGGTTGTGAAAGTATTTGTAGTAGCAGAAACATTTTAAAGATGGGAATATCATGCCATGTGAAGCGTTTTTAGCCTGATGGAATGTACTTTGAATTATATCCAAATATGCTAGATCTGTTCCGAAATGCAGGTTGGGAACCAATATTCCAACGCTTCAATGGATACAACCTTAGTTTGTGTCTTGTCTTTAATTCATACACTCTTTTGATAGGAGTACAACAAGGATTAGAACCCTATAGTTTCCAGTCACTGAATAATCCATTGCAGAGGCCACAGGTTTTCCAATTGAGGGTGAGAGATGGTTTAAAAATAGAGATTACAGAATGTAGACCTAAACGTTTTTTTGAAGGAAGACTGTCAGAACCAAGAATGGAACGTAGGAGTCCTCCAAAATAAGATGAAGTCTGAATGGTCTAACACCATTAGAACTATACAACACTTCTTCACCCGTGAAGACATGTACCCTAAAGCTTATTTGTATCACATGAGATTTTTATGTCATTTACTAGGTTTTAGTAAGATGAATTTTCCCTATTTTCTTCATGAAAGTTTGTTCAAGATGTCTACCAAAGATAGAACCAGACTTGAGCTGCAACCTTATGAAATTTTCCATCACAACTTGATAAAAATACTGTATACTCATGAGTTGAAAAATCAGGTGGAACAAATGAGACAAAGAAACATGATAGAACCTACACCTAGAAGACCAAGGAGAGGTCAAACTAAAGTTTCTATCCAAACCCTAGCTCAGGAAACAAAGGGAGAGACTAGTCAAATCTGTCTGTTGAAGAACAAGTTGAAAACATTGTAAATGAACTAGAGGTTAGGGTCTATGAGAGGAGAACAAGAAGACAACATAATTTAATTCTAGAAGAAGAGGAGGCAAAGCACACAACAATAAAAAAAGAGAAAAGGAAACAAAAAATGGAAACAAGGGATGAAGAAATAAAAACATAGCCTAGGGTTTACTACAGAAAACCTAATACTCGCCTTAAAAACAAACTAAGAATATGTTTAAAGGTAAAAATCAACCCTAATATGAAGGAGACAATTATTATTGATGAAGATGAAGAGGTTGTGAAAGTTTCAAAGAGGAGAAAGAATGCCACCAAATAGAGGAAGACCAATATGTAGACATAAAAGGGAAAGAAACCCTAAATACTGGAAAAAGCATACAGAAAGATACTAGAAGGATGACAAGAATCCAAGACAAGTTAGACCTACTTGCTTAGGCTGCAGAAGCTATGAAGGAATGATCATTTTACGTCATTGGTAGAGAAATATACAAAACCCCAATTTTGTTGAACAAACCCTAATTATACCTCAAAATTTTGACCATGCTCCACTTTATTCTTTTCGAAAGTCAATTTATTTTTGATATGTTATGGTAATATGTAAAATGGTTTTGTGGCTAAGGGATTGCAAAGAATATGAGTCAACATAAGGAAAAAGAGCCTTAAAAGGAGCAAGCAGTTACACAAGGAAGTTGCACATTTTCAGCAGAGTTTACAGGTTCATGTATAAGTTTTGCTACCAACAGGGAATATTAGATGCAGTTCTAGATATAAAACCTACAAGGGAGTGAAAAAATCCAGATCCTACAATACAACTATGATTCATCCTAGTTCCAGAAGAATAGCAGGAGATACGTGCAACAATTTCACAAGATACTTTGACCAATGTTACGTGCCAATTAAAGATCCAAAAAGATAAAATGATAGGTTTTTGACTATGTTTTGTTAATTAAATCCTCATATATTGTAAATATTTTGTAATTATTCATACCAGACTTTGTGGATATTATATTTTATGTATTTTCCCTATATTATACATCATAAAGGAGGAAAAAAGGTTGGATTTTGTTGAAAATTGTAATATTCCCAATTAGCCCAAGCTAATGGGAATATTCATTTTTGTTTCATTTTTCTGTTGTATGAATAAATGTGTAAAGGAGGAGAATAAAAACTCCTAAAACAACAAATAAATCAATGCCACATGTGAACAAGGCTAAATCTAGGCTAACTAAATGAGCACCCTTAGGTGTGAAAGGGGCTGAATGCTTTGACTGGGTCAACCATGACCAAATCAACAATGCTATCTAGAAGGAGTGATCTTCACTAATACATAACGCAGTTTTAGTTGGAGGTGGCACATGTGAAAGAAGCTATTTCATTGAGATGGTTTAGGGTTTTTCAAGCTCTCAATCTTATAAAAGGAAGAGGAGGACAACATGAGAGGGTTGTTGATGTGATCACATTTTCAGAGTATATTGTATTTTTAGACATATCTCATTCTCCTTGCTGTTTAGCAGAGAATAGTGCTGTTTAGCACAAGGATTTCCTGTTTAAGAATCCCATCTCTTTCCTTGAGAGGCATCAAGGGAGAGCTTTGCTTTTCTTGTCCACTATCAGGCTGAAGGCCAAGCTTCTTCTTCCAAGTACAACACAGATCTTGTTGAGGGTTTTGTTGTCTTTGTAAGCTGCAACAAGTGGAGGCTAGATCTACTCAGATCTAGACCAATCTAGTGCCTATTCTTAGTGGGAAAGTCTTCTATTCCATTGGCAAGAGTGTATTGGATCATTGGAGCATCATATCCACATCTTGGCATCAGGCCAAACTTATCTTAAACCCTACAGTGCAGTTTTTCTTCCAGATTTGCATTTTTCTGTAGGTGCTGTTGTAGGGAATTTTGGCATAAAATTTTGGAGGAGTGTTTTTCATGTGTTGGGGATCTTCCCTTCACCTTTGAGATCCACTAAAGAGGATCATATTATTGTATACATCAGATCAGATCTGAATATTCCTGTAATAATGAAGATTTTTGCAGATCTGCAGCATTTATGCAGCTTTTAGATCTTAGATCTACTCCATGTGCTTCATGTATTGCTCAAAACCCCAAGGGGTATTTGAAGTAGAGACTCTATAGTGTATGGATCTGTCATAGATCTAACTGTTCATGCATTATTTTTCTCTAGGTATAAGTTGTAATCAACAGCTGTTGCAACATAATAGAAATAACGCTGTCAAAGCAGTTTTTCTCATTTGTATGGTTGCTGCACCTCTTTTTGAGGTTATTTCTTCATTGGAGGCTTCTATTTCCTTTTATGCATCTTATGGGCTTCATTATACATCTTTTTTTATGTTCTAAATGTTAAAGAAGACTCTCCATATTGGCCTCCTGCTCTTATTTGGCTGAACTGCGTTATTTTCTGCAGTATTGTTTAATACTGCTGCATGTTTCCCATTTGGGATATTACAGTGGTATCAGAGCAATCATCTTGGCACAACCTATTATTTTATTTCTAAGGAGCCAATATGTATTTTCAGGAAAAGGTAGGACAAAAGAAGTTTGATTACATAAAATACAAGGGTAAAACCCCTTTATCTGGAAGAAGGAAAGGGAAAGAGTTCTCAAAAAACCTATTCCAAATTATGCATGAGCTGAAAAGAGAAATCAGGGGAATGAGGAAGGAAGGACTTTCAGATCCTTTGCAGAGATTTGCACATGAAGAAAGCCCCAGTTCTTCATATTATGTGTGTGAGCATTCAACCACACAACCAGATCTACAACGTTATAACATGCCTACTTTCTTGACAAAGGAAGAAGCAGAAGGAGGAACACCAAAGGATGAAACTCTCGGTGATTATCTCCAAGAATATGAGTCTTAGTCAAAGACATTCAAGGAGAATCTAAGTTTCTCGAAGTTCTGTCAACTTAAAGAGGAAAGAAGATCCAACAACTACAGTAGAAGAAGAGGGTGCATGCAACACACTTTGGGTAGATTCACTCTACCTACTTTTGATGGATCACCTGAGAGTTCAGCCAAGTCTTGGGTAAGGAATCTAGACACATATTTCCAGCTGCATCAAGTTTCAGAAGAAGAAGCCATGAGAGTAGCAGTGCTGCATCTTCAAGGTAAGGCTTATGCCTGGTGGTTATTTGAGTCTTCTTCCTTGAACGGTGTAAATATCTCTTCTTATGCAAATTTCACTAGGAGGTTAGTGAAAAGATTTGATTTAAGACATTCTGAAACTTCTTGGGGAGAGAAAATCAAGCCCAAGAAATATGAATATTTTCATGAGTTGGAAGAACCCATAAAGCCAACTCCATTTTTGAACATTGTTGAGGGGGTTGAAGATCTGTTGCATGATTTTCCAAAGGCAAAAGCCCCACTACAACAAGGATTCTCTTCTCAAGGAGAAGACATGACTAGGGTCCCTTCTTAAAGAAGAGATCAAGGAAAATGGTCTCTTAATGATGAGGCATTCTCCATTGATGAGGAGAAGGGAGAGAACGAGCAGAGAAGATCCTCCAGCGCTATGACAGCGGGAGGAGATCCATTTTTATTGGGAGATGGAGATGAAGCAATTGCTTCCACTAGGAGGGCTCTTATATCTTTGCAAGAGGACCCTAAGGATATTACACATGAAAATCATGAGCAGTATGTGTCTATGATGATAGACAATGAGGCAAAACAAAGGAGGGATCACAGTGCTAACATAGAAGGAGATGACCCACTATTGCATGGAAGAGAGAATGGAGCAAATGCTCCAATCATAAGCACTCTTGCATCTTTAAGAGTGATACCACATTATCATGATACTTCCACACAAAAAACAAAGAGGAACTTGTGCAGTGGAAGCAGGGATATGATGATCCCCTATGATATGCATATGAGGATGGTTCATGAGACATCACTATCTAGTGGAAAACCACGTGGGAGGCCACCTGATTCAGATTTTGTGGGGAAGACCTCACAACATGCTGCTCCAAGCTTAGATCCAGGAGGGATTGGAGCACTAGAAGACAAAGCTACAACGCTGGGAGGCTTGGGTAAGCTCAAGGAGGGAGATATTCTCCCCTCATCATCATCACCCACTCTCATTTATGATACCGCACTGTGGGAGGAGAAAAATGGGAGGCATGACCTTGCAACATACACCTTTGACATGTGGAATGTCAAGGAGAAGAGCAGCAACATGGCAGACATTTTAGATGACACATTATCAACGCTGTCATTATTGGGAAAATTAGATCCATATTGGAAATCCCAACTGCTGGTGGAATATTCCAAGGATCTTCACACTTGCATGGTTCTTGATGACTTGCTACATGATGAGAGCTATTCAATCCTAGATGGAGTCATCTATAATCATGGTAGGATCTTCTTGTCTAGAGCCTCCAAGCTCAAGGAGAAGTTACTACAAAAGGCTTATGAGGAGTTCTATTTCAGGCACACATATTCTATGAAGCTCAACAACATCATCTTGAGGAGCTACTATTGGGAGGGCTTTGAAAAAGAACTATATCAGCATTGTCAAAGATACATGAACCTTGTGGAGATGGATCAACAACATGACTCTATGAGAGAGTTAAATCAACCTTCTCTTTCTCCTTTTGGGGGAGATAATAGATCTATACACCACTCTATTGATAGGAGGAGGATTGTTGGTGAAGAACATGCTCTTGTTACACATTTCTTATATTCTGGTTTCATGCATTCTTCCACCATGTTTTTGCAGGCCATGACTCCAAGGAGGAGTATTATATCTTGTAAGCCTCATGGCCAATATTGGACCACAAAAATTTCTGAATTTGGCCACTCCCTTGGAAGGAAAAAGGAGATTCTTCATCATGATGGGTGCTTCCCAATGGCACCAAACATATCTCACACTTTCAGCCATAGTGAGATGACATGGGTAGCAAGTAAGTAGTGGGAAAACCACTTACCACACCTTGATCTGATGCAGGCAGGATATGCACTGCGCTGGTACCATATGTGGGACTATGACCCACCTCCACATGCTCAAATTTATGTTTGTTTGTATGTAGTTTTTCTTCCATACCTTTATGATATAATTGTACTTTTTATGAGGATGTATGGAGGGAGGATGGGAGGCATGCATGTACCACATGGGATGGAGACTCTCTATGTACCTTATGTTACATGTTTCAGGGAGAGCATTGGTTTAGCCATGTTTGTTTCATTTGAGCTCTTGACTCTTTATGGGATGGACTATGTACATCTCATAATGATTTTGGAGGAACAATTCATGGAGGGTTGGATTGGTGAACACTTAGCTTATGGAGGAAGCTTAATACATGATGGTGTCACCAATGGAGGAGGAGAAGCGTGGTAGCACTCACCTTATCAGTTGCTTCAGGACAAGCAACATTTTGGAGGGGAGGATTGTAATATTCCCAATTAGCCCAAGCTAATGGGAATATTCATTTTTGTTTCATTTTTTTGTTGTATGAATAAATGTGTAAAGGAGGAGAATAAAAACTCCTAAAACAACAAATAAATCAATGCCACATGTGAACAAGGCTAAATATGGGCTAGCTAAATGAGCACCCTTAGGTGTTAAATGGGCTGAATGATTTGACTAGGTCAACCATGACCAAATCAACATCGCTGTCTAGAAGGAGTGATCTTCACTAATACACAACGCAGTTTTAGTTGGAGGTGGCACATGTGAAAGAAGCTATTTCATTGAGATGGTTTAGGGTTTTGCAAGCTCTCAATCTTACAAAAGGAAGAGGAGGACAACATGAGAGGGTTGTTGATGTGATCACATTTTCAGAGTATATTGTCTGTTTAGACATATCTCATTCTCCTTGTTGTTTAGTAGAGAATAGTGTTGTTTAGCACAAGGATTTCCTTGTTTAGGAATCCCATCTCTTTCCTTGAGAGGCCTCAAGGGAGAGCTTTTCTTTTCTTGTCCACTATCAGGCTGAAGGCCAAGCTTCTTCTTCCAACTACAACACAGATCCTGTTGAGGGTTTGGTTGTCTTTGTAAGCTGCAACAAGTGGAGGCTAGATCTACTCAGATCTAGACCAATCTAGTGCCTCTTCTCAGTGGGAAAGTCTTCTATTCCAATGGAAAGAGTGTATTGGATCATTGGAGCATTAGATCCACATATTGGCATCAGGCCAAACTTATCTTAAACCCTACAGCGCAGTTTTTCTTCCAGATCTGCGTTTTTCTGTAGGTGCTGTTGCAGGGACTTTTGGCATAAAATTTTGGAGGAGTGTTTTGCATGTGTTGGGGATCTGCCCTTCACCGTTGAGATCCACTAAAGAGGATCATATTATTGTGTACATCAGATCAGATTTGAATCTTTCTATAATAATGAAGATTTATGCAGATCTGCAGCATTTCTGTAGCTTTTAGATCTCGGATCTACTCCATGTGCTTCATGTATTGCTCAAAACCCCAAGGGGTATTTGAAGTAGAGACTCTATAATGTATGGATCTGTCATAGATCTGACTGTTCATGCATTTTTTCGCTCTAGATCTAAGTTGTAATCTACAGCTGTTGCAGCATAATAGAAATAATGTTGTCAAAGCAGTTCTGCTCATTTGTATGGTTGCTGCACCTCTTTTTGAGGTTATTTCTTCATTGAAGGCTTCTATTTACTTTTATGCATCTTATGGGCTTCATTATACATCTATTTTGTTGTTCTAAATGTTAAAGAAGACTCTCCATATTGGCCTTTTGCTCTTACTTGGCTGAACTGCGTTACTTTCTGCAATATTGTTTAATACTGCTGCATGTTTCCCATTTGGGATATTATAAAAATATAGTTATTGTCTATGTGTTTTTAAATATTTATTAATTTGCAGTTTTCCAAGATCAGAAGACTTTGATAATTGACACTTAGATTCATGTGATGGTATCTCTTAGTTTGTATTCTCTACAAGTTTCAGTGTTTCTCCCTTTGTAATATCATTTGAATGTATTGTCTTATGATATTTTAATGACAATAAATGTTACATAATTTGTCCTTGTTTTGGACACTCTGTCTCATAAATTTGAATATTTTCACTCCTATCTTCTAGAGCTACTTTAGGATTCATCTCCTATGCCCTACTATAGTGGATTATTTTTTCTACTTTCCTCTTTCAACTACAATGATGACTTGAAATGTCTAAGATGTGCCATCAACGTTGCTTTTGTTAATCCTTGATCATACATCTAGTATCTTGGTAATTTTCCTTAAACCTTAGCTTGTTGACTCCAATTCCTAATGGACTATTTCCCTCATGCCAAACCAAACCTTATTTCAATACAACGCAGTTGAAGATCTATCCATTGTGTGAATGTACAGTCAATTGTTAATTTGGTGATTAGACTGTCAGAGAGAGCCCTCTCTGGATTGAAGGGGCTAGCCTTCAATATGTAAGATTGGTTTGTAAAGGTTTCCTTAGAGAGTTTTTTGTTACAGCCAAGAGAAATTTTTTGAGTGCTAACAAATACCTTGGGATGTTAGGGAAGCCACTAGGGCTATGCATGAGATGGAAGTAAATGGACAAGTTTCTTAGAGGGTGAGAAAAAACTTTAGTAGGGAGGTGATGATGGGCCTCATTAATAGGTATATAATAAGGCCTATCTAACCATCCTTCAACACATAGTTACCTCTTTCCTCACATTTGATAACATCTTTTTTACTCTAGTGTGTTTATTAGGAAGACTAAAGGATGTTTATCATATCTTGTGGCCTAACATGATTAATGTGTAGGAAAATGGTGCATTTACTATGCAGAGATATGTTGGAGGTAGGTGGAGAATATGTAGGAGGCTCGTCCCCTACATTTACTCACCTACAACTTGACTTGCTGCCTGTATTTACTCACCCACAATTTGTGGATCTACTAAGAACTGATGAACTCAAGGACTGTGAGAATATTAGGGAGCTAGATCCACCTTTTTAGGGATTTTGGAGGGAAGAAACCCTCTTTTCAAGGAGGCTACCCCTCAGTCATTTTTGAATAAATAAGGAATATAGAGGGCTCAATAGGATTCAAAATTTTGGAGAAGATAGTGACTATTACAAGATAGGAGCTCAAACTTGTCATTTTCATTCCTTTTATCATGTAATTGAGCATTATTTTATGTTAATGAGAAGTATTATGTTATCTTCAATCTGAGTTTGATTTAGAGGGCCAAGTCCCCTTAGGTAAGGGCCCAACCCAGAGGCTCTAGTCTCTCTCATGTTTATTTTAGTCATGCATTTCCTTTCTTAGCAGTATTTTCTTTCCTTTCTAGCAGGATTTGTTTATGAAAAATTTCTTGTGTAGGTCTATCAATCATCTCTCTTGTGGGAAGTTTGGTTGGAGATATTGTGTTGGTAAGAAAAAAATATATAGTCACTTTCCTTTGGAGTAGTTAGATATCAGAGTAGTCTTCTTTTTGCATCTTTGTTTTCTACAAATTATTGATTGGTTTAGAAATATTATTTAAGCATAGGAAGCATAATATCTTGTCGATGTAGGTATCATGTAGACTGCAAGATAGGTTGGATTTTAATGTAGTAGTCAACTCTCAAATAAAATTCAACTCATCATTTTTATGTCATTTCAAATTTCTGCAAGTTGCACTATTAACATGCTCTAGTTGTTTGGCAAGATTAAGTAACTTTGTGGTGTGCAGGTACTACTATTGATTTGTAGGGTTAGCACTATCATTTAAACTTATCACCCTACCTCCAACTTCTTCCCTTACACCTCAACAAATCCTTCAAAACATTGTTCACCAAGAGTACATTTCTGGTTTGCTGAAGGCCATCATGTGCATTGTTCCTTGTACAAGATGGGCCCTTGAAGGGTACTAATCCAGGAAAGGGCCTCCTAAAACCTTATTATACCTTGAATTACCCTCTACCACCTTCATATCACCTTTTAATCCCTTATAATTCTCACCGATTCAATCTTGTAGCAAAACAGGGCAATCCTGTAGCATCCTATAACAATCCTGTAACATCCTATAGCATTGTGTAGAAGCCCCCCAAACTCAACCATAATTGTCCTTAAAGCTTTATTTTTTCCTCCTAGCCCTTAGTAATGTCTCTTAGGCTCTAAAATCATGATTGGGGAAGACCAAATTCCACTTAGGACTTACTTTTCTGCCACTGCAACACATTCAAGCAATTAGGGTTAGTAGACAAGTTCATGAATTGAATATCATACTGATGATTTTCATCATTACTTTATGAAACTCTTAATAAAAATTGTTGATATAATCTCTCTTGAATGCAATGATTAAAGGATGATTTCATGCTCTTCAATTTATGCAAGGTAGATTAGGTTTTCTTCCTTTACTTTATGCTTCTTAAGCTAGGGTTTCTATTTCAAGAATTGTTATTTCCTATGCATAGACTAGGTTTCTCTTTTGATGCAACATTTACATTCTGACGATATATTAATGTCTACATTCTACAAGTAGAGTAGCCTTTATAGTTCTGCAAGTAGGTTAGCATTTACATTTGAGCAAGTAGGTTAGTGTTTACATTTGAGCAAGTAGGTTAACATTTACAATTATACAAAGTAAAGTAGCATTTCCATTTCTGCAAATAGATTAATATTTCCATTTCTAAAAGTAGATTAAAACTTTCCTTTCATGCAATATATTTTTCTTGCAAATCTAAATTCAATTATAGAGTGGTCTCTATATACCTTGGTCTGGTCCATTGCCTCATAGTGACTTGAGTAGAGCTTAGCCTACTGTGCATATAACACTGCCACCTCTTAAGTTTGTATGAACCCTAGGTTGATAGTTAAATTTGGTAGCCTTGCGAGTTGCAACATTGTTGTTGCAATACTCGGGCTCATCAAATGACATTAATTGCAATTTAGCAGTTGGAAACAAAAGGACAAAACCAAAAGAAAAATATGATCCAAATGGTTAGGAAAACATTTAGATTCTAAAACCGTAAAGCGAGGGTTGTTGGACATAACTACTTCAACGAGTCATGTAGTATACATGTTGAATTTATTTGTTTGGGGAAGATTCTTTTGTTTTGTTTGTCATGTTGTTTTTTTTTTTTTTTTTCTAAGTTAAACTATTTCTATTATATTATAAAAGGAAAAATATTACATATCTCGTCCTACGAACTTGGCAAGCCAATTCCGGAGAGAAGTATCACGAGTTTGAAACTAGAATACAGACTGCCCTAGCTGGGGAAACCAGTCCACCAGTAGCACAAAATAAAAGTTGCCCAGAATGGGAAACCAGCATACATAGTAGCCAAACTTAAACTGAAACATGACAGCGAAGTCTTCCAAAACATGTTCAAACTAGAGAACGCTATGAAAAAAATAGAGTGAGAGAAGAGCACCCAACAAATGAAACTAGGGTGGACCTTCATTCTTCTTGCTGGGGTTGGGGTCTTCCTCCTCGATCTTGCAAACATATAAAGAGTCATCATCCTCCTTGCTTAGCGCGTGGCTAGTGGGCTGAATCTGTGGCGACCCCGGAGTGTCTGGCCGTTTGGAGGTGGTAGCAAGCTGACTGGTGTCCTCTTCCTTTTCTCCTGCGTCGCTATTTGAACTTCAACCATCACTGGAACTCGAATTGCTGCTAGTACAATGGCTGCTGTTGGAGGTGCTCTGCACAGGTAGAGCTTTCATCTTGCGAGGGATGAAGGTCGTCTCAGGTGAGATAGTCGACTTGCGTGGGTGATTTTTGGGCCGAATGCTTGAGGAAGCTGGAGGGGAGACATGGAGCTGAAAGGATAATTGAGCAGAAAGATTAACAGGGTCGAGCCTGCTCGGCTCCTCCCAGCCCACAGAAATGTTAAGTTACCTACCTATGGTGTTCGACAGAGGTGGTTTGGAGGGGAGGCCGCGGCCTCCAGTTCTTCGACACCTCATACGATAACACCTAAGCATGACAGGGGAAGGAACATAGGTACAGGACAGGGAAGGGACGCTCGACGACGCTGGAGAGGAGTTTCCACCACCTGAAAATGCCATGGGAAAGCTGTAACAGGGCTGAGCAGGGCCAAGGGCCAGGGACTGAAAGGGAGAACGAGATGCGTGCACAGAAAACTGGAGGGAGAGCCGAATGGAGGCCGAAGGAGGGGGGAGAGTAGGCTTAATTGCCATGGTAGCATAATTGAGAGCCCTTAATGCTCTGCAGCAAGAGGACGTCGCAAGGAAGGTGATGGAGTGCGAAATAAAGACCAGCATGCTCGGGCATTTAACATTGGGCGGGCGGCCATGTGCGGGCGCGTGGGATGGATAGTTGTCTTGCCACAGGGCACCTAGGTGGCCCCTCCTTTCAGTGCAAGGCACCCGAATCCAGGTGGTTTTTCATGTTGTTTTAAATATATGAACAAAATATTATTATTTTTTATATCCTTAAAAACATGATATAAAATAAACAAAATTGTTTGTGTTCAAACATGGAAAACCTTCATCCTGTAATTGCATACTAAAGAATACAGAGTTGTATAAATTTTTGGTGGGTAGTAACCAGTACTAAGTTTCTATATTTACACTTTTACTCCTCCATGTTAAAGTGTTGAAGAAAACATAAATAATGACAAGGAGTAGCTCCCCTTAGGTATATTTATTTTCATCTTGTTCGTATTCATTTTTTATGCAATATCTTGCTTAAATTATGGTGGACAATAACTACAGTAAATAAGATATTTAAGGTGAGTATGAAATATGTTCAAGGATTTTAATTTTAGATGGTTTTACTACGAAGGTTAACAATGAAAAGTTATTGCACAAATATTTAAAAATCATGAACTAAATATTGTAACAACATCTATAAATTATAGAAAAAAATACAATTATGCTGTAACAAGGCCTTCCAATAATAACTATTGCTAAAATCTTGCCTTGGCAGCTCAGGAATTATTAACTTAAAAATATGAATTTTTCTTTTTAAAACAAAATAATAAAAAAATATGCTAAAAATTAAGGAAAATCAATACCTTGCATTTAGTACCATTGCTTTAAAAAAATTAAAAAACTCACCTCATTAAACCACGGCATTTCCTACAACTTACTTCCCTCTCCGTTAGGTTTCCTCCGTAGTTTCCCATGATCAGTCAGAATGCATACGTTGTTTGTGTGAACGTGGTTTCCCAAAATTTGTAACACTCAAAGAGTTATCATGGTGATTTATTAATGCGAGTAGCCAAACACCTTATGTAAATACATGTGAGAAATTAAAACGATTCCATGTGTATAGTTTCTAGATCCAAGAACAAAATGTGATTGTTGTGGTGTCATAACTGCAACATCTTTCATTCGTATGAAATACAAAAAGGAAATTGGATAGTCCTTACATAAAGATGTTGTTGATCCATTGGATTGGTTAAGAATTTGTTTTGTGAATCCATCATGGATCTTTATAATGATACTCTATATATATATATATATATATATATATATATTAAAAATGCCTTGTGCATTTTAAATAACGCTGGATTAAAAGTTATTTCTGGTTTTATTAAATTTGAATATAAAAAACCCAAAATATATAATAATTAGACAACTTTTAAACCATCATAGTATGTAATAATAAATGTTAAAATCATATTAATGAAAAATATGGTATGGAATAAATAAAAGTAGGTATTTTTATGTTGCTCAACTAAGAGATCATATTTGGTGTTCAACCAGTTTTATATTGATATCACATTACACAATGGTAATAGTTACTAAAAAAGCAAAATCGTAAGAGATGGCAGTTCACTAACGCAAAAGAAAAGGATTTAATTCAAGTCTTAGTGGATTCAGTTGTGTAGGTAGCTATTAGTGCCTACAATCAATGATAATACCATTGAAAGGATTTGAGTATTAGTGTTGTGGAATGAGAATGCATTGGAGAAGTTCGCATCTATCAATCACTACATAATGGCCATGCATATGTTAATCACTATATAATGGTTATTCTTATTTGGATTGTAGAATCTTGCAATCACCTAATTACCCTCACTATTTTCCGTTCAACTATAGGATATTTTTAAAATTTCCAACTCAGATAATTTCAATGGTACATAACATTCAAATAATAAATGGCGATAAGCTAAACTCCAAATGATATGCACCTTTTCCGACACCCTTTTCTGGTTTCTAATTTCCCGCCGACCATAGTTAGTGCTTTGATTGACCCAACTCCGTATGTCTTGGTTTTCTTTGCCTACAATGTTTTCCATCACAACTTCGATCATATCTCCTATCACGGCCTTTCCCATTCAAACCAATGTCCACCTACCAACATCTCCATGCATTAAACACCAATTCCACAGGCTCACTCTGCGTTTTTGCCTCCACACCCTGTACATTTTCAAACTCGAACGAACCCTCCTTCCCCTTTCCCATTCATCCAATGTCACCCGATTACCCAACAATTGCACTAGGCTACCAATCGATTGTGTGAAGCCATTTGAGTAGGAATTGAAGGAGAATATTTATATGACCTTTTGAGAGATGAGTATAAGGTAAAGTGTTGCCCCATTTTCTAAGATCATTATACATCATGTTAATCATCATGAAATTTAGGATTTCTTCCTCGCTCTCGTAGTACTGACTAGTGTATCCAACTATGTGCCAAATCATAATTCTTAGACCATAATAGTGATGAGGGGTCATCCATTCTCTTTACACCGATATAAGGTAAGGTGATCCGGGTAAATTTCGCTGCCCTTTAAACCAAGACCTTTTACTTCGGCTGATGTATTAGAATTGCATCAAAGCATTAATGAACATAAAAGAACATATCTGTATGCTATAAAGATGAGGAACATAACAAGCATTAGAAACATAAGAGATTGATAACAGAGTTCGTCCAGGATGGACTACGTCTCTGGGCCTCGGTGTCAAGATGGTGTAGGCCACTGCATTAAGTGCTGGAAAGAGTGATGATGTACATGGATGGTATTTTCTCTGTCATATAAGGAAAATTCCCTCAGGCAGGAGTGGTTGGACCTCTGCTCGAGATGTTCCGCTACAGGAACTCTCATTCACCAAAAAGGACTCCTATCAGTATGACAATAACTCACACATAATGACTATGAGTATCCCGCCAGCATGGAAACAAAGGGATCTCAATAAAACATACATTTGACAATGAGTATCTTGCCAAAAAGGCATCAAAGGGATCTCAAATGACATAAAACGATCCATGATAGAAATTACATCTCACATCAAGAACAAAACAAGATCCCACATCAAACCTCAACAGGGATCTATACACCACAATGCATCTCATAGCAAAGAGATAAAGAATTACATGATCAAACTGCATATACCTCACACCTTGGAGCTATCTGAAGAAAATGACGATAAACTACTGGATTTGGATGTACCATCAGTCTCGTGGCATCAAATATCTTGAAAAATGACTGCTCACACATTGAATGCTGACACCTGCAACTCCACTTTGAAAAGTGGCCGAAAAACCTAAGGCTCAGATGGAAAATCTGACTGCACTACTAAACTTGTGTCGCCGAGAGGTGCATGATCGAGTGTCAATTTTTTGAATTCTGAAAAAGTGAAAATCTAGGCCTTAGGGAATCTTTTAGATTCCCCTAGATTCCTCAAAGATGCTGCTCCATAGGGAATATAGAAATCTGCAACTCAAAACAAGAAATCTGATCTCACCATTGAGATCCTTGCGAAATTCTGAGAAGAATGAGTATGAGGTTGATTTCATTCTGACACCGATGAATTTCAGCCTCCAAAGAATCTGAAAGATTCCCTCAAGATTCTTGAAGATTTTCCTCCACAGGGAATCTGTAAAAATGCTGCTCAAAAGGCGAATTCAACCTTGCCATTGCGTTCCATGCGAAATTCCAGTTAAAATGCATATAAAGTTCAATACATTCTGACATAGGAAAATTTTACCTCCTTAGAATCAAAAGATTCCCTTGGCATAAAAAATATTCCCTCAAACTGCATGCACCATCCTACCTCGAACTACGTGTCCATATGTTGTTCGACCTGCCTTCTCTTTTCTCATGGATCCATTGGCCTCCCTATGCCCTTACCTCTCATGTATTCTCCATCATTCTCCACGGTTTCTTTGAACCATTTGAATGACATTTTATAATAAAGTGTGCGGATGAATAAGACAAAGTGTGAAGTTGGCACATTGGTTGGCATAACCATATTAACATAGTTGTTGTTTGGAGGTTTTGAGTTCAAATCCCAGTAAGTCCAAATATTGTTTTGAAGCCCAATTTTAGTTTTAATATAGTTTTATTCAAACTATATAGTTTTAATATAGTTTTTTCAAACTATATAATATATGGAATTCGTATCTCCATATTGTAAATGGAAGTTTTGTTTAATATGGTATTTAACCATATTTAATATGATTTTTTTTACATAACAATTTACCATATTTAAATTGATTTTGATTGTTTAATAACTATATTTAATATATAGTTATTTTTTAATGATATTTTTTTTTTGTTTTTACGTGGGAAATTAAATATCATTTTGTTTTGTCTTTTCTGCAGGGCAAGGGGCCAAAGGAGGAGTGCCATGTGTTAACAGTTGAAGGGCTTTCCATGTGGGTCCCACGTGCTTACTGGGACACCATGTTGGCATGATGTGGGCCCCACTTCCCCTGCCTTAACACAACTTCAATCTGCTCTAACTTTCTTATACGAACTCAGTTTGATGGACCGTTCACACCGTTTTGATTAGGAGGACGATATCTATGCTCTGATCCAGGTTTGAAAGAAATCCGAACACTTTTATTTTTTAGCTTTCATAAGCCCTCTTTGTCTTGTGTGTGTCTCTGGAGCCACCTGGATCATAAGACATTTCCCCATTTTTTGAGATGCATACATAATTTTAATCATCATGAAACGCGCCTATGCAATCATTGAGAAAGTGCTATTAATATGGTTATTGAATCTAACATTGATATGTATGAAAAGAATTTTGAATGTAGACCTAATCACCTATCAACTAAGGTTTCCATTGTGGGGTTAAAAACTTACCACATCTTGCAAATCCTACTGTAGAGAAATTCTTCATTTATTTTAGGGAAGAAATAGTGGAATCAACAAAAGTAATCTCAATGTTTCCCTCACTATGCATTATATAAGGTACTCAAGACTTAGAAAATCACATTACTTTAAGCCATGTTTTCCAATCATTGATTGAAGCTCTTTCTGCACTCTATTTTATTACTTATTAGACTATATAATATGATAATTTGTGTTCTCCACTCTGTTTAATTTTATGTTCGTGGCTTCGACCTTAGGCCATAAACTTAGAAAATGAGAGCTCAATGGGGTCATTTTTCTTACCCATATGCCGGCTAAGAGGTAACATAATAGGTTATGTGGATTCATGGCCTAGGATCTCAATGGAATAAAAAAAACATAAGTGTTTTCAGAACAAAGGTAGGGCAAGATGATGTAATCACAACTTCAGGCATTCCCATTTCAGGGAAAAGGGGCTTAGCGAGGGGAATCAATGTCAAGATGATGTATGCATGGGATTGTGGCCCCAAACATTTCTAAATTCCAATGATAATCACATAGAGTGAAGGGAGATGGGCATGATGACGTACTCGCAACCTTGGTCTCTCCCCTTGAAAAAAAATGAGTATAGTGATAAGGAGCCGCGACCAAGATGAAGTGAGCTTATAGTTCCTAGGTCACAATTTTCATGTCATAATTTTATAGGTCACAATTATAGAACTATGATATAGGGAACCATGTACTCAGAAATGAATACATTGGTCACGGTTCCAAGTGATAGAGCCATAGTTCCAGAGGTCATAATTATGGAATTGTGACCTAGGGAACTACGACCTCAAAACTATTACATCAGTTAGAGTTCACAGGTCATAGTACCTAGGGAACTATGTGTTACACAACATTTTGTCACCGTCCTTGCAATCCCTCGTCCCATACATTGGAGGACTATTCCCGTGACCTGTGAATAGTAAAATGTCCTGAAAACACCTTGATGGTATCCTTCTGCATAAGGGAAAGAATTCTCCTAAAGAACATTTCTTCTGGAAAACCCTAAAAACCCATGTTTTGGCATTGGCGTGGGTAGCCAGTTCATCCCTCGTGCCAATGGGGAAAAATCACACTAGTGGGTGTGCCAGCTGGCGCTCTGTCCCTGTGTTTCACTCGCGCCAAGCCTATTAAGGAATGTTTTTTAACAATAGAAGGTGGAAGTTTGATTCCAACAACTCCAGAACGGATCACCAAAATGAGGTTGGGTTGTTTGCCTCAGGATCTCCCTGATTAGGAAGTGGTTTTCCACCTCTCATGGAACCTTCCTAAGAGATAGGACTCTCCCCCATGATTATAGGGAGCCTAACCTCTCTTTCTCCCTCTATAAAAGCCTGCCCTCTCCATTTGCTAGCTAGCTGAACTTTTGGGAAGGAAATTATAGCTAAGTGACAATCAAGAGCAGAGCTAAAGAGAACCCTGTAAGAGAGAGAGTTCTGTCGAATCCCTGACGAGCTTTGTGAGACACGTCCCGCTGGAACCCTGTCGAAGGAAGATCATGACGTCAGAGCACTGGTTGTAATCGTTCTCTCGTATCTTAATATACATGAATCTGCTATTGGTTCCATGATTGTGTTTTTCATTATATAATGCAATTTCATTCGTTCCTCTCTCACTGATCGATAGTTATAAAAGTGTGAAATATTACATTGCATGTTGTCTTTCTTATTTGCATGTGTACATGTATCTGGATACAGCAAGCTCTCGGATCGTGACCTGTCCAGCTAGGAATGGAAGCGCCACTTCTTCTTCAACAACAACAACGAAGGAATCATGGTAAGCGATCTATCGCGATTCTATCTTTTGTAACTAGGAATCAATAGCTTTGCGTGTTTCAATTGTTACTAGACCCACTCTAGGGCTAGTGGGATCACCTCTGTCCGTAGAGGGGATTTACCTCCACAACACTATGGAATTATAAACCATTACATTCTTCAAAGTCTAGAGGTCACAGCTCTACATGCTAAAGTCATAGTTCTAGAGGTCACAATTTTAGAATTGTGACCTCAGAAACCGTGACATCGGTTATAGTTCACAGGTGATCCAGGTGAATATTGGTGGCCACCCACCTATTCCACCTAGACCTCTAGTTGATTTCATCAGTTTCCTTTTTTATAGCAGCATGAACTATTTTTAGTAGATTTTTGGGTCCTAAACTTCCAGAGCAGTTTTGACCCCCTAAATGACATTTTTTGAGGTCCGCAACATGCCCACAACTATAGGTAGGGGCTTGTGGCATATCTTGTAGTACTCAGAGAGATATTTCCGATGATATATCATATGCACCAAAAATAGATAATATGAGCAAGTTATGACCTTAGGAAGTTAGCTGCCCAAGTAACCCCAACGGGGCCCACAAAATCTTGGTGTTCCATCTCCTGGGGTTAGGGTTTTGGTTGTTTAGGGTTTTCCCATGTTGTTCAATAATAAAAATTCCCTTGAGCGTCATTGTAACACAGTGCAAAGGCATGTAGCCACCACATCTCTTCTGAGAGATAAGCTACCATCGACCGAGCTAGTTTATTTCCATTTTGTCTGTAAGCTTATTTTAGTTATTTTATATTAGTGAAATGAAGTATATTTTATGTTGCATCTATGCGTTTACGTTTATTTTTTTATTTTACTTTGTTCCTGCATAAATACAGATCAACATGTCACAATACCTAGGGAGATATGACCTCAAAAACCATTACATTGGTCATGATTTCCATATCACAGTTCCCCATGTCATAGTTCCAAGTGCTAGAGTCATAGTTACAGAGGTCACAATTCTTGAACTATGACTAATTGCGACCTCATAAACTATTACAACGGTCACAAATCACAAGTTATAGTACCTTGGAAATTGTGACCTTTGAAACCAGTGCATTGCCCAAAATTCCCAGATCACAGTTCCATAAGTCACAATTCCATGTGTTAGTCATAGTTCCAGAAGTCACAATTCTCAAGGTCACAGTTCTAGAAAAATGACCCAGGGAACCGTGACCTACCGAAATGTAGCCTCAGAAACCATTATATCGGTCACAATTCACAGGTCACAGTACCTAGGGAACTGTGATCTAAGAAATTATTACATTGGTCACAGTTCGGAGGTCACAATTCCATAGGTCACAATTCCAAGTACTAGAGTCACATTTCCAGAGGCCACAATTTTGGATCCGCAACATAGGGGATTGTGACCTCAGAAAATGTGACATTGGCCAAAGTTTACAGGTCATAGTTCCTAATATGACCCTGTGATCTCGATCACAGTTCCAGAGGTCACACTTCCCATGTCACAGTTCTAGAACTATGACCTAAAAAATAATCACATTGGTCACAGTTCCCTAGATCATAGTACCAAGTGCTTGAGTCACAGTTCCAAGGTCACATTTCTTGAGGTCATAGTTCTGGAAGTATGACCTAGGTAACTGTGACCTTGGAAATAGTTACATTGGCAAACGTTCACAAGTCATAGCACCTAGGGAGATGTGACATCAAAAACCATTACATTGGTCACAATTCCAGAGGTAACAATTACCAGATCATAGTTCCCTAGGTTACAGTTCCATGCGCTAGATTCATAGTTCCAAAGGTTAGAGCTCTTGAAGTCACATTTATGGAAATATGACCTAGGGAACTATGATTTGAGAAGTTGTTACATTTGTCACAGTTCATACCTTATGGTACCTAGGGAACTAAGACCTCATAAACCATCACATTGGTCACAATCCTAGAGGTCACACTTCCCTAGGTATATAAATATATATATTTGTGTGTGTGTGTGTGTGAGTGTACACACACAAAATCACACATATATAAGATAAATGGTATAATTATAATGAAAGGTCACAAGCAAAGGTTCTAGTCTGCATAAAAACATAACAACAAAAATGTAATAACTCAATATCTAGGGCTTAATAAGGGGGTTTAAGGTTAACATGTGGCTTGTACAAGGCTTAACATGAGGCTTCCAGGGTCAATAAATCCCAACTCAGTAGCAGTTTATCCTAACTCTCAATGACCTTTCTACCCTACCCCATAGTTTCCTAAAGAAGGATTACATCCATATTATGAATATCTAATAACCTATATAAGGTAGGAATTTCAGAGATGTTTTGATGACCTCAATGATCCTCGATGATTTAAGGATAACATAATCATTTAGGCACCATTGAGGGGTTTTGTCCCATTGTAAGGACCCCCTTTGATTTAATTGTTGATTTCTCCTATGTATTTCCCTAAATGATTCCTTCTAAGAATGTTACAAAGGGATTTCCTACCAATTTTGCAAGTAAATGACTCCTTTATTAGATCAATACCTAATCCTAATTTTACAACAAATCTTTGGGCTCCATTTGGACACCACTTTTCTAGATCTCATATATAACTACAAGAAATTCCAGCCTATAAGAAAACTCCTCACCAACCCCCTATCAACCAAAACGTCCAAATAAGTGACACCCAATTATGATGTTACATGAGACAACACCCCCACGCCACCCCCAAACAAAGGAATTTAAACTTTCTTTCTCATTTTTAAAAGTTGAAGTTCCATGCCCATATCTTAAACCCTTGAATTTAGAGTTGTTTATAGACCTCGTCACTAGATTCACTAAGGGAGAATGTAATGAATCCTTATTTCAAAATATAAAATTATATTTTCAATAAGAGGAATAATACCAGGTTTATCCTTAGTTAACTTACCAAAACATATAATGACCTTCTTTTCCAATCCTTTGATAACTTCCCTTATAAGTAGATCACCTTCTTCAAGGAGTATTTTTAGGTTCTTCTCATCAACTATTTCCTTCTCAAACTAGATTCCATTCTAGACCCATTGGCTTCATTTTCTCTTATGAGTGCAAAATCACCTTTGAATTACCATTTGTCAAGTTCAGCACCATTATCTCCATTGAATCGAATAAACCCTTGTTAACAACTATTTCTTGCAATACTTGAGATACCATTTAGACCAAAATAGATTTTGAAAAGGCATTTATATTAATGGTTTTACCTAGGGCATCACTAATTTATTTTAATGCTTTTCTAACCATGTCTTCATTAGGAGTCTAGGAGGTTTCACTTTGTATAGGATCCTATTGGAATCCTCATAACTAGGATGGAAACATGTTGTCCAAGACTTTAATTACAAATACACTAAGCCCCGATACCATATGACATTTATTATTTTATTATCATCATCCTTTGAATGATTAGGAGGACTATCCATATTCTAGTAAGGAGGTGAAATATGCACATTAATATAGGATTCCATGCCTTCTACACCCAATTGTAAAGAACTTTCTACATAATATGACAATCATGGAACTTTCTAATATGGTCATCTTTTGAATACTCCATGGCCTTCTAGACCCTCAGGTATTCCTAAATGATCATATATATCTTCAACTTGCTCTTCTTAATGAGTTTATAGGCCTTCCTCACATTAGAAACCCTTATGTCCAACTAGTTTTATGTTCTACCTTGCCCACTAAAGTATTCTAGTTGAATCCCTTGACCAACAAACCAATAACCAAATAAAGGAGTCCCCATCAGAGAAAAATAAAAAAGACTATCATAAACATATTAATCAAACTTTCCTCCACCCTAGAAATCCTCATCTGCATTCAACACCATTGGTGTAAGCTGGTTTACATAGCTAGTCTCATTAACTAGTACATTATAATCTAGGGTATTTGCCTTCATGTTGACACCTCCATCTGGTGAATCCTATCCATATAGAAATATAGACATACAATAATTTTTAGCACTCCATCCAAAACTTCAACTTCCATGAATGCCACTCTACTATCCACATTTTCATAGTTCCCTAAAGTTGATATCATTCACTAGGCCTAAGCCAAACTTTGTACCCTTTACCCTTGGATTCAAGAAGATCTGTTATCCTTATAAAGGTTCCTTTGAGTAATCAAGAAGTTCCTCATCTCCAACTTTCTCCCTACCATCCTAATTGAGATATGTTATGGTCATGTTAGATTCCCCAATAGCATATAAACTATATATATACTTACACACACTTCCTCCTAGGCATGAGGTTAAATTGTAATGAATGATAGTATATGGTCTCATGTATGAGACTAAATCTAGATGCCACTTGAAAGCACATGAAATAACCATTGTAGCCTCATAAATGATCGTAAGGGATATTTCTTATAAAAACTATCTATGCAAAAATCACCTCTCGATCTTAGAGTGTGACCTAAAACTATTTTTAATTGACTAAGGGCTTCTCTTTCTTAGACAAGGAAATATGTTAATAGCCTAATACTTAGAGGAATCTTGTAGGAGAAGAATCTTGCCCCATTGTAGGCCATCAACACATTATTTTAGATGGTTAGGTTTTCTCTATAGGTGATGACATACGTGATGGTCCAAGTCAAGTTCTTGAGAGTGTATTAACAAATCTAGGTTAGTAAGTCTAAGTTTTATAGGTTTTTCCCCTACTTTGGAATATAATATATGCTCTAGTTCCTCTCTCCTCTCCATATTCCTCTCCCTATCTTATCTGAAGTATGTAGAAATTACACAGCATGCATGTATATCTTGGATTCACTCGTTCTAACAATGTACTAAAGTTAAATACTGAATCGCTTCTACAAATATTTTGTAGAATTAAAAACACAATCGCTAATCACATGAACATGAAGAAGAATCAAATCACACACAACACAGATAATTTCCCGGGGAAAGCTTATAGCTAAAAACCCCACTATCTTCTATTGTATATTCAACATGGATCATGAAACAATTACATAAAAAAATCTTCTCACAAGAGCCCTCTAGTACTCAGTTAATTGTCTCACACTGTCATGAACAAAAACTGACCAACACATAGCCAATTCTCAACCTCTAGACAACCTGCCTTTCTTGTGCAATCCTTGATGAATGCAATCCCTGAAAGATAGGAATTCTTGCCTTCCTTGAATGCGCATGTATCATGGACACTCAAATGGGTGTTTGGTTGCATGTGTGCAACCCAATAATCCTACAACTGATAGTCAAATTCCCTTTCACCTAGAACTCAACTGGGTCTCCACTGGATTTGACATGCATGCAACTCATAATAGTAAATCCTCAGTTGCATGTGAGATCATTGATTGTGAATTAATTAATATTTAATTCACTTGATCTCTCACTAGCGTATCTTCAGTTACAACTAGCACAATTGAGTTTAACTCACTTAACTGAGTTATATTACAACCTGCATTAACTAATGCACCACTGCACTTCGAACTCTGTTACAACTAGAATTACTCTGCATGCGTCACCAACTACCTCGAACTCAAAATCCACTAGCTAACTGAGTTTATCACTCTCATTTAACTATTTCAAGTTATCATTGAGAATAGATTACAGTTTATTGTCCATCTTAATTAAGGGACAACTAAAATAAACATGCACCCAAAAATATCACTGTGGGCCCCACCCTAGTTTGGGTGCTTAATGCAACTAGGCGTGGGTGCTGAAATTTTCTTGTTGAATCTCAACAAAATATGTTATGGTCATGTTAGATTCCTTAAGAAATATAATCTTTTAGATGACAGAGCATATATATTCCATATAAAAATAAAATAAAACAAATCAATAAAATTAAGTATGTGTATGTGTGCATGTATGTTTCCTCAACATGAGGTTAAGCTATAATCCACGATAATATTTGGTCTCATGCATGGGACTGAGGTTAGAAGCTACTTGAAAGCACATGACCCCATTATTGTAGCAAATTAAGCAGTGCAAATAAGGAAATTTGGCTTTCTTATAGATACTATCTAAGTTGAAACCACTTTTTAGGGTTTGAAGTTAACTTAAAACTACTTTTGATTGGATAAAAACTTATGTTTCTTAAACATAACTAACAATTTAACAATCCAAATCCTAGTATGCCAACTTACATACCACCAATAGATTATTTTAAGTTTTGTCTACACATGGTAAAGTATCCCTTACATACCACAAAGGTCCATTGTGAAACACTTGAATGAAACTAGAGTTAACTTATATATATTAAGTTGTATTGTAAATATATATTAATAAGGTGTAATAAATTGGTCATTATATTAGAATGTATGATAAACTTTATGATAACTATTTAGTGTTCTAATTATTAAAAAAACCTATTTTTCTTTTTGTTAGCCATCAATAAAATTTTGTCATAACTGATGATGGCTAAAACAAGTCTATTAGTCTTCAAGAAACAAATTTCATGCAAAATCTGTGACTTCTTGAAGCCTCTTTGTGTTCTTTATCCTCAAAGAAATCCATTCCACTGATATCTTCATTTAAAAATCCTCTAAGTAAACCCTGCTGTTATAAAAGAAACTGTTCTTCAGACCCATTTTTCATCATTTTTCCTTTTGATAAATCCCTTTGCAAAAATCCCCCATTTTCCTCATTTTACCCCTTTTACTTCCTCAAAATCCCCTTTTAAACCTTGAAAATCCCCTTTATTTTATTTAAAAACACCCTTTTCACCCTACTAGAACCTCAAAAAAGGCTTAAAAAACCCTTCTTTTAGGCTTAATTCGCTCCAATTTGAAAATAAGGCCTTAAGCACTTTTTTGCCTAAGCCCTCAGCCCATTTTCACCATAAGACCGAGGCCCGAGACCGTCGGCTAAAGGTTTTAAGCCCCCATCGCACATTGCAAATCCAAAATCCTGCCTGCCTAGACTGCCGCTTTGCGAAGCGCCAATCAGATCCTAACTGTTGATCTCGATCCTGATCGGACGAACCTCCATCCATCACCCTTCGTCTTCCCATTGGCCATCGGCCATCGCAAAATTCACATTTCTTTGTTCCCAGACCCTCTGCTCCTCTGATTGCCGATATGCCGAAATCAATCCTAACCGTCCATCTCCCCGATATGACAGCCGACATTGCTCCTGCGTTTCAACTTCACCCTTCCCATTCTCCTTCATCGCCTAATCTAAACTGTTGATCCTGTTTTAGATTGACGACCTTCGCTTCATCGCAACGTCGCCATTTCCCCTAACCCCTCATCTATCTCCGCTTCTTCGATTTGACCCCGACCGTCGATCTTGCTAATCCAACGACTCCTATTGATCCTCGCATTTTACCTCCACTAGACCAATTTTTACCCTGGGCAAAGAACTTTTCGCTGCGCGCCAATTCTGCTTACGTCACCGCTGGGCCCCACCTCTCTTCCTCGCATGTATTTCTTTTTCCCTTCGCGTTTGTTTTTAACCGTTGATCTGACCTATTGCCCCTGGATCGGACAACGACCATTTCACTTCACGTTCATTCCTAAGAACCTTTTGATTGAGCTATTTTCACGCGAAACAAGCGGTTTTCAAGAGCATACGTGTTAGCCATTAAACTATATCACGTTCCCCCTGCTCATTATCACTTACCGCCCGAGCCCTATGGGAAAACCATCCCCGGTTTTCCAATACCGCCTTTCCAAATCTTCACGCCATAATTAAATTTGAACCCTGGTTCATCTCCACCATGATTAAACCCTTCCCCGCTGCATTCACCTTGCCTCCTCACTGCTTCATCACCCCCGCCAAAGCCCTCTGTTAGCAGTTAAGCCCCAAATTCGCAGGTTTTTGTAACAGGTTGTGTGTGTTGCAAGTTTCACGATGGATAGATATCCAAGCTGCCACCTGTACAGCATAAGCTGAGAACATCAGCAGAAAAAGATAAAGTGAATCAGAATTAAAGTTAAAGGATTAAAGTAAGAGCCTGAAGATTAAAAGGTTTAATCCACAGTTTAAAGGGATAAACACAATGAATAAAGCAGAAAGATAATCAGAGAGGCCTTAAAGCTATATCAAAGGCCAAATCAGTGTTTAAAGCAACAAATTAGGACAGATCAGCAAAAGACCGCCTTGAATTGCCAAATCATCAAGGCTATTTACTCCTCCGAAAACTAAAAATGCCACCTACAAGTTTGTTTTCCTCAAAAGAATACAAAGTTAATGCACAGTCAGAGATATTTTTCCAAAGACAGCCCAGAAAGTAATTGCCAGCTTACCAAAAGCCTCCAAAGTCAACAAAAATGACTGAAGTTGATGAAACTTAATGTAAAAATCAATTAGCAGAGTTATGGTATTAGAAATCTTCTCCATAAGGCTTCCCAAAGGCCGAGAAGCATTTACTTTGTATTAATTGAATAAGTTAGATCTTCCTTTCACTCCACCTCCTCAATCCATCTATACATATCATAAGAGGATCCCATTGTAAAAGGTTGGTTGGTTAGTTGTTGAAGCCGCTGAAGCTTTGTTAGTGATTGAAGAAAAATATGCTGAGATGAGAAGTTTGAAGCTGTAAAGACCTGCTGGACTTGAAGATTGTAACTGGTTTGAACATCAAATATACAAAGTTGATTTATGGGATCTTGGTCTATGTCAATGGTGATGTTTTTCTTACTGTAATTGTTGTTTTCTCATGTTTTCATACTGTCCACATTCTCTTATAAAGAAAAGGAAATATAGATTAGGATTTACTGCAAAGTACCCTATTTCTCACTGATAAGCTTTATCTTTATGTTTTCTTCTAATTATGTTTTGAGGATAATTCAATAGAGTATAGCCAGTGAAGTGTTGGTGAGCCCATGTTTCCTGAGTACAACTTGAGATATTGTCTTTGAAAGTTCTTGAAAGGTTTGCTAATTAAAGTTTAACTAGAGAAGTTTATGGTTAGCCCTGTCCTCTAGTTTATCTCCAACAGTTGCTTTGAAAAGATCCCTTAAGAGTATGCCAAAAGCAGGATAGGTTCAAAGTCCTTACATGTTCTTAGGCTACTTTTTATGTTTATCTTAAATATTTTCCTTTGAGAATATGCTCAAAGCAGGCTAGGTTAAAAGTCCTTACTTGATATTAGGCTATTCTTTGTTTATCTTGAATGTTTTCCTTTAAGAGTATGCTGAAAGCAGGCTAGGTTAAAAGTCCTTACTTGATCTTAGGCTATTCTTTGTTTATCTTGAATGTTTTCCTTTAAGAGTATGCTGAAAGCAGGCTAGGTTAAAAGTCCTTATTTGATCTTAAACTGCCCTTTGTTTTCTTATATGTTTGCTTATTTCAAAACACTTTTAATGTTCCATATCACAAATCAACTTAAAGAGATCTTTTGATATAGATGACTTGCCCCATGGACCACTCTTGAAACTTGTTGTGCAATTAAATACTCTTGTGACTCCATTGCCCAATGGATTGATACTGTCTCTTACCTATCATATCTGCTGAACCATTCTTTCAACTTACTCCCACCTTTACCCTTCAAAAGACTTCCTTCATTTTGATGATATCCTACTCAACCAAAAACAAACAAAACCCTTGTGCTTCATAACTAGCCTAATATCATATCATAAGCCTTAAAGATAATATCTTTTGAAAATCCTTAAATAGAGAGATCCCTCTCTGAATCTAGGAGGGCTAGATCCTAGGATTCCAAAGTGGTTCTGATGTAGGCCCTGCAGCGTTTTTTCTTGCCAATCTTGCAAACTACGGGAGTCCTAACACTTTTAAAAATAATAGTCAACTTAATTGAAGTAGGTTGTTTAAATTTAAGGTGCTTTTAATAAAAAGGGTGTACCGTGACCAAACACATGGTAGGCAGAAGGCTAGGCGAGTTGTGCCCTCCAAATTCTATAATTTGAACATAAGGCACTGTGAAGCGAGGCTCACCACTAGATTATGTAATTATATAATTGCACAATGGAAAGTGAGGCTCACCACTGGCTGATATAATTATGTAATTGCAATATGGAACGTTGTTTCAATTATTGACTACTTTGTTCATTCCAACGCATGTACTTGTTTTGTTATCTCCTTGGCTAACTGGAGTGAGGAGTGAAATAGAATAATAAGGTTTTTCCTTTCTGTATGAAATTAAATTGTAAAGTAATATGTGGTTTTATTTTATTCTTCTAATAATTTTAGAAAAAATATTTTATTCTTGTAATTTTAAGGATGATGTCATATTCTAATGTTCTAGTTATAAAGTATATCTATGATGACCACATTTTAATCTTCTCATAGAACTGTAAATTATATCTATTTAATTCGAATAACATTATAAAATCATTAAAAGAACATTATAAAATCTAAGTTTATTAAATTAGTTCAAACATTTATATGTTTTGTTAATTAATAAAAAAGTTTTCATAACAATATAAAATCTAAGTTCATTGAATTAGGCCAAACATTTGTATGCAAATGTTTTGTTAATTAATATAGTCCTGCTTTCATCAGGTTTAGGATTAGGTTTATTTCTTTAACATGGTTTGTGAATGGTTGTATTATAATGTTAAGTTTATTAAAATCTATACCAAATCTCCTTAGTGACAAATGACAAATCTACTCATTTTCTTAATATATACCACATAAAAACCAAAAGTGAAGATATGTTCTTTACTGACCACCAACGAATTATTACACACTAGGTTAGATCTCTCCAGAATCATACACAAGCACATAAGACGACAGAGTAATGGAACACTTTCTCGCCTCTGAGATAAAAAAGAATAAACATAATTTCCACTTTAATGATTCATTCGAAGAAGAAACAGCATCTCAGTGCAACTGCGTATATTTTTCATTATCCATGGCCTGTCGTGGGTGGAGAGAGAGAATGGAAAATGAGTCACTGGTCACTCAGAGCATCGTGGGCTCTAAATAAATCGGATGTCAATGTTTACCTACTTTTCAAGATTTTATTTCATTCCAGATGATAATTGCAATGCCATGTTCTAATTATTTTATTTTCATTTAATATCAGCCGATCGTTCACACCCTGCTTTCTTTTTTCTTATTATTTTGGTCTGTAGCCTCCTTAATTTAATTTAGCATCCATTTGAACCAGCTGAGGCCTCAGAGCCTGAACCCTAGAGGCCTGTATAGCAGAAGAACGGAGGAAGAGACCATGATGTCACATCAAAGCGCAGCGACTTTGCATAGCTTTCCCAGTGGATTGCTACCGCCGCTGGGAGCGAGCAGCGAACGAATTATATCAGCGCAGACTCAGCCTCGCCTTTATAAACATATCATTTCACTTTACAGTCGTCGTTACAGGTTTTCCACCTTTCAGATTTCGGGAAAAAAATGGATAACCAAAGTCTATATTAATTGCAACTCTTTTGCCCAATATATCTTGTATTTCGTATTGCATTTCCATCTTGCTTGAGTTTGAGATTTGAAGGTAAAAATGGATCTACAAAGGCTATCTTGATCACAACTCTTTTGCCTAATATAGGCTATTTTGATCACAACTCTTTTGCATATTAATAGTGTTTTGTGGATATTTTTCATATTGTATATATGTTTAGAATGAAAACATTTCATTACAAAAGTATTTCCATCTTGCTTGAGTTTGAGATTTGAAGGTGAAAATAGACATACAAAGGCTATCTCGATCACAACTCTTTTGCCTAATATAGGCTATTTTGATCACAACTCTTTTGCATATTAATAGTGTTTTGTGGATATTTTTCATATTGTATATATGTTTAGAATGAAAACATTTCATTACAAAAGTTTTGGAAGTGATGATTGAAGTTATGTGATTTATTTCACTAGTTTTAATCTCATTTCTTCACTCTTGTGAGCATCACCCTATGCAATGAGTGCTAAGTCGAATATTCAAAAATCATGAGAAATTAGTCACTTACTATGTCTAACTCTCATGAAAATGGTCATAGATGAATGACTTACTTAAAGTAGTTGAATCCCAAAAATGATATTTAATACAAAATAATATTTTATATTTATATATTTAGATTCTATTAGAATAAAATACAAAATTATTTGATTTTGAAAAAATAGTTAATTTTAATTATTAGCAAAAATCTAAAATGGGCATTTCTTGAAATAATAAGTTTTAGTATATAATGTGTCAAATTTTAGCTTGCAAAGGTTTTTTAGGTATTGAATTTATCTTTGCAATCAAAAAATTATTTTAACTGAGTAAAATTTATTTTAAATAACTAAAATTTATATTTTTAACAGAAATTATATTGCTAAATTCTATCCACTTTGTTTTGGATAGAGTGTGATTCTGTTAAGGTACTCTTTGATGTGAAGTCACTGGTTCAATTCCCTACCCTGATAGATATGAAGTCACAGGTTTCTGATAGATGTGAAGTTACTGGTTCAATTCCCTACCCTGATAGAGATGATATATTAGACATAATAAAAATATAACCTTACCAAACTTTAAAATAATATTGCCAAATTCCAAATAAAATATTTAATAAAAATATTTTTCCACAAACACTCTTTTACATTTATACATTCTTAAAACATTTTATTAAACAAACTCATTAAAACATTTATCATAACTTATAAACTTCATAAATTCTTAAAGCATTAATAAACCTCATAAATTCTTAAAGCATTTTATTATAAAAACTCATTAAAACACATATCATAACTTATAAACCTCATAATTTCTTAAAACATTTTATTGTACAAACCCATTAAAATATATATCATAACTAAACCTCATAAATTCTCAAAGCATTTTGTTGTACAAACCCATTAAGCTTATAACTTATATCATAACTTATAAACCTAATAACTCACATTTTATTAAGCTTTGCATTTTTGAAGAATTGGTCATATCTCAAGTGTCAAAATTCATTAGCAGCATTAATTTGTATGGCCAGGAGAGTTTGAATCCACAAAATAATAAATCCAAGATAAAGTTTAATGTTAAAATCCGTTTTAGAAATTTGGGTTACCCGTTTTTTTTTTTTTAATTTTAATTTTTTACATAGTTTTGTGTGCAAAGTTATGTATCTGGCTTGTATGGCTTACCGGGTTTAGTTATTACTATCAAATAATTTATTATTATTATTTTATATATAAAATATTTAATTTTTTTATAAATTATAAATAAATTATTACCTTAAAAAAAACTCATACTCATTATTGTTCACTGCATCATTACTCTTTACTTTTATGCTGGTAATTCATTGTAAACAAGTAGTCAACCACACAATTCAGATAACACAAGATACTTATTGGTTGTAGGTAGTTCGTTGAACCACACATTCAGATAATTTACATAGCTGGTTAGATTTTTTATTTGGATAATAGAATTTGACTAGAAATTTTCAATGGTGCTGAATCTATTTCTACTAAAGAGTAATTATCTAAATATTGAAGATTGATAACTATAACTTGAATTTACAAAAATCCTTGCCAGATTTTCTTAAAATCTTACTTAAATTTCAATGATTTTCAGAACAAAAAGACAGTCCAGTTAGACTAAGGCTTACTTTTATGCTTGTAATTCATTGTAAAGTTATTTACAAGCAGTCAATCAGACCACACAATTCAGATAACCCACAAAATACCCATTGGAAGATTACACACCAAGATGACGCACAAGATACCTATTGGAAAATTAGTTGCAGGTAGTCCGTTGAACCACACATTCAGATAATTTACAAGATAGCTGGTTAGATCTTACACTTTGGATAGTAGAATTTGAGTTTTTCAAATTCAAAAATATTTGAAAATTACTCTCTACTTTTATGCTTGTAATTCATTGTAAAATTATTTACAAGCAGTCAATCAGACCACACAATTCAGATAACATACAAAATACCCATTGGAAGATTACACGCCCAGATGACGCACAAGATACCTATTGGAAAAATAGTTGACGCACAAGATACCTATTGGAAAAATAGTTGCAGGTAGTCAGTTGAACCACACATTCAGATAATTTACAAGATAGATAGATAGAATTTCAGTTTTACAAATTCAAAAATATGAAAATTGTGAAGTAATATCAAATAGTTAACTTCACTCATGTTTTTAAATTTTCATAATATACCATAGAAATAAAAATAACCAGCAAAATACCTTGTGATGATGGATATTTCTATTGCTGATTTGTTGTTATTGGTTGTAATTAGATTGTAATTTGCTGAGAAAATATAATTTTTTTATATATATTAGTTTTAAGACTTTTGCCATTTATGATTTAGAAAAATGTTTTTTGATTAATCATATTATTACGATTTGGTTTTCGAACTATTTAATGTAATTCATTTTATCTTGAAGATGAATCATTTATCTTGAAGATGAATCATCTAAGATGAACTGGACAATTCGAAATATAAATCAAATCTTAATGATATAATTAATCCAAAAAACACTTTTCTAATATATATATTTTACTTATCACTTTTATGGATTAATCGCCTCCGTAAAACACTACATATAATCACATTATATATGATGGGGAACTAGTAGGAGTAACTAACTGTGGATTTGCTGCGTCTGTGTCGTGTAACACTATATATATATATATATATGATTATATATGATGGGGAACTAGTAGGAGTAACTAACTGTGGATTTGCCTTGTCTGTGTCGTGTAGGTGGTGGCAGACTTTTCTGATCCCTCTCGTAATTTACTCAGCATGGATTTCACCGTTTGAAACAGGATTCTTGCATGAACCCATTCCTCGTGCTCTGTTCATTGTGGGTAACATCATCAATGCATTTTTCGCCATTGATATTGGTTTAACCTTTTTCGTTGCTTACAAGGACGAGTCCACAGCTCTGCTAGTATACGACCCAAAGAAAATTGCCTCCAGGTAAGATATATATATATATATATATATATATATATATATATAAACCCTGAAAATACATGTTACTGCAAGAAACTGCGCCTATGATATAGTTTTCAATTGATTAATGGGCTTGAGTGGCAGGTATTTACGTACATGGTTCCTTTTCGATGTGTCCTCGACATTTCCTTTTCAAGCTTCTGCCTTACTATTTACGGGCAAATTTGGTTCGGGTTTAACATTTAGTTTAGTTCACATCTTAAGGCTTTGGCGACTGCGAAAAGTTAGTGCTCTCTTTGCCAGGTACAGAGATGTTATGTTGAAATTATGTTGGGTCGAATTTAATTTTATTGTAGATTTTGAGAATATTTAGAAATTTAGTTAGTAGAATTAAGTTTGATTAATGAATGTAATTGTTTCACTAATTTTTGTTAATCAAAATTTAAAATATTTTCAAAATTTGTAATCAAAATAACCAAAACTTAAATGTTGAATTTAAATTGATTGTAGATTTTAGAAATATTTGGAAATTTGATAGAGAAGAGTCAAATTTAACTTAGGGAAGTTAATTGTTTCACTAACTCCTATCAATCACATTTAAAAATATTTCCAAAATCTACAATAAAAACGCTGAAAATGTTGCTTTCCCCACCTGAATTGTTTAATTGTTTAATTGTTTTTGAGTAGCATCCACTGATAAGGAAAATAAAGAAGTATAATTAGCAAACTACCTTATTGGCCAGTGTATGATATTGTTCAGATGTCTGAATTCTGGGCTAACTTCTCAGCTTGCTGCACTCTTGTATTGTAGACTTGAGAAGGACATCAGGATAAATTATTTCTGGTTGCGGTGTATTAAGCTCATTTGTGTAAGGCATCAGACAAATTCTACCAAATACCAATTTTTCATACTTGATCAGCCATATATATTCCCTTGCAGATAATATTGATTGATCAATGCTCTAGAATGGAGTCTTGATTAAGTCTTTTGCTCTGCAGACTACCTTGTTCACAATCCACTCTGCTGGTTGCTTCTTCTATCTCATTGCATCACGTTATAAAAGTCACAGACAAACATGGATAGGTACTCACCCTAATTTTAACAAACTCAGTCTCTGGGATTGTTACATAATTGCAATTTACTGGTCAATCACTACTCTATCTGGTGTTGGTTATGGAGACCTGCATCCTGAGAATACAGAAGAAATGATGTTTGATATTGTTTACATGATGTTTAATTTGGGCCTCACTGCTTACTTGATTGGCAATATGACTGATCTCCTTGTGGAAGAATCAAGCCGAACCAGAAGATTTGTAAGTGCTCTCATGTCTGAAATTATGTATTTATCAGAAAATTTTCTGGACAATCTGAGGGATTCTAATTCTTAATTGTTTTGAATGGCTATAATCAAGGCAGAGAAACATTATTTCAGCTGCTTCAAATTTTGCTGTTAGAAACCAGCTTCCAGATGCATTGAAAAACCAAATCACAGATTATTTGTCTCTGAAATTCAGAAAAGATGAATTTCAACACCAATGGATATTCGATTCCCTTCCAAGTGCCATTCGTTTGAACGTTCTTCAGTATTTATTTCTCCCTGTACTTGATAAAGTTTATTTATTCCAAGGAGTTTCTTGCAGCTTCTTGCTCCAGTTGGTAAGCTATGTTATGAAATCTCTGAAACCATATGTTGTTTTGCATGCATGGAATTAAACCTTGCTCCTTTCTCTACTTGATTCAGGTATCAGAGATTCAAACAGGGTATTTTCCTACTGGGCAAGACATTGTTCAGCAAAACGAGGCGCCTACAGAAATCTATATTGTTGTGTCGGGAGTAGTGGTATCATAATAGCTTAAATATTATCATAGCCACTTTGCTACTTGAAGGATGCAATTCATCGATTAGTTATCATTAACTTGCAGGAATTATTCTTTTGAAGAATACCATTGATATACCAGTTCTCATTAACATTAACTTCATTTTGCAGGAATTAACCTTTTGCAGAGAAGGATGGATTCAGGTACGTAAACGCTATTATAATATCCTTATACTTCGTATTAGTGAAAATTATGTTTTTTGATTTATACAAATCAATCCCCAAAAAGAGGTTTTAATGGTGTCTTTTTGAGGTAGTAGGAAATTTAATATAGGAAAGATCAGAGTACATTGTTATTATTGATATATATTAATATAAAGTCATTTTAAATCCGCTTCAAATTTTAGAAATATAAGGAAATATTTTTCTCTATCTTTAAAATTAATTGTTTTTAATAACATGAATTTTATTTTTTATAAACAAAAATATATTTATTTTTATTTTTAATAAAACAATTTAAAACTTATAGTAATTTTATTTATATTTATAATTGCAAGTCTATTAATCTTTATATTTGAAATAAAAAGAGGTTTCTCTTTGAGATTCTAGTCATATTTGTTGCTTTATACAAATGTGAAGTTTGGGGTGGCAATAGAGTCATGGAGGAAGATTGAGATGATTCAAAAGTAATTCATAACCTACAACCTTAACATCAAGGGAAATACTCCCTATCCTATCCTTTTGATTGACGCTGGTTTGTCCCCCATTGAGAGTAAGGCTATGCTTAGATATATGATGTATAAGAAAAAGCTTTACAACATGGAATTCAAAAGGCTCCCTAAAATTGCTTCTAACCCCCACCTTCGCCTCAAGGGTGGGTGGCATAAGGATGTCCAGTCTTGGCTCAACCATTGGGGAATTAAGGAGGAGCTCAGTATGTGAAGCAAACATAGTGTCAGAAATACTATTACCTCCAAGTTTAACGACAAGCTGTGGGAGGAGGATCCGTGGGAGGAGGATCTCTAGGTTAAAAGGAAGCTAAGATGCTCTAAGGAGGTGATCAACCCCACTCTTGATAATCAAAATTACCTCTGTGTGTTGACAGAAGAAAAAATTGAACATCCCTAGGATAAGAACTAATTCTCATGAGCTTCGAGTGAGACCCGACCGTGGTCTATTCCCAAGACTCCTTGGAACTATTGTCAGATCTATTAGATTTGCCATAAGAACTTCCTTTTAGAGTGCTCTACTCTTACTCACATCTGCTCTCAATTCCCTAACATTTGTCACACTTCCAATCTTCTTGTCCTATTAAGCCAACCCACCTATAGCTATCTTGGAGTGCTTATTTCCCTTCTCTTTAATCATATAAACAAGATTTTGAAAAACAAAACTTAGTATATATATAATTAACTTTATCTATATTTATTTTTTTAGTGGAGATTAATTTTAATAAAAAATATATTTATATTATGATAATAATTAAAGTATATATATATTATATGACATATACATTAAATTTGTATATGTTTATTATTTAGATGTTTTTAATATTATAGTTATAAATATGAATTATTATCATTTTAATTTATTTTAATGTAATATGTATATTATTATTTCAAAAATTTGTTTGTAACTTTATTAATAAAAACAAAATTAAAATATAATAAATTAAATTAAATTAATTTTTTGTTTTTATATTTTTTAATTAAATAAATATTATATTTTATTAAGAAAAGTAGGAAAAAAAAAAGTCATTATTGACCCTATGAAAAAGTAGTTTTGCAATTTAAATAGGATCTTGGAAGGGCCAAAAATAATCAAGCAAGTTACCTAGCCATCTCCAAAGATTTGGAGCATGCTAGTGAACAAAGAAATGACAGAATCACTCTCTATGGTGACTCTATGTTAGCTATCCATCAATTATTCTCACCTTTCCTACCTTTTGCTCCAGATGTCTCTTTGCCCAAACACCATGATAGTTATTCCACATTGCATATAGTGTTTGTGTTTGGATAAATTTGGTGGTTATGCTTAGTTTGTCCCATGAAGTCTCAATCAAAATTTAGGCCTTTCATTCTTATTAATTTTTTTTCATTTGGATATTTTTATTTACTCTCATTTCTAATCCATTTTTATTATTTTATTTTCCATTATAATTTTATAATTGACTTTTACTCTCAATTTCAAATTTAAATTTAAAATTAAAACTAAACTTTTTAATCTTTAATTTAAGCCAATTAATCTTAAAGTCTTCTATCATATTCAGTTAAGCAATATTTATTGTTTTCCTGATGCAGAAGCTTGTAAAAACAGAAACGGGCGACATTTTTGGAGAATCTGGGGTCCTTTCTAATAAGCCACATGGGTTTAAGGCGTCGACAAAGAAGCTCTCGCAGCTTCTGTGGTTCAGCAGCAAATCATTACTGAGAGCCTTGGAATCAAATCCCGAAGATCGCAGGATCGTTATGACTAATCTTTCACGGGTTAGCAACAAATAGCCATAACACATTTAATCTCGTTTTTCTAATGCATTAAATGTATACACGCTCTGATAACATATTTTGAATAACTTTTATGTACCAGAAGTCAACACAGTGGGAGGAGCTGCAAGAGCTTGATCACAATTCCATCAAATATTGCAATGTCCCTGAAAAAAATGCAACTCTTCCTTATGTTGCCATGAAGGGAAACGAGAAACTGATGAAGTATTTACTTGAGGCAGGAAGGAATCCAAATGAACCAGATAACAACGGTCGAACTGCATTGGTATAAATTTATAAACAACTAGATTACTGTTTTTCATTTGTTAGTAAGTTCATAGGATTATATTTTTGTAGGATTATATTTAATATATCACTTAGATTTACAAGAAATGAATGAGTCACTTCACATAAAAAAAAAACAAAAATCTTAACAAAACATTAGTTTACTATTCAAATTTTCATTCCAAAATTCAAAAATTAAACAGTCTCCGCGAAGCTGAATTTTCATATCCCAATAAGATTTTGAATGTATGTAAAGAGTTTTATGACCGGACTTTTAACAATGGTGCTGATATGAACCAGATAACAAAGATAGGACTGCACTAGTATTAATTTTATAAATATTTTTTTTATTGGATTACTGTCTATTTTTTAGTAAGTTATTTTTTTAATTGGATTACTGTTTTTTAGTAAGTTTGGTAAGTTTATATTTTTATCATATTCACATTAAAAAAAAATAATACAATATCCAATTACACTCTATCCAAAAACAGTAAACACTGTCCTTTAGGATTTTATTTCAAAATTAAAAAATGTTAACAGTCTGAAATTTCATAACAGAATGAGCTTTTGAATGTATGTAAAGAGTTTTATGACATGACCTTTAACATGGGTGCTGTAAATTATTGTAAACAGCACATCGCAGCAGCCCAGGGCTATACCAAATGTGTAGAGACATTATTGGAGCATGGAGCGAACGCGAACAGCAGAGGAGGTGATTGTTTATACCAAAACCGAAGTCGGTTGCAGATTCTGGCAACTACTATTTATGAATATTTGAGTACATATTGTGGACCAAATGTTTCTGGTAGTAATATTATGGCCAGTGGGAAATGTAGGAGTGTTTGAGTGGAAGATAGGAATGTTCTAGTTGATGCTTCATGTATCTTTAGAGATGTTTTTTGGTAGTAATTTTATAGAGGTGGGAAATGTAGGAGTTTTCTAGTAAAAGATAGAAATGTTTTAGTGGATATTTTACTCATTTTTAGGATGTTTATCTTATTTTTAGAGATGTTTATTTTATTTTTAGAAATGTTTGAGTTAATGCTTTACTTATTTCTAAATAAGTTTGGAGTGCTTTTTTAGAAATAGATATGTTGAAATTTTTGAACAATTTCGAACAGAGAAAAATAAAAATTCCTCAACTCAACACAGAGATTAAAAACAAACTGCCGACAGAGATGTGAGACAAAACACTCTATTTCATTAAAAACAAAAACTCTGTTACAAATTAAATTCTTTCTTCATAACAAAGTTCTAGATTCACAAAAAAAACTTCTGGGTGCTGCACACACACAACGCTTCAATTTTTCTTTCTCTATTTGTCTCTCTCTATTTCTATTCTTTCTCTATTTGTCTCTCTCTATTTCTATTCACTACTACGCACACAATGCTCTTTGTCTTTTTGTTTTTGCCTTCACGCAAGAAAATTATATTATATATATTATAAATATTTCATATATATATATATTTAAACCAAAGTTTAAAACATAATGTGGCAAATAAAAAATTAAATTAAAACATTAAACAAACTTTCCTTGGGATTCAAAAATTATGGAGAGCCAATTTCTTTGCCCAAAATGATTTGATTGGTCCAGAGGAAAATGACGTCACCTCCTCTCCTCCAGGGGGTTGCCTTCATCCTTCACAGCTCATGCTTGCTGACCCTTAATGGTGCTGGCTGCACGTTGAATGTGGTTGGTCAGTGTTCAATGCGGTGGGTGAATGATTAATAAACATAGAATTGAGTGCTGGGGTTTCGTGAAGTGCAAATCGCAATTGAAGATTTGCTGCTGCGATCGTCTTTGAAACTGCCATCAACATTAACTCCCCGTCCTGTCTGCCGGCAGTTGGAATTAATATTCCAACCAGAAGTATCCCGAAGATAAATAGAGCGTCCAATCAAAATATCACATATTTTTTTACATGTTATACGGTTACTTCCGTAAATAATTTTTTGGAAAAAATGAATATGAATCTAAAGTGTGAAAACCTTCATTTTCAAATTCTCAATAGTGAAATGCCTAAAATCTAAATCTACAATCTAGATTTAAAATGTTTAAGTTGACGACTGATTTATATATCCAATAAATATGTTGGTTAACTTTGACTATGCCAATTTCATGCAAGCATATGGATACCCAACAACCACAAAACATTAAAAAAGAAATGTTGATTGACTGTGGTTCATGCCAATTAAATGTCCAACAAATATATTGGTTGACTTTGCTTCATACCAATAAGATATCAGGAATTTTGCAATAGGGATAAGGATACCCAGGACCCACTCATAATAGAAATAATTGTCACAAGCAAGTTTGTTTTTTCATTTTTTTTTAAGACTGATTATTACAGCTCCATGATAATAATGTTTCTTAACATTTGCAGATCTAGAGGGAATAGTTCCGCTGTGGGAAGCGTTACGCGGAAGGAACGATGGTATTGCTCAGGTTCTATGGGATAAAGGGGCACGTCTGAACAATGGAGACGAGGGCAGATTTCTGTGCATGGCTGCACAAAGATCAGATATTGAATTATTACGGGCTTTGTTAAACTATGGTGCAGATATAAATGCTCCTAATAAATATGGTGTAACTGCTCTCCATACAGCAATCTCAGAAAATCGTTTAGAAGTCGTGAATTTCTTAGTGCAGAATGGAGCAGACATATTGGACAAAGGTGTGGGAGAGAACTGTTATCATAAGAAGAAGAGTTCATGAGAGAAATCATGTTAATTCACAAGAATCCATCAGTGAAATTGAATTCAGAGTTAAGGTAAATATCGAACTCTAAGTTAATCCTTAGCAATTTGTACCTCTTTCATCTTAGTTTCATGAGATGACAGTGTATTTAGCCATTTCATAGATTTCGTGTAATTTTTCTCTAGGGGATTTAGCCATGCCATATATTTTCTTGTACGCTTTTCGAGAGGGGGTTCTTGAGATCCTTTCAATATTGTCTCCCCCAATGTTATGTGTTTTTTCAACAGTTTTCTACACCAACAATCTAATTTTTTCGAAAAGAACATAAATCAATTAAACATTCTTCCAAGTGAGGAATTTGAAGGTAAAACGACATTTGTGAACTTCATAAAGGATGATAAACATGCTGCCAAGGTAGGCAAGAAATTTGAAGTTAAAACACCATGTGTACTTGAGTTTTCAAAAAAGCCATTGTGATCTTGAAACATAATAGACATAGCAAATTCTTGTAATTGTTAGTGAATGGAAGCATTATCAATTCATATGCATTGTAAATACATATATGGTGGAACATTGTCATTGTCTAAATGTATAGCTGATAAATTCCTTTTTGGTAGGTAGTGAGTGTGTAGGTGATAAAATTCTTGCTTTAATAGTTCAGTACATCTCAAGTTTTATTTGGAAAGCTCAAAAAAAGACCTTAAGAATTTTATTGGGGAAGATGGTCTCAATTATAAAAGCTTACCATCCAGTATTTAAAGTTCTTCTCCCTTTTTGGTATTTCCTAAACTCTTAACCTTAGTGAATGATTATCTATCTTCTTTCTCATTCTTTTGGAATACCTTCCTTTCTTGATTTTCTTGTTTTATCTTCAATCTCTTTCCTTATTATTTGACATTTCTTACTTGAACTCTTATTTTATTCTTCTTTACCAAAATCCTTGTATTCCTAAAATTTATTTATATTTCTTCATTTTTTTTCACATTTTAGTTTCTAGTTCTTAATTGAAACTTAAGATGTTTTGAAAACTCACACATAATCATTATCACTATCCAAAAAAGTTAAAGTTCTTGCACCACTATTATTCTAAGCTTGTTTCAACATTTAGAAACATCCATTCTAATAATGTTGATTAGAGAGTAATATTTGTATGGGATAAACACATAAGAATCACGCACACGATTTATGCAGAACACACATGTATATGATGGTGTATATTTGTATGAGAGGCGTTTAGGAACGAGAGTGTATAGGTGTGCACAAAGGAATCATGGTAAGGAAATACTTATAATTTGTAATAAATTATTGCAAAAAATGATTTGGTAACAATGGACTAAATTCACATGCACCATTGTTATTTTCAACATACAATGATTTTAGAAATTTTCCATATGATAGTTATAGATTAGTTTTACTATGTGGGTCTTTCTAATTATACTAGATCAATCTAAATTATGCAGGCATGATATAGAATCTCTAATTTATTGACGTTACAAGATCTTTTCTTTAGTTGATGTTAGCAGAATTGCATGAAAGAACATGTAAAACCATATGTGCGAATACTTAAAGAAGAAGCAACATAAAGAAGACCATAAAGATAATGCACACAAAAGTTTGATAACAAATTTCATTCAATGTGGACTACGTCTACGAGCCCTGCTTCAATAGCGGGGCGACCACTTCATTCTTCTCATCAAAGAAAGAGAAAAATACATCAATATACCTCCACTCTTAGGAATGACTTGAAATTTGATAGTATCAAATGAAAACAGTCACAACACCAAGAGGTTCGTCTCTTCCTCATGAGACTTTTGATTGTAAAGAAGGCCCACTTCTGAAAGACACATTGTTGCTTTGAACTTTGTGCCCAACAATTAATGAAAAAGACGAGTTTCTGCCATGACCCTTGAGATGTAAAAATTGATTGTACCATTATGATCTTTTCGAAATTATAGTTAAAATGAGTATAAATTTAGCCCCATTCTCACAGTGTCAATTCTGGCCCCACATGGAATATATAAGATTCCTCTTAGATTCTGCATCAAGAATATTCTATGGAATATTCTATCAAAAAATTCTCTAGAATATGCTACGAAATATTCTTCATAATTTTCTTATATCGAAAATTGTGCTGCGCAAGGTTCAACAGGCCTGGTCCCTACACACAAGGTTCTCTTTTCCTCTGGTTCTGCCAACATCTACAACTCGACGTTCTGTGCGCTATCGATTGAATGGAATCAATTGAGTTGCAATAGTAGGGTGTCGACGAAATTCATAAACCCTGCCTGACAGGGCAATCGATTATTGCACTATGTATAGTTTGTTGGTGGACGAAGGAGTCGAGGGTTCAACCCTCATTGACCCCACTTGTGTTGTGTATTTTTAAATAAAACAACAAACCACCAACCATAATGTTGCCGCCTAACCACAATTATTTGACTATTGGATTTTTATTTTATTTATTTATTTTATTTTTTTTCGTTTTGGTTTGAATTGTTACATATGAACGATGCTACCGCTAATCGTTTATTTCCGCCGGTATAACTGTTACCATATATGTATTGCCACTGATTGTTAAAGTTTTCCCGCTGGTTATAACTGGAATGCTGATAATGTTGATCGCTGGGTATTGGGTTGGGGGTTGACGGTCAGAGTTAACTTTTTTTTTGTTACAATGTTTGGTTATATAAAACAACACCGCCACATACATTAACACTTATTGTTAACCGACCATTGGCTGCTGAATGTTGCGATAATACCAGCCACCTATTTGGCATTGTCTACTATCCAGTTGAAGCAATGACCCGTTGAATATGTTGAAATTGCCAACATTATTTATAACATAACATATCCGCTTGTTACACTATTGACCGTCGGTTGGTATTGTTACAACCGACGTAGTTGGAACCGTTTAACAATAATAGAATCGTTGTTTAATCATTTCCGATTTTTGTCAAACCGCTGACTATTTTGGTTGGTTGTTATACAATCCGCCTATTTAAAAAAACCACTTGCCAATTTTCGGTTGGTTAGTCTAGGATCACCTCGCCGCCAACGGGGTGCCACATAGTACCATTTGATCGAGTACATGACCCCCCCCTATTGGGACACTTAGCGCTGCTAACTTTGGCGGGGTGCCGCCAGATTTGGTGGTTTTTCCAAATATAGCAGTGCTGCTACATTTATCTTGTGGTCTGCTAAATTTAGCCGAAGTCCACCAAATTTGGCCGGATTACCAAAGTTGTCGAAGTTTCCAAATTTATTTAGCTTCTTGCTAATCCCTGTCCTTTAGTCATCTTTAATCGAAACTTTGACTGTAAATAATTTTCATATATGAAGTTAGATTGAGGTGTCGTTTGTGTCATTGGAAAGTTCACGACGATCTCTTTGATTTGATGATAGTTTTGTTGAGTTCTGAAGAATTTTATTTTTGACCATTAGGGATCCACCTAGTTCATTCCACCCAATTGAGGGACTTTTGATCCTCCAAAAGTATAAACAATACTGCAATCTTGAGCTGCATAACAAATGTCTCTAAAAGGACACACTTTCTTTTCCTTTACCATTGTTCTTCAGAGTTAGAAGTGATGAAATCAACACCTGTATCCATACGTAAATCTATCGCTGCCAATACATGTCCAACTTGCAAGATTCCAAACAAGACCATACTTGCTAACTATTTATAACACATTCATGGTCAAGTTTTACAACGAAATCCATACCCTTTTCTATTCAACTAAAAGCCTAAAATATCAACATGTTACATAAGTGATGTTATACACCACATCAATTTTATAAACATTTTCACAACATGTGATTTAAAATGGTGACCATATTCAACTACTTAAAAATGCTACCCTTCTCTTACCTATCCAGGATAATGAGATTTCTTCCTGTAGTTGGCTTCTTTGTTGAATTGCTTCATTCTTTGGTTCCTTCATAGGTGCTTTCACATGCTCCTGATCCTTCTTTAGGCGTAGCTTTGGATGGAGCTTCCAACATGTATCTATATGATGTCCACCCTTGCTGAAATGGCTGCAATGGTTCTTCTTCCTCCATACTTTCTTGACCTTCCTTGAACGACTATCTTTGGTGTGGCTTTGGCAAGGAGAGCTTGCCTTAGATCTTCCTTTGGAATACTCACTATCACTGGAATGTCATGATGTGATTTTCATTGTCTCATACTTGTTATTTGAAGACTCTATTATCTCTTCCTTTCTGACGTAGCCCAATGTTGAATATAGGGGTAATTCAACCACTTAAATGGGATTCAAAATGCCTTGGAAATTAACTCCTAGGCCCTTTCCTTCATATCCCATATTCTTCATTAGCTTTGAACCAATGCCTATAGTGTGATTTTCAAAACCACCAAAATCATCATCATAATGAGAACATGCAACTGCAAAATCACTGACACTCTTTACCTCAGTTGCCGATTCTGAAGCGGGTGATGATGGCTTCACTAAGCCTTCACTGTAATTCAACTTTTGCAAGGCCTCTTCCGTGGCTTGTAACTAAAGTTGCAATCCCTGCTTATTATATTTTGCTTCAGCTTGTAGAAGTATTTCCAGTTCAACATTCTTTGCTTGAATTCTCTGGTCGATCTCCTCAAGTTCTTGGAGCCATGCAATCTTTGATATAACATCTGCCGCAATCCCAACAGCTGCAATCTTTGTCTTATCACCTAAATCATAACCTAAGTCAATTGGTCCAACACTTTCAATCTCAATAGCTGTGACCTTCATCTCATCATTTGAATCAAAATCCAGGTCATGTTGCATTGTAGGAACAATTTTCTGCTTCCCTTTTCCACCTTTCCTTCTTGGCTTAAATTCTGGGTGCAATTTCCAACAATTCTCCTCATCATTCCCTTTCTTATCGCAATGGGTGCAAGAGGGATTTGCTTCCTTTTCCCTTATTGTTGCTTCCTTCTTTGCATGGTTTCCTTGTTCATAATGTCCCTTGATTTCAAGGTGAATGAATTTCACACTATCCAAACCAAGAGTAGTTAGTTCAAACAATAACAAATAATTCCAGAGATAATTATTTAAAGACGAAATATATTTCATCAAAATATCAGGTGAATCTAAATGAATACACAATGATAAAGCTTGCTTCCTTAGTTCCTTTTTGAAACTTTGAACATCTTGACCTTTGCCTTGTCTCAAATGTTTCCATTCTATCATGGCTTTCTGCTGATATCCTAATGGATAAAACTTCCCTTTTAATGCATAAACAAATTTAGAGCAAGAAGAAAGGGTTTTTCCCATATCCTTGCTACCTTTTTGAAGTTTTCTCTCCCACCATATGAGAGTTGTGCCTCCCAATCGAAAGAGATGCTAATTGGATCTTTGCCTTCCCAAACTTCCAAGAGGCTAGCCCCTGATCCAACTTGACATTTTCATGCATCAATTCCCCAATTTATCCCTTGACATGGGCAAGAGTGCGATTGGAAGCCTTTAGTCACACACACAACATGGGTATGCATGCAACTGGGGACTTTTCCCAGTAGTTTTGAGCCCGCAACCCCGATTTATGTGCCACTTTTTCAGGCCCAGAGCTGAGGTCATTGCCCCAAACTTCATGACACTTTTAGAACTTAAAGATAACAATGGAATAATGATGTAAAAGAAAAAAATTGAACAAGGACTTGAATGGACCCTTACTAGCCATGACAGGCATTTCGTCAAACATGTCACAAATATGTAATCTACAAGTTTAAACAACAAATCTAAGCATAGGGGTCTCATACTTATATGAGAATCACTAAGAAGAATTGTTGCCTGATCTCATTAACTACATTATCATCTATTTGGTCATAGATACATTGTTCATTCAATTACAACTCAAAACATGATGAGATCCATACATCATCACCATCATAAAACACATTCACAACCAACATATAAATAAGAGAAATGAAAAGCGCATAACAACCATATAAGCCACATAATTACAAGAATATTTACCCATTAATACAAGAGGAAATATCTCTTATTTCCATAGAAAAATGTAACCAAGTCTGGGACTTCCACGTTCCACCCGACCATAGACATGGTTGAGCCAAATATCACTTCACTCAGTCACCCCTGTGCCATATTCCAAGCATGAATGTGGGATCTCATAAAAATCATAAATCAAAACCAAACCAAGGATTCTAGAGGCAAAACCACCTCAAACCTTAACCAATTATTTTAGCTCATGGTTGGACATCAGAACCATTACCAGATTGGTCTCCACCCAAGCTGTATAGGGCTCCATAGCGTTTTTTCCAACCAGGGCTTGTAGGACTAGTAACAATCCATAGTTTCCACCGGGCTTCCAGAGAATTTGTACAATAAGGACTTCTAGGACTAGTAACTCAACCCACCAAGGGATCCAGAGCGTTTTTACAACCTAGGATCCAAGACTAGTAACTCAACCCAAGCTGTTACAGGGCTCCAGAGCATTTGTTCAACCAAGGCTCTAGGAACTAGTAACTCAACCCACAACTAAATGAACATGAGAACCAACCAGAAAAAAGAACAATGAAATGAACCCACAGCACCATGACTATCCAGTAAATGGAAACACTAGGAAAATACATTGTCAATCTAGGAAATCCTCCATGCCAATGACATATCACGATCAAGAAACCACATGCATATTCCATGTGTGCAAAAACTTGTGAGGAAAACATACATGCAACTCGGTACCTACAAGCAAAACCTATTGTAGCTGTTGATCCTGATGTTTTCTTGCCCTTTCCTTCTCTTCCTTTTCCTTCTTGCTCCAAAAGTCCATGTATGCCACACTCTCCAAGAGTGCTCTAAGAAAATATAAATTTCCAAGAGTATGAGAGAGAGAGAGAGAATAGAATGAGAGCTCCAAAAACTGAACTGAAAAAAGTTTACCAACTGACCCTCATAAGCCTTTTTATTAACGAGGCCTCTAATTTCTTCAATTTTCCATTATTTTCCTCATCACATGCAACTTGTTACCTTTCATCTTCCGTTTCTCCTAATTACCATTATTTTCATAAGTAAATGCCAAATAATGCTTATTGCCTTTCTAAAGCCTTTTCCATTTTCCTTTAGCCATAATAAAACAAAGTGACACTGACTAGGATGTTTTTCCCACCATTTAGCTTGTTATATGTGTCCCATGATCTTGGTCTTATATTTTTGTTTTACATGGATTTTAAACTAGGGTTGTTACAGAACCCTTCCCCTTTGGGAAACATTGTCCTTGGTGTTCAAATGACACCTACAACCAACAAACCACTGAAAACAAAACATACTTCCCATGGAGCTTACAGAGCTCGTTGCAGTATTTATCATCACCACCTGCTAAAAACATGACAATCATACCATTTACTCGAGTGGGAGGCTAGCCCCAAGCCCCCCTCCCATATATAATGCCATGGTTAACAAAGAAATGACCACATGCCAGCAGTTAGAAAAAACGTCAGCAGGCCATTGTTTTTTAAAAATAAATTTTCCACCCATAGCCATAGAGGGAAAATTAAGGAGGTGAAAATTTCGCCCAAAAATCAAGCAGATTGTCGCCCTGTTAGTGTGGAAAAAGGGTGAAATTGTGGGATGTTGCTGACCCTGGAGAAATTAGTGGAGAAACTTGGGGAGGTCATAAATTCTCTAGTTTTTGACCAAATTCGATGCACAATGAGGATAGACATACATTTTTTGGTATTCTGGAGATCATGGAACATGTTTCATAGATGTTTGAGCTTTGTAAACACATGTATTCACACTTTTGAGCATAATAGAAGAGGGCCAAGCCATTGGAAGTTGGACCAAGGAGATGTAGCCCAAGAGGGAATCTAACATACATGAACATCACCATAGACAGTGGCACAACAGTATGATGGTATCTACAACAACAAGACAGGGTCTCCAAAATCAAGGAAAAATACCAGTTTTCATGAAAAGATCAAATTGTTGAATTTAGGAAAATTCCAATGGATTGAGACTATAAGGGTGAGGGGGATGTACCCTCATCCACATGTTCAATAATGAAAGATATTTTTGGGTCCAAAAGCTTCCATTGGGGAGGAGTGATTAGGTGCTCAAAATTATGCTAAAAAATGAAAGCTTTCGGAATGGTGTGGAACCTGAATGACTTCGTAGATCTCGCCTTTCTAAATCCAACGTAACTCATTTCGTAGAAAAACGACACCAGATGCTCCCAGAAACACGAACTTTCCATTTTTTCAAACAAGAAAAAAAAAATGTAGGACAACCTAGTCAGCAGTCCGTACAGTTGAGTGGGCATGCCTATGTGGCAGGGTGACTGTGCAGGTTGACTTGGTCACTGGTTTTTCTCCGGCATATGGTATTGTGCCAAGTGGCACGTTTGTATTGGGTCGAAATGGCGCATTTTGGTTGGGTGTTGGAAGGCCAATGACAGGCTGCCACATGGTAGCCCGAGGGCCACCAAAATTTATATTGAAGTCTGAGCAGAGTGGGCCGGGGTCGAAACCACAACCTCCAAATGCTAGCGCTGAGCCTTTACCATTACACCACGACTATATTCATTGATATACAAAGAATTTGGCATAGTTTTGTTTTCATAATGTTTCCGCCATGGGGGGAAGGGGTCGGGGTGTAGCCCTAGCCCTGGTCACTTGATTTGAATGGGAATATTAGTTTTGTTGTGATAAGATCCAATTCATAATTAAAATAAAGTGCTTGAGGATGATGAGGTTAATTTCAAGTTTAACATGAGGTTTTTATGTGAAATTCATGAGCAAATTAACATAATTAAAACACTGAACAATAGCATCTAACAGACATGAACATCACCATAGACAGTCACACAACATCACATGATGAAGGAGTTCCCCTCTCCTGAGCTACATATCCTTGGTCTAGCTTCCAATGACTTGGTCCTCTTCTATTATGGTTAAAAGTTTGAATACATGTGTTTTCAAAGCTCAAACAACTATGAAACATGTTCCATGAGCTATAGAATACCCAAAAATTCCTGTCTAGCCTCTTTCTGCATCGAATTTGGCCAAAAACCAGAGAAGTTATGACCTCCCCAAGTTTCTCCACTAACTGCTCCACAAATTTTTCCAGGGCCAGAAACATCTCACATGTTTTCCCCTTTTCCACGCAAATTAGGCGACAATTTGCTTGATTTCCAGGTGAATTTTTGCCTCCTTAATTTTCCCTCTACGACTATGGGCGGAAAAATTATTTTAAAAAAAAAATGGCTTGCTAATGGTTTTTCTAACCACTGGCATGTGGCTGCTGCTTCGTTAACCATGGAATTATATATATTTGGGGGGGGGGGGATTAGGGCTAGCCTCCCGTTTGAGGTCCTGCCAGTGGCAGTGACCAAGGGCTAGGGCTAGACCCCAACCCCCACCCTCAACCCTCCGACTATTACATTTTAAATATAATCCAAAATCATATAAGGTTAAGTAACAAGTTGTGGTGTAATGGTATGCGATGGTGTTGGTTATATGTAGGTTGGCGGTTCGCCTCTTCGAGGGTTCACTTTATTCGAAGCAAAATTTGACGGCTCCACGTCCTACCACGTGGCAGCCACTTGCTGGGCCACGTGTCAAATATGCCATCTCAAACCTGTAAGAACGTGCCACTTGGAACTCCATGATTCGTCGGAGGATAACAAAGGGTTTAACTAGTCAACTGTCAAGTAGGCATGCCCAATCAACTGGACGGAGTGCTCACTGGGTTGTCTGCACATTAATTTTTTTTTTTTTCCTATTTGACAAAGTGGATAGAATGCGTTTCTGGGAGCATAAGGTGTCAGTTTTTTGTGAAACAAGTTGCACTGGATTAAGAATGACGAGATTTACACGATCGTTCAAGTTCCATACCATTCTAACAACTTTGATTTTTGAGCATAATTTTGAACACCTGATCACGTCTCCACACTAGAAGATTTTAGACCCAAAAATATCTTTCATTACTGAACATGTGGATGCAGGTATAGTACCCTCACCATTTCAGTCTCAATCAACTAAAATTTTCCTAAATTCAACAATTTGAGCTTTTCATGAAAAATGATATTTTTCCTTGATTCTGGAGACCTTGTCTTGCTGTTGTAGACCCCAACATGCTTCAGTTTCCCAGAATTTGTAGAAAAACAAGCTATCCTTGAACAAAAAAACGTGTTCCCACCTCGGTCGTCAATCAAAGGAAACTTGAATAACTTGAAAAGTTTCTCACCTCGAACACTATCGACATGGAGATTTTTAGCTTGTCTTGCCTTGCTCTTTTCAAAATGATCTTGCAATATTTGTTGTACCATTTATAGTCATTCAATGAAATTCTTGGGTTTTTCCATGTCACCATCAAAAGAAACATCCTTCTTACCAATATGACACAACAAATTATGATGCAAATGGTAAAAAAATTCCACTACTTGGTTTACTTGACTCAAGCTTGAATGTACATCTTGAAAGTATGCATATTGCTGAACATAAATTTCATGTAAAACAAAATGATGCTTCAGTACAATAGTTACACAAATAACAGGCCTAGAAGTCATATAAAAAAACTTGTTGCTTATACCTCTTATACCTTTTGACCAAGTGGAATTTCTGACGAATGAAGAGATTTACACGGAAAGAGAGCCTTCATAAAAGCCTTCACATCCTCTGACATACTTGCAAGCTCTCCTCCATGTGACATGATTACTGAAGCCTCAAGTACAACATGAGGTGAGACTTGTGGTGGAGATTGTGGCAACTCTTCCCTCCTTCTCCTTGCTCCAATTTGAGAACTTGCACCCACAATCTTGCCTTCTCCTCTCTTGAGCTTCAACCTTGTAATAATTTAAACACTTGAAAAACAAATTTATCCTCCTTGCACAAGCAAACCTAGTGCTCTGATACCAACTTGATCTGAATGGGAATATTAATTTGGCTGTGCTAAGATATAATTCAAATTTAAAATAAAGTGCTTAAGGAAGATGAGGTTAATTGTAAGTTTAACATGAAGTTTTTATGTGAATTTCATGAGAAAATTAACATAATTAAAACACTAAAAATCAACATCTAACATACATTAACATCACCATAGACAGTCACACAACAACACATGATGAAGGATTTTACCCCTCTTGGGCTAAAACTCCTTGGTCCAACTTCCAATGGCTTGACCCTCTTCTATTATGCTCAAAAGTGTGAATACATGTATTTACAAAGCTCAAACAACTCTAAAACATGTTCCATGAGCTGCAGACTACCCAAAAATGTATGTCTAGCCTCTTTCTGCATCAAATTTGGCCAAGAACTAGAGAAGTTATGACCTCCCAAAGTTTCTCCACTAACTGCTCCACAAATTTCTCCAGGGCTGGAAACATCCCACAATTTCACTCTTATTTTGCACTAACTAGCTGACAATCTACTTGATTTATGGGAAAAATTTCCAGCTCCTTAATTTTCCCTCTACGGCTATGGGCGGAAAAGTTGTTTTTAAAAAACAATGGCCCGTTGACGGTTTTGTTAACCACCGACATGTGGCCGCTACTCTGTTAACCATGGAATTATGTACGGGGACCCGGGGGGCTTGGGGCTAGAATCTCGCCTGAGGTCCCACCGATGGTGGTGACCAAGGGCTGGGGCTAGACTCCGACCCCACCCCCAACCCTCTGACTATTACATTTTAAATATAACCCACAATCATATATGGTTAAGTAACAAGCTGTGGTGTAATGGTATGCGATGTTGTTGGTTGCACATAGGTTGGCAGTTCAACTCCCCAGGACTCCGCTCGACCCTAACCAAAATTTTGCGGCCCCACTTTCTGCCATGTGGAGGCCCCTAGTTGGGCCACGTTTTAGCATGTGGTTGGCCCAAAATCAACCAATACAAATATGCCATATTAAACCTGTAAGAATGTGCCACTTAGCACTCCATGATTAGCCGAAGGACAACAAAGGGTTTTACCAGTCAACTGCCACGCATGCATGCCCAGTCAGTTGTACAGACTGCTGACTAGGCTGTCTGCACATTTGTTTTTTTAAATTTTCCTGTTTGAAAAAGTGGATAGAACATGTTTTTGGGAGCATACAGTGTCGGTTTTCCATGAAATGAGTTGCGCCAGATTCAGAATGACAATATCTACGCAACCATTCAAGTTCCACACCATTTCAAAAACTTTGATTTTTGAGCACTTGATCATCACCACTGGAGGTGGGACCATGGGAGGGAGGCTACTCCGTTAACCATGGCATTATGTATGGGGACGGGGGGTGGGGGGGGGGGGGCTCGGGGCTAGCATCTCGCCTGAGGTCCCATCGATGGTGGTGACCAAGGGCTGGGGCTAGACCCCGGCCCCACACCCAACCCTCTGACTGTTACATTTTAAATATAACCCACAATCATATATGGTTAAGTAACAAGATGTGGTGTAATGGTATGCAATGTTGTTGGTTGTGCATAGGTCGGCAGTTCAACTCCCCAGGACTCTACTCGACCCTAACCAAAATTTTTCAGCCCCACTTTCTGCCATGTGGAGGCCCTTGGTTGGGCCACGTTTTAGCACATGGTTGGCCCAAAATCAACCAATACAAAATTTCCATATCAAACCTATAAGAATGTGCCACTTGGTACTCCACGATTAGCCGGAGGATAACAAAGGGTTTTACCAGTCAACATCCATGCAGGCATGCCCAGTCAGCTGTACAGACTGCTGACTGGGCTGTCTGCACATTTTTTTTTAAAATTTTCTTGTTTGACAAAGTGGACAGAACGTGTTTCTGGGAGCATACTGTGTCAGTTTTCCATGAAACGAGTTGTGCTAGATTCAGAATGACAATATATACGTAGCCATTTAGGTTCCACACCATTCCGAAAAATTTGATTTTTGAGCATTATTTTGAGCACTTGATCATCATCACTGGAGGCAGGACCATGGGAGGGAGGCTAGCCCCACACTTCCCCCAATGGTCCATAACCAAAATGTTAAATGCCACCATTACCATGTGACATAACACGAGACTTTCGGGACCGCCGGTTAGTTAAGACACTAACCGCAACCACAATCATTAAATGCTATGCCTATGTGTCCACAGTTAATGCCAAGTCTGTCAGTTAGCAGATTAACCACACATTTTTATTATAATTTTTTTTGTATTAAAACATATGGTTATGGTTTGAAATATGACATTAAGGGCTTATTGGGAAAATTAGCATGGTAACAATTTCGCTTGATTTTTGGGCAATTTGGTGCTTAGTTAGCGGAATTCTAAGTAGATTTGTAGGATGGTGCTGGATTTGGTGAAAATGTGGAGCGATTAGTACAAAAACTTTGGGAATTCATAAATTACTCAGGTTTTGACCAAATTCGATGCATAAAGAGGCTACACAGGCATTTTTTGGCATTTTGGAGCTGATGGAACATGTTTTAGAGATGTTTCAAAATTGAAACATATGTAATCAAACTTTTGAGCATAATAGAAGAAGGCCAAGCCATTGGAAGCTGGACTAAGGAGACGTAGCCTAGGTGGGGTGAAATCCTTCATCATGTGCTATTGTGTTACTGTTTATGGCAATGTTCATGTTTGTTAGATGTTGTTGTTCAGTGTTTTTTTAATGTTATTTTTCTCAAGAAATTCACATAAAAACACATAAAAACTCATGTTTAATTTTCATTTTACCTCATAATTCTCAAGAACTTTGTTTATATCCTAAATTGGATCTTAGCACAACAAACACTAATATTCCCATTCAGATCAGAAAACAACATATATACATGTATATATATACATATATAAACATCAACATAATCATGGTAACACCATAGTTACCAAATAGCATAAGTTCAAGGTTAAGAGAACTTCATTTATCTATGCACACCATGCTTAACATTGAGAACCATCGTTACCAACATAGCCAAGGCATCCGACACCTCAGATCCATTTACCTTACCTTTCCTGTGACATTTCTCATGTTTGTAGTGCCATCATCCATTTATCACAATGCACCCAACTAGTCCAACCGACTGTCATATTATTACCTTCAATTGCCCTTACTCATGCACCAAGCTTCATCTGAGTCTTGCAACACCTGTTGGGCTTCATTCAACTCTCCCCAAGCTCCATTAACTTTCCTCCTTCCTAACCAATTCCTAAGGCTCTCAAAACATAAAAGAGATGAAAAAGAACAAACAATAAGAAGACCATGAGAAACCAAAAGAAATACAACACTGCAAAAAAGTGGCATGGACATGCACTAGATGCAATCAACACCACAAATCAAACACAAAAAATCACAAGAGACCAAAAACACAAGACTAGAAATAAACACCATGACTCAATCCCCCATGAGTTCCCAAGGAAAGCTCAACTCGAACCTTCTTCAATGTTTCATGGCAGTCTCTTTTTCCATGCCATCCATTGCATCATACCACCATAAAAACATAATTTTCAGTGCAAAAATACACATAACAACATGATAGCTATCTTACCTTGTTGTGCTAAACATGCCGACTTGTAACTGAACACACATGTCAGCCGTATGTGCCAAATATCAAGACAACATATCTATCTATTTGAAATCAACTTTTATCAAGACTCCCATGTCATAATAAAAAATCAAGTCTCATTCATCTGTCATAATAAAAAATCAAGTCTCATTCATCTGTCATAATACATAATGCTAAAACTATCACCTAATTACACTCATGTACATATCAATTGTCTCACCACATACATGTCAGTACAACCATCTTAAAACAATATCATTTCTTCATGCAATCTTACAAACACATACTCAGATCATGCTATTATTCAAACATTCAAACAGACTTTAAACATACCATGTTAGATAAATGAACTACATGACATAATCAAACACTCAAACACCAAATAGATGACATAATCAAACATTCAATCACCAAGTAGAAAACATAATGAAACAATCAATCACCAAGTAGACTATATAAGAAAACTCATACCTTAATGTGTCTTAGAGGAGGCTATCTTGTCTGCACAATCAATCTAGATAAACTCAAACATAAATAAGGCCATGATATCGATAATAGTCACTAGCTAACATGTTCTCATCATAAAATCATAAACAATTGTCATTCATGTATAACAATCACATATACACCGTCAATCTAGTTCATTATGACATAGTATCACAATATATTAACACATACCTGAATGTCATAACCCTAACCATCTGCATAAGCTGAGCCAAATTAGCATGATACATATAACATCAATATCTTAATGAAATAACCCTAATAATCAAGTTAACTAATCATATAATAACAACACGTTAACATATAACATACTCATCAACAACATATAGCATAATCACGAAGTTAACTAACATAAAACAACAACAACAATGCATATAACAACAAGTTACTATCACTCATGATTATTCGACACATGTGCATATGACCACATTGATAAAATAACATTTATCAAACATGTACCCACAATAACAATAAAATGACAAACATATATATAACCCTAAAGCATATAACAATCCATTAACTAACATACCTACATGCCAAACATACAATACCTGTATGATGATATGCTCTTACCCCAGAGTCTAGTGCTGAACTTTACTTTGATGATCAACATCTCCTGCTCTATCTGGAGAAACACATCAACATCATAACATACCAATAACATCATATTGACCTAAAATGCATATAATGACCACATAATGCATATTCAACCTATTATGCATGCACAACAACCTGTAGACACTGATATGTACAACAAATGCATAACCGACATACACTCATGGTGACCACATCCAATTGAAAACACCATCAACTTTCATATGGTAGCACCACTGCAACTATGATCAATGGAATGCATATGCAACAAGAATATAGACCACAAGCATATGGAACACATATGCAATTGACATGAATGCACGACCAACACACACTGCCCATCCAGTCCAAGAGGCGAACCATGCTCTGATGCCACTCTGTAACACACTCCTCCCACATCTACCCAAGTAACCGACCAACTAGGGTAAACATGTGATGAAGAGTCTCTATGATCTGATTCAACCTCCAAGGTCACCTTAAGTAAGTGGAATTGACACCACACAACAACACAAACCTTCTGTACATGCTACAAGATACCCATGAGCCATCCGAACCTTCTAGGATGCTAGCCCTTGATCTAACCTGACCTTTTCATGCATCAATTCCCTAGTCTCTCCCTTGACACAGGAAAGAGTACATGTGGAAGCCTTCAATCACGCACACAACATGGGTATGCATTCGACTGGGGAATTTTCAGTTTTGAGTCTGTGACCTCGATTTTTGTGCCACCTTTTTAGGCCCAGAGCCCAGGTCACTGCCTAAAAATCCATGACACTTTCAGAACTGAAATATGATAATGGAATAATGATGTAAATAAAAAACTTGAACAAGGACTTGACTGCACCCCTACTATCCATGAGAGGCATTTCATCAAACATGTCACAAATATGTAATCTACAGGTTTAAACAACATATATGAGCATAGGGGTCTCATACTTATCTAAGAATCGCTAATAAGCATTATTGCCTCATCTCATTAACTATATTATCGTCTATTTTGTCATAGATACATTTCTCATTAAATTAAAACTCAGAACATGATGAGATCCAGAACAACATAAGTGACAAGCACATAACAACCATACAAGCCACATAATTACACGCATATTTACCCATCAATGCTAAAGGAAAGAGCTCTTATTTCCATAAAAATTGCAATCAAGTCTGGGACTTCCACATTCCACCTAACCATAGACATGGCTGAGGAAAATGTCTCTTCAGCCAGTCACCCCCATGCCATATTCCAAGAATGAATGTGGGATTTCATAAAAATCATAAATCAAAACCAAACCAAGGCTTCTAGAAGCCAAACCACCTCAACCCTCAACTAGTGATTCCACCTCACGGTCAAACATCATAACCATAAAAAACATCAAAACCATCACCATATTGGTCTCTGCCCAAGCTGTCTAGGGCTCTAGAGTGTTTGTTCCAACCAGGGCTTCCAGAACTAGTAACTCAACCCACAGCTATTGTCGAGATTCAAGAGCGTTTGTCCAACTAGGGCTTCCAGTACTAGTAACTCAACCCACCAAGGGCTCCAGATCATTTTTCCAACCAAGGCTCTTGGACTAGTAACTAAACCCAAGTTGTTATAGGGCTCCAGAGCGTTTGTCCAACCATGGCTCCGTGAACTAGTAACTGAACCCACAACTAAAGGAACATGAGAACCAACCAGAAAAAAGACAATGAAATGAAACCAAAACACCATGGTTGTCCAGAAAATGGCAAGGTTAGGAAAATCCACTGTCAATCCAGCAAATCCTCCATGCCAATGATAGATCATGACTAAGAAACCACTTGCATATGCCAAAACTAGTGAGGAAAAAATGCATGCAACTCGGTACCTGCAAACAAAAACTGTTGTAGTTGCTGATCCCATTTTCATCTTGCACTTTCCTGCTCTTCCTTTTCCTTCTTGCTCCAAATATCCAAGCATAACATGCTCTCCAAGAGTGCTCCAAGAAACTATAAGTGTCTAATAGTATGAGAGAGAGAGAATAAAATGAGAGCTCCAAAAAATGAATTGAAAAAAGGTTACCAACTGGTCCACATAAGATTTTTAATTAATAAGGCCTCTAATTTATATAATTTTCCATTATTTTCCTTCATTTTCCACCTCACATGCAACCTGTGAACTTTCACCTTCCTTTTCTCCTAATTTACATTATTTTCATAAATAAAGCCAAATAATGCCTCTTGCCTTTCCAAAGCCTTTTCCTTTGCCTTTATCGTTTTCCTTTAGCCATAATAAACCAAAGTGACACCCACTAGGATGTTTTTCCCACCATTCCACTTGGAATACATGTATCATGAGCTTGGTCTTATATTTTTTTTACATGTTTTTTTAACCACGTTTGTTACAATAACTTTTACCATATATGTAATGTCATCAATTGTTAAAATTTTACGACCAGTTATAACCGTAACACTCACCATGTTGATTGTTAGGTGTTTGGTTGGGGGTCGGAAATCATAATTGATTTTTTTGTTTGTTACAATGTTTGGTTATATAAAACAACATCACCACATGTGTTAATACTTGTTGTTAACCGACAATTGACAGTTGAATTTCGCGGTAATACCAACTGTCGATTTGGCACTGTCTGCCAACCAGTTGAAGCAATGGCCCATTGAATATGTTGAAATTTCCAACATTATTTATAACATAACATAACTGATCATTACACTGTGGACAACCAATTGGTATTGTTACAATTTCCACGGTTAGAATCGTTTAATAATAATAGAATCATCGTTTAATAGTTGTTCATTTTTGTCAAACCATCAACTATTTTGGTTGTTGGTTATACATGTTGGGGCCCTTGTTTTGAAATTCAACAGATTTTGAGTTGCGGCTAGTACATGGCGGAACGCAACCACGGTAGGTAGAAATATGTCAAGGTTGCGAAGGAGCAAAGGACAGGTGTCACGGCTGTTGTGGGAGCAAGCACAGATGGCGGAAGAGCACGGAAGGAAACGAGCAGTGGAACTCCCAATGAACAGAAAATAACAGAAGACAACCGAGTGAGAAGAAAGGAGGAACTGTCAGTCGCGTTGGCAGCAGAACAAATAGGTAGCTAGCCAGCGGATAGGGAGGTTGGTGTAGAAGGGAATAGGCAACCAGGAGCCGCAGGAGAGCTTTGTATATGTTGTACTGGTCTCCATTCCTATGTGTTTCTGTATTTCTCTCTGTCCAATAGGACTTCTTGTATTCTGTTCTTTTCATGCTCACGCAGTTGAGCCTTGTAATAGTTTGTCACTGATAGCTGATGCTTAATATAATCAGAAGTGTTGTTTCGAGTATCTGTTATGGTTTTGAATGAAGGGTTTTGCAAGCACTTTTAAAATTTTATTTATTGCAAGTCTGAATGCATTTCTGAGAGATATATGTTATGGAAAATTGTATTACGGCTGTTTAGACTTCCAACATAACTTTGATTCAACTATATCAATATTGTTGTTGGGGTGATACTGATCGACTCCCTACCATAGTAAGGTCATGGCACGCCTCGGGTGAGACTCTCGGCTCTTCGGAGCTGGGTGCAAATGCCGACGTGAAGCTAGACTATGAAAGAAACCTTGTTGGCCCTTAACCTGAACCTGGGTCTTCTCTGCGAGACCTATTCTCTCGCCAACAATACAATTTTCCAGTTTAAAAAAAAACCACTTTCCAAATTTCGGTCGGCCAGTCTAGGCTCCCCTAGCCACTAACGAGGCACCACATGGAACCATTTGATTGGGAATCTACCTCACTCCTATTGGGCCACTTAACACTCCTAACCTTGGCGGGGTGCTTCCAGATATGGAAATTTTTCCAAATGTAGCAGTGCCGCTATATTTATCTGGTAATACGCTAAATTTAGTCAAAGCCCACAAAATTTGAATGGACTGCCCAAGTTATCAAAGTTTCAAAATTTATCTAGCTTCCTGATAAATCCTGTCCTTTAGTCAACTTTGATAAAATTTTTTACTGGAAATAACTTTCACATAGGAGTCAGATTGAGGTGCCATTTTTGTTGTTGGAAAGCTAATTGCAACACACTCTTCAATCTAATGCTAGTTTCATTGAGTTCTGAAGACTTAAAGTTTTGAGGCATTAGGGATCCACTTGGATCAATGCATGCATGCGAGGTTTTTTTTTGGGGGGGAGGGTGTTCCACATCCTCCAATAACCCCTACCACTAACCCTCTTGAAGGGAGATCATGTGGATACCCTCATGCACACCCTCTTGAAAGACAATGGTATGGGCAATCTCATTCACATTCATTGATCATGCCCATCCTCATGCACACAAATTATTAGTCTCAAATCCCCCCAACCATCCAAGTGAGGGTCTGCACACCCACACCCACCATGAACATTCACACCCAGAACCATATTTGTGAAAAAAACTCACATGCGTGCTCTCACCCTCTACCCTCACCTAACCTTCACTTCTCATCTTCGCACAATAACCTAACCATTGTACACATGTTCACTACACCTACCCTTGGGAAAGGTGATGTTGTTCCCCACAGTCTAGGAACCTTCACCATTCCCAATGTTGGGTGAGGTAAGTTTATGCATTTGCATGTTAGGGATGAGGGATGGTGGGTTGTTACTAGGTGAGTGTGCACATTTGTGTACACATACACATGAATATCTTCATCCCCACCCTCTTGAGGTTGAGGATATGCACCCATTGTGCACAAACTTAACCCCCATCTCTAAACACATACTTGTATATCATCTCCTCCAAAACCTATTAAGGACGGGGAAATGCACATACATACATATCCTCACCCCCAATGACCAATGATCTCATGAAGCACTATGTATCAAGGGTGGGAGGTGATCCTCCCTCTCATGAGGAGGTATGTATGAAGGGTGGGTGGTGATCACCACCCATCCTCTTATGGGATAAGATACACTAGAAAGGATAGGAAAATAAGATATGCATTTGTATATGTACACATGTGTATATATTCACCCAAAACTAACCACCCTCTTGGGTTTAAGTATGTGTAGGAATGGTAGTGTAGATGAGAATATCAATGTGTGCACAAAGATTCATACACATGAAAATACTCAACCCCCACCACCCACCATGATATGAATTTGTATGAAAAGGTGCATACAAATACATATCTTCACCCCCCACTTCCCACCCTCTTAAGGGTGAGAATATGCACAAATGATGGGGTGTGAATATATTTATGCCTTCACAAGGACAAGGTTGCACACATGTGCATATCCTCACCTCCTACCCTTTGTGAATATCCTAAATTTCCAAGAGGGTGAAATTATGCATGTCGTCAACCCTTGGGAGGGTAGGGGGTGATAATATGCATGAATTCACACCTAGCAATAATACCCCCTTCTACGAGGTTGAAGATATGATCCATAAATGAGGGAATTATAACCAACTCACTTCACCAACATCGATCTTATGTAGAAGTATTTTTTTTATCTCTCTCTCAAACTTGTGTAAACAATATGTTTTGCAAAAAGGGAACTATTCCTTTGTTTTCTTTCTTAGTACAAGGAAATTTGTTCTTCTTATGGGTACAATAAATTTTTTCCATGTGACCCCCACTTTAGATGATTCCCTAGCTTCTTCTCTATGTAAATTACACACAAGTAGTTACATAATTGTGCTATGAAAAACAAATTTTTACCTGCAAGCATGTTTCTCCTTTTTAATAATTAACTCAACAATGGAGTAGCCCACTCTTACTTCTATACTTGGAAAAAATTCACACACGTTAAAAAACATTACTTTTTTGTCAGGGAAGGAAATGTTTGCATAAGTTCCATCACTTAGACTAATGTGGGTCATTTCTTTATCTTCTAAAAGTGTACCAAAATCAACTACATAGTTTGAACTCTCATATAAATAATATATTTAAAAGGCTATGCATAGGACAATTGATAGGTTGATAGTTGAATTTCAAAACCAGGTCAAAAATTTTCTATATCATCAAGAATTGTAGAAATACCACTTGGCCTATTACTAAATCATATGCCTTCTACAATCCATTTTAGAACTTGTAAAAATGTTCAAGTAGAAGGCACAATTATTTCCTTGCATTGTGATGTTTTTCATGTCATATCAAACCATAGTACCTACATAACATCTATCAACTCAATTATATTGAAACCAACAGGGGCCTTCTGTATCATAGATTATTGGATACGAAAAACCATTCCAAGTCTTTCACTTTAAATAAAATTTCCCCATATGTACAAAAACCACAATCAAACTTCTTTTCTCGATGTAGATATGTATCTCTATTTTCCTCGACGGAAATATTTGTGGTCTATGTTGAGTGAGATCTCTAGTTATACATAGTTCACCATTGAGCAATATGATATGTCCAACAATATATACTTGTAGAGCAAACTTGGAAATGAATTAGCCAACAAAAGGTCAAGTCATCCAGAGTAAGATGAATCAACTAGGATTTCATTTAAGTTTATTTCCAAGTGAATGAATTGACTAGGATATGAAATAATTTCTATTCTAATTCTTTTTGGTTCTCATGTATTTCAAATTCCCAGAAAGATAATTAAAATTCCCAACTACTAGTTGTAATGAAAAAAAAACTAAATCCTTGGTGTTTATAAGTTGTGTGTGACTCATACAACCCTGCAGGTGGGAGTAAGTGTCACAAGGAGGTTTAGTTCACCGTAGGCAATGTGAATCAACTCAGTGTTTTTCTCAAACAATAAGGATTCAACCTAACAAATTTGATTTGACTTAGGGAGTAGGATCAAATGGATTTGTGGAAGAAGAGTATTCTCAAGTAATTTAAATTATAACATAAGAAAGTGAAATTCCAACCTAGGAAAGCTAAATTGACCCAAGCTAGTGGTCATTCAACCCAATAAATCTAAATTCAACCCTAGGAATGAAGAGATGGTACAAATTAGTGAGAAAATTCTCCCAATAGCCATTAATACTGAGATTAGCGATTTACTACACATTTGAAACAACTCCATAATAAAAGAATCTGATCTCCTATCTCTGAAATGGATGTACATAAGTGATTAAAGAGCCATTGGGTTGGTTTACTAGCATATGGGGATTGTATCAATGGAAACAAAAACATGCAAAATAGTTCCCCCTTGCCAAAGAACATACAAATAGTCATTAAACTAAAAACAAAATTTCATCACTAAGATAGAGAAAAACACATAACAATGAATTCATCCATAACAACTTAGAGTTTACCTTGGAAACCAAAATGGGAAAATTAGCCTTGAGTGGGGGCTTAGTCAACATTTTTTAGTTATAAGGAATTCTTGGACCATTTTCCGTCCTCATCTCCTTGGACAAAAGACCCATTGAGATTGAAAGTGAAGGAGGAAATTCCAAGAGATGGGGGATAATCAGGATACCAATAACAATCGCACTTCATTTCCCATTCCTCAAACTTCTATCCTTTTTCTTCTAATTTAAATTATTTTTTTCCTCTCATATTTTCCTCATTCACTTTTATAATTATTGTTTCACATAGTTTACTAAAATTCATTAATTGTTGAATTAATATTGTTGGTATATGTTGAGAAATCAATAGGGAAGCAAATTAGGGTCAATGTCTCTTAGTTGATAATTTCTTGTGAATATGTCTTGGATTATTATTACTTTTATAATGTTCTCTTCATCAAGAAATTATCAAAACATAAACCATGAAGATCACAAAGAGATAATGCACACAAGATATAGGCTCCAAGCTAGGGAAGAACCCCAAAAGGGGAAAACCCAACCAATCTTCTCTTCTTATAGATCAAGGTGAGAAATACAAGACCAAAAACCAAGACCAAGACCTACCACAAGACCCAAGTCACCCTTCCTTCAAGCCTTTCTCAATCATGTTAAATACAACCAAGTCAACGATGGTCAAATCTCTTCAAATCAAAATTTTAGAGCTAGAACTTCACAGACTTTCCCCAACACCTTCACAGAAACAAAAATTTGGCTTGTAATTTGTAGATTTTCCCCAATACTCCACATGTGCGAATAGGGACAAATAAAAGTCTGATTTTCTCCCTTATTGACCTTCTCTCTCTCTCTCTCTCTCCCCTTTGAATTTTCTCTATTCTTCCTTAGGTGTTCACTTATCTTCTTTCTCTTTCTTGCATAGAAGTTGAAGTTCCCAATGTGTGTCCAAATGAGGTTGAACTTCTCTCTATATATACACATCTAGGAGGTCAAATTGTCCCTTCGAGGGTGGGCTGACTTGGACTTCTGGGTGAAAAAATGACTCTTTTGACTCAAATAAAATTATTTTTATTTTTTGTTTCAAAATTCCAAATGGGACTTGACTCAAGTACAGTAGATTGACTCACGGATTTTTTATTTTTATTTTGACTCAATATACCCTAGAAGCATGAAGAGCATGATTTACTAATATAATAATAATAATAATAATAATTTAGTTTTCTTCTTTTGCATTTACATGAAATATACAATGACAAAAGTATAACTATAATTATTAAGACCAAACCTAGTTACATTTTCCAACACTCCCTCTTAACTAGGGAGGTTTTCATAATTACACATCAGGATACAAGGATACTCTCAAATTGAAATATTCTCATAAGATGAATTCATATTGATAAGCATCATCAATCATCGTCATTATCATAACTAAAATTTTCAATTACAAAATAGCAAGGACTTGAATAACAAGCTCTAACTCTCCATTAGATTATAGCACAATGACGAGAGGCATACATTTGGACACCAGCACCACTGCATCTCAAGAAACATATCCCATCCATATATTCACCAGCTATGTCCTTACAAGAATATTCTTATCTTGGATTCCCAATCATCAAAGAATATCATTCCTCTTCAAGTAATTTTATCTTGGATACCCTGTCCTATCCTCAAAGACTATTGGTCCTCGATAATACTTCCTATATTGGATTATAAATCCTCAAGGAGTATCAGTCCCAAATTATTATCCAATCCTCCATTCTCCCTACTAGTTCCTTCACTAGACTTATGACTATTAGTCCCAGTCTAGTGCATGACACATGGAGAATATGATGTCCCTAATCACTCCCTCTCAGCAAGGGAGGAGATCCTTACTCCCTATAAACCAGGTAGCCATAATCCACAATCCTCAACTTGTCTCAATCATCAGCTACCTGTTCTTCCATGGAGATCTATTTGTTGCTGCAAGGCTCCTATATTTCATCACATCATACCGAGCTTCGACATTCCTGGATGTAAAACATTTTTATGTATCCAAACTCTTTTACAATCTATCTGTGTGACAAGTTTTTTACCATCATCTTTTAAGAACTCATATTATTTTCCACTTATCATTAGTGATGTATTTGAAATTAATATAACTTATCAAAACAATTGATGTAGAGCTAATTATATCTCCCTCTTTCCATCCGAGGAAGGTGAAATTCTTTTCGATCAATATTGAATCCATTATTATATCATTAAGTGATCAACAAAGTATATCATGGCGTCCTATATCAATTTTCTGCTTTTCCTTCCTTAATAATGTGCATACTTATGCCATATATTCTTCCTAGAAGTCATACCATATAGAAAACATAATGATGTATTTACTTATCATTAGAGTTTAAAAAACAAGTGATGTTACTCCAAATTTCAGGCTCTAAGATTCTTCAAGTTATATGGGTCCCTTTGATGTCGACATTACTTTATTCCTTACATTCTTTAAGAGACCATATCAGATGTCGATCAATATTAACATATGTTCTTCCCATCGGTAATGCTACTACATATCAAACAACCATATGGAAGAGTCTTGAAAAGACATATCATGCTCATGCTATCAAGTATATTTATGATCTACTCTTATTTTCAAATCCACCTAAAGATACAAGTCTTCCTTTTAATGAATATCCCTCTTTTCTAAAGATATGCATATCACTAATTTTTATATTACCATTTATTTTACTTCCTTTTAAATGAATTTATCCTTTAATTTTCTTTGAAGATGATGTGTTGTGAATGATGATATTCCTTCCTTAAGATGAGAAATGTTCCATCTATGCCTTCATGCTACTTCTAGACTATATTCATACTTTCAAACTTCTAGATTGCTTTGATGTTGGTTCCATGATATTTTTAGTGGAATATTATCCTGCCAAATTACTGTGATTCTTACATACAATGAAGAAACTTATATAATGTTGCATACTGATCTTGAATTTACTGGTGGTTTTGTTACTGTGGTGGATTCTTGTAGTATTTTTCTGCTAAATGAATGCTTCTAGATCAACATGATAAAATTGCAGTTGTTGCATGATCTATGCAATGCTATATAGTCCAAATCCTTCTATCCTTTCTTTGCTTAAATGTTTAGATGACTGCTTCTAACCTTTTGTTAGGATGAAAGTGACAATGTAGACTCTAACTCTTTAATTATTATATGCTTCTTTTCATGATGCCATAATTTTCAAAATCCAATACTCTTCTACAAATGTAAATGCTTGTGCTACTTTAACTACCATCTTATAATAAAAGAGAAAAAATAATTGTAGACCTGGTAGTGGTAAACTAACAATAATAGAGATCCTTATGTTATTTAATATTTGATTTCTTTTCTTGTTATTCATTTTCTTTTACAATATGAGCTCCACTTATTTTTTTCTTCTTCTTTTTATGAGGATCCTTGGGAAAATCCATTTTAAAGTGTCCATATTCATTGCACCCAAAGCATTGTACTTTGGACATGTTTCAACCTTCACGTGGCTAATTATTGTTGTTGTATTTTCGACAAGGTTAAAATCTTCCAATTTTTCCAAACTTCTTCTTTGACCTAGGAACAAAATCTTGAGACTTTTCATTGTTAGGTTCAGTGTCATCCATGGCTTTCAATATTGATTCTTCTAAATTACATAAAGCCCATAGCTCATCAAAATTTGGATTTTGTTTTCTAGAATACATGCTTGCTAGAAAACTACTCCAATATAAAGGTAGAGCATTGAGTACACAAGTAGTTAATTCATAATCATATATGACTTCTCCAAGCCCTTGTAGTTGATCCTTCAATTTTGAGATTTTCACAAGGTATGAGGCCAAGTATTCACCTTTTGAAAACCTTGTTTTGTAAATTTGATTTCTCAAAGATATTTTCTAACATGTAGTATTGACGACGTATAGTTTTACCAATTTGTCATAGATTGCTTTATATATGCCCAAATCTACAACAAAGGGGATAATATGATCTTTGATGGAATCAATGATAATTATTTGATCCCTAAATTTTCCTTTATTATACTTTGCCAATTCTTGAGTCTTGACCTTATCTGGTTCTAAAATTTTTCCTAGAACAAGATGCATGACTTCATTTTCTATGAGGACCAAATCAATTCTCTTCTTCCAAGCATGGAAGTTTAATGTCCCGTCAAGTTTGTTTCCTTCCTTAAAAAAATATACCATCTCTTTTGAGGATAGAGATATGGAGTGTAATAAAGCAATTAATAGTAAAAGGAGTGAAGTGCTTGATGATGATACCCTCAAGTATCTTGATTCTTCCAAGAATTTTTGATGATTCCTAGACTCTTTAGAGATGTCCCTGAATGATGACTTCTAGGATGGCTATTATATTTGTATCTTCAAGCTGCTTCAATGATGATACTTCTAAGAATGTAGATGAAGTTTCCAAGAATCTTGATGCTTATAAATATCTTCAAATATTTTCTCGAGATATTTATTCTATAAATGGGTCTTCAAGATGCTATGGTAACTACTTTAATGATGGATGATGAGTGCACACGTGCTTCCAATGATAAGAGAGCGAAATAACTGCTATAATAGTCTTCTTAAAAAGTGAGTAATGATGCCTTTTTGAAAATTATGTCCTCAAAGTAGCTAATGAAAGTGTCTTCAAATAAGCCAACAATAGCGATCTTCAACTTGTCTTCTCCTCCCTTTAGATTTGATACCATGTTGAGAAATCAATAGGGAAACAAATTAGGGTTGATTTCTCTTACTTGATAATTTCTTGTGAATATGTGATGGCTTCTTGTTACATTTATTATGTTCTCTTCATCAAAAAATTATCAAAACATAAACGATCAATATCAAAAAGATACGATGAACACAAAATATAGGCTCCAATATAGGGTAAAACCCCACAAGGGGAAAACCCAACCAATCTTCTCTTCTTATAGGATCAGATCAAGGTAAGAAATTCAAGACCCAAAAGCAAGACCAAGACCTCCCACAAGACCCAAGTTAGCCCTCCTTCAAGAATTTCTCAATCAAGTCAAATCCAACCAAGTCAATGATGGAAAAATCTCTTCAAATAATAATTTCAAACCCGCAACGTCACAGAGTTTCCCAAACCCCTTCGTAGAGTTTCTCCAACACATTCGCAAAAACAGAATTTCGGCCCTATAATTCACAAAGTTGCCCCAATACTTTGCAGGTGTAAACAAAGACAAAAAAAAGGTTTGATTTTCTTCCTTCTTGAGCTTATCTTTCTCTCTTTAACTTTTTTCTCTTCTTCCTTAGGTTTTCAATTGTTTTCTTTGTCTTTCTTGCACAAAAATCGAAGTTTCCAATGTGTGTCCAAATGAGGTTAAACTTTTCTCTATATATACACATCCAAAAGGTCGAATTGTCCCTTCTAGGTCTGACTTCTCCAGGTAGGTCCGACTTGGTCTTGTGGGTGACAAAATGACTCTTTTGAATCAAATACAATTACTTTTCTTCTTTCTTTCAAAATTCCAAATGGGACTTGACTCAAGTTCAATAGATTGACTCATGAAAAAATTTATTTTCACTCAATAAAACCTAGAAGCATGAAGAACATGCTTGACTAATGACATAATAATAATAATAATAATAATAATAATAATAATAATAATTTATTTTTATTTTTTTGTTTTTACATTAAATATACAATGACACAATTACAATGATAATTATGAAGACTGAATGTAGTTACTGTTTCCAAAAATATAAAGAATTACAATCATTCATTAGTTTGGCTCTGTATCATATCACACCTTCCCATTGAAAGGATTAATGGATTCCAAAATATCAAGAAAATAAATATGGATTGGTGTGTGTTTTGACCACTTCATTGGAATGTGGCTTTGAATATAACTCTTAGCTATAACTCATACGTTGGCTCTGGATTTGGCTCTAGTTTTTCCTCATGACTTTGGTCCTAAGTATGGATGTTTATTTTGTTATCAATTTTTATTGTAAGGTATACTTCTACTCACCAAATCTCAACTTTAAGTGATCTTCATATATAAAATTTATAATCAACACGCATTCCCATCTCCCTCCCAAAATTGGAGATGGTCCATATTGGAATTCAATGAAGCCCACTTGAATGTTCATATGTGTTTAGTGTAACCCTAACATTGTACCATCATGTAATAATTGTATAAGATAAGTGTGGTCTACATTCTACTAATAGGATTAGTTTCTTCCCAATATGGAAACAACTCTTCAATAACTACACCAACTTGCACGCACATCATGTAGTTCTTAAGAAATATCTCAAGATCGTTAACCTCAATGAACCAATTAGATGTAAATATTCAAGGTGGAGTTATTTATATGAAATATAGAAACAATAATTAGATTGTGGCTATTCTCAACATCAAATTGTTGTCCATCTTATGGTGGAATTGACCTCTTATATTTATATACCTCCTTTGGTAGCTGCTACTCCTTGGATTGGAGATGTAAGAAACACTTCATATTATGCAATATTCACTATCCACACTCTTATACTAGCTGTGTGGTTTCTAGGGTAAATATTTAGATGAAGTTTCCAACACTTTCATTCCTAATGACCACTCAAATTTCAATGGTGGAAAATTTATTAGAATTTTTGTATGGAATTATCATGATATTCCTCCTCTCCATTTTCCTTTGGGTTTGTTTCTAGATTGGGGAAAGTTTCTTGCCATTATTTATTTGGAAATGTTCAAGAATATGGCATATGACTAGTAAAATTCCTCAAGATGACATTTCTTATTGCAAATGAGAAAGCCTTTGAGTACCGACAACTAACCTATTGTGGCCTTTCCTCTTGTAGTAGTTGAAAAATAAGATTTCATGTTTGAGGCATACCTATTGGTATTATTCTTATTCTTTCCCTAGCTATTTGGTTTGCTACTTCTTTTGAGTGATTATGTAAGTTATGTAGCATACATGACCAACCATTTTCCCATTAGGATGGTGGGGAACTGCAAGTTTCTCAAATTTCCCATTATTTCCACAATAATTACATAATTAACACAATTTTGATATTCTAATACATTCTGATAAGTTATACAAATGAAAATATGTATGTAATTTACATGAAAACTCATGTAATTCACATGTAAACAATATATAGTTATATAAACATACAACTTATTCACATTCACATAGTTTTAAATAGTAAATTACATATATACACCACAAACAATAATACATAAACCATACATAAGAGGGACATTCCTCCCAAGCATAGGCTCTTCCAATTATTTTAATGGAAAGTGTTACATGATTCCTAAAACAAGGGTTAGCCGAAAGACTATCCTAGTGGTTGTAGCTAGGAAAGAAGACAAATGGACTAATTTTAAACCTTTGAGCATTGTATTTTATTGAACTAATATAGTACTAGTCATAGAAATAGATTGAAAATGATTTTAGAAGACCAAATAGACACATAATCAACAAATAACTCAGCAAAATAATCTCTCTTGTACTTGTCATTTTCAATTCTCTACTCATGTACTTGAGAATGTTTTGATATCAATGAAAATAATTCTTCTATTTTCAATCTAAGTGTGTCTTAGAGGGATGATTTCCCTTGGGTTAGGGCCCAACCCAAGCAAGGCTAGTTTATCTCCTTTGTACATCTCTAATATGCATTTTCTTTCCTATACTTAGTTTAGCAATATTTCCTTGTTTTCTAGGAAGATTTGTTTATCAGAAAAGTTTCTTTTGCAGGTTTCCCAATCATATTTATTGTGGGAAGTGTAGTTTTAGACCTTGTGCTCGCAAGAAAAAACATAATTTTTCTCCTTATGCAATATCTAGATCTTCAATTAACTTTCCTTTTTGCATCTTTGTTTTTTGCAATTGAAAATTTGTTTAGTGGTATTTTCAAGCATAAAAGATCATAGTATTTCTTGCGCGTAGGTAATAATATTGGGCTGCAAGGCTGAGAACTATAATTTTCACTTTTCATCCTACCATCAACACCCTCCCTCCCTCCTCAACAACTTCTTCAAGTAGATTATTCAGCGAGAGCTCATTCCGGATTTGTTAGAGGCCGTTGTTTACCTTTCTCCTTGTGCAATATGAGCTCTTGAGGGGAACTAAACTTGGAAAGGACCTAATACACCCTTATTATACATTATCCAACCTTTCCTTTACTTCAAATCACCACATAAGTCCACGAAGTTCTCTTAGATGTGATATTTTAGAAAAACAGGGAAATCCTGTAGTGCCATGTATCGATCTTGTAGCACTACTCATAAACCCTCCAAACTCAACCATAATTTCTGTTTGAGATTTATGTTTTCATATTATCCCAATAAAATGAATCCTAGGCTTTGAAACAAAGCTTGAGGAATATCAGATACCACCTAAGAATTTCTTTTCCATCAACGTAATTCATTTATGCAATTAGGGTTAGTAAACAAGTTCAAGAATTGTATGGTACAAGGATGGTTTACATGGTTACTTATTGAAGAAACTAATGAAATTTATCACTAGAGTATGATTTATTTTGAATGAAACCATTTATAATTGATTTCGTGTTCTTTATTTTAAGCAACTAGACTAGGTATTCTTTCTCTATCTTTTGTTTCCTGTCATAGGTTAGCGTTTCAATTTCAAGCATTTCAATTCCTGCAATTAGGTTAGAATCTATTTTTATGAAACATTTATATTTATTGAAATTATATTAGAATATAATTTTATGCAATATTTACATTCCTTTAAATATATAAGAATTTATTTTTATGCAACATTTTCATTCTTGCAAGTAGACTAGAATTTCCTTTTATGCAACATTCTTTCCTTCTTGCAAAAGCTAGATTTAATTTGTAGAATGGTATTTGTACACCTTATTTTGATTCACTGCCTCATAATTGCTTGAGTATAACTTAGCTTACTATGCATACAACATTTTCACCTCTTAATTTTGTATGAATCATAGATTGATAAATTAAATTTAGTAGCCCTAAGAGTTGCAACATTCTTATTGCAATACCAGATCTCATCATTTTTTTCCATCGTTGTCGGGGAGGTGTCCAAGTAGGTGTTGATTATTCTTTGGTTAGATATATTTTTCCATTTTATTTCCTTAAAAATAAAATAATTTTATTTTCATTAATTTTTATTTATCTAGAAAGATAAAAAAAAAAAAAACAGAAAAAGAGAGAAAAACACCAAAAAAAAAACATATTTATTTCATGCCTCTTAGGGTTAGGGTTAAGCCAGGGAAATTTCTTCCAAAAACGCCCAATCCAATAGGAAATCAACCATCACTCTTATTTGGTGACTGTGGACCTCCTACTCTGATGACAGAGAAATTAAAGAACCCTTTAGGCCAGTAGCCATAAATATTTAAAGAACCCATAAGCGAGGAAGAACCTAAATCACCTACCCAAAAGATGGCAAAAAATAGGAAGCCTAAGTTATTTCCTATCAGAGAAACTAATGGGGAAGCCAAAATATAAAACATAAGCCCCACTTCTCTCCCACGCTTCCATGAACTAACTTCTAAGGAACCTGATAAATTCATGTTTGAGTTTGTTATGGTTTGTAGAAACTATGATTACACTTTTGATGAGCATCAATTGAAGTTGTTTCCTTCCACCCTCAATGATGCATCCTTGTGCTAGTTCATGAGCGTGGAAGGAGGAAAAATTTCCACTTCGGCTCAAATGCAAAAATATTTCAATAAAAAATATAGGTATTATTGTATAACAAGGGACACAAAATAGGAGATCTTTAGGATGACCCTAGGACCATATGAATCCTTAGAGGATTATGAAGAAAGGTTTCAACTCAACTATAGAAGAGATAGCTGCACCCTTGACCCAAAATCACTAAATAATGTACTTTACTAGGGGATTAGAGAGGATTTGATTAACACCCTTAATATGTTTTTTGGTGGATACATTTACCATCTGACTTATGAGGACATCAATACATTATTTAAGAATCATTATAAGGTGTCAAGGAAGAGGGGTAGGTCTAGTCAAGGCTCGGTAAATTCTCCCCCCTCTACCCCAACTATCAAGCATGAAATAGGTAGCATGCTAGAATATTTCAAGAGTGAAATGTTGCATATCTTTTCATTATAAATGGACACCATGCAGATTACGAAGAATCAAGAGGAGGCAGAAAGGGGACTAGCTATCTTTTGTCCTAGATGCACCAAGATGAACCCTAGAAATGAGTTCCCACTAAAAGTCATATAATTATACTCTTATTATTAAGAGAATCATACCAACAAGGCCCCTTATAGGGTGGCTTGGAGAAATTTTGTTTTGTCAATCAGAGTAGGCCACAAGGTCCTCATCCATAACAATAAGGAATTAAAGGTTTGCACTACTCTCCTTTAAATAAAAATAAGAGTGCACCTTTTCAACCTTGGTATCCTCCAGTCAACTCATGTTGGTCCATGCTTACCCCTTGGATTCATCCACCTCAACCTATCAGTCCACCCTCCCATCCATATCAATCTCAACCTCCTCATTGGGGTAATCCTTCATAGGGATGGAGGCCTTAGGAAACCCAAGTACATGTCTTAATGCCTTATCCTCCTCCTAAACCAAAAATACCCCATAATAATCCACCCAAGAAACCTTATATGCTTTCCCAGTCAAATCTAAAACCCAAAAACAAGCAGGTCCAACAGGTCTTTTTGGTGGATTTATATGTACTCTAATTCCAACATTTAATTATCGAATACGGTATCATAATACTTAGAGATGCAAGCACAAGAAACACAGGATTAGAGCCTATTATAGCCTATGATAACAACTAACACTATAAATAAATAATAACTAAGGATTATCATTTGTCACTAGACTGTGGGACTCTAATGATTATTAGGTTATAAACCATAATCTTTCATTACCAAGAGAAAATGTTCATGTGGTTTTATTTATGTAGCTCATTAGATCTTGAGACATCAGTGGTTCTAACCTTATAATCTTGCATACAAAAATCCATTAAACATGTTGTAGAAAAGTAAATTTCGACCACTATAAGGAAATGTGTGCGAGGAAAATAAAAAAAACAAGGTAATAAAATACAAGAAATGCATTAATAAAATATCAAAAATTAATGCTAAGCAGGATTAGAGATATATTGTAGGTTCATATTCATTGTATGAATCTTTTACCAAGTAGTTGCAAAGCTCCAATCAATTAAAGAATCCTAAACTGTAAATTACATATTTTTTAATACCTTGTTCTAGTACAAAACCTAGTACCGAATTGAGTATAGAAAGTTTGGAAATTGAAGTTCTGAATATTTTTAGAGAATTATATCTTACATAGCAATGGAACACATAAAATATGTAGAAAAAAAACACATAAAACATATAAAACACGAGAGACACAGATATATGTGGTTCACCCAATTTTGGCTATGTCCACCTCGAACAACTAGTCCTTCCTTTATATTATACAACAAGATGAAGAGAACAAACTACAACATATCCACTATAATATCCTCTATTCTTTCTCACAGTCCCCCTTTTTTCTTCTCTCTCATAATAAACATACCATACATAGCTGTAATACAATACCCTCATATGAAACGAGGGGTTTTCTTCTAGGGGAAAAAAACCTAAATTAAACATAAATTATACCGTCAGATAATCCGCCTAATGAACGACCGAGATTGACTATGAAATTACAATATTTTACAAGGAAATTTTAAATCTGTTTTAAGCTTCGGGGGTGCTGCCCCTGAAACCCCCTGCCTTGGGGGGGGAAGAGCAAATTTTTTGTTTTTAAATTTTGAATGAAGAACAAATTTTTGGGTCAGTGAATGTGACAATGGCGGGCAAATACACTGCCGTTAACTATGGTGAGTAGCGGAGCTACCGAGGTTGCGGGGGAACAGGATATAGCTGAAGAAAGCGGATGCATAAGAGGAAATGAAGAGAAGATACAATAGAAGACAGAGAGCAGAACTCATAGACAACAAGTGAGAAGCTGAAGAAGAACGCAAGAGGAACTAGCAGTTGCAATGGCGGGTGAATAAATAGCCGTCACCCAGCCGAAAGAAGGGACATAGATGTAGAGAGATTGAAGAAGATCGAGCAGATGTTGTAGGAGAGATCGGTTCCGAGCATGATATCTTCATAGTTCCTAGGCTTCTCCTATCTATCTTTCTATCTTATGAGACGTCTGTAACAGAATTGTAAGCTCTTCCTATGGAGCGATGTAACTGAGGATCTGGTTGAAGGTTATCAATATATTTTCAAGTTGCTGTCTTACTATATGAGTTGCATGCATGTAAGATGTTTGTGATGCCTTAAAATTTTATTTGCTTAGTATTTTTTCAATCCTCTGAATGTTCTTGCATATATGATGATGTTTATGAAATCAATTCTATATTAATCATGAGTTGCGGATCCTTCCACTGCTATCTATCTATTCCCATTCTGCATGTGGTCGCGGCATGCCTCGGGTGAGACTCTCTGCTCTCCGGAGTAGGGTGAAAATGCTGACGTGGTTTTAGACTATAGTGGATTCCCTTGTTGGCCCCAACCTCTGAACCTGGGTCTTGCCTGCGAGACCTGTTTCTTTGCCAACAAATGGTTTCGTTGCTGGGACCCTACACGTTATGAGGGGAACTAGATCATGGTATCGAGGGTCTTTGAAGGAGAAATACATAGATGGTGGGATAACCATCTGGATCAGTTTATTGCTCAACAAGCAGAGTTGACGAATGATAAGGAGAAGGTGCTCAAGGATCTCATCCTTTTCTCAGAATCTGCCAGTGATACCTATGAGATCCTCTAGGGAAAATTCCCTAGCGACCTCTATAATTGGTTGCGGAGGTTGCAGACCAAGGTACCTAGGGATAGCTTGAGGAAGATAAACCGCAAGTGGGTGCACGAGGATCTGGTGGCTCTGCACCGACTAGATACTGAGTTGACCCGCGTGGTGGATTTCTGGGTAGAGACTGTTGGGGTTCCCATGTTTTGGAAAGGTTGGCAATACCAAAAGATGAGACAACATCAAACCACTTTCAGGCCTCAGGATCTAGCCCTCCTGGGCCCAGAGAGGGATCTCTCTATGATTGTCAAAGGTATATGTCTTGGAAGTTTAGAGGTTAAGATATTAGGCTAGTTATAAGGCTCGGGGTTTGTTTGTTTGATTGTTTTTTTGGTTGTTGGTAATCAGGAAAGAAGGATTCAATATAAGGCAAGGCTGAGCAAAGAGGATTTTAGGCAAAGGAGAGATAATTCCAGGGAACATTCAAGACCATTGGGCAATGGAGTTAGGAAAGGATTTGCTTGCTAATCAATATACAAGCTTTTAGTTGGGCTAGTCATCTAAAGCATTGGATCTTAAAGATGATAGTGTGGCATGAAATGGTAAGAGAGGAGGAAACAATAAAGATTTAGAACATAAAGTTGAAAACTTGAGATCAGAAAGAGACTTTGAACTCTCAATGCTTCGGCCTCCAGCTGGAGGGATATTAGAAAGGTTCAATTAATTGAAAAGGATCCTAGTGAGATAGAGACAGAGTTCTAGACCTCCCAGTGTTCCCAATTCATTCAATTAAATCCTAACAAGAACATCTAAGAACAGATTCATTTAATTCATACATCAGATAGCAGGCAATGACATCCACTACACTGGTTAAATTAATCAAATCAAGTCTTAGATAACATTTAGTAGAAACATTAAAGGCAAGGAGAACATAAACATAGGGTACCTAACAAGGGTAAATCCTATGCCAGCATTCTGATGCGAGCCAAGAGAAATGAAATGAAATGAGATAAAACACGGTGAGATTTAAACCACTACCACAACTTTAGATCTAGATCGATTCAAAGAAATGTGCTTGTCATATTAAAAAACAACACCAAAGCAGGGTACAACATTACCACAGCTTGATATTCAGTTTGAAAACATCTTCCTCATCCTATCTTACAATCTCTTACACAGATTTATGTCTCAAAAGAAATAAGTTTGCAATTCTCTGATAACTGAGTAACAACCTTTACAATGAGTTTCTTCCTAAATTTTATAGATGAAAGATGAGCAGAGGAGGTAGGTGAAAACTAAATGTAGCATTAAAACTTCGAAAAGAAAGAGGGCCGAAGCCCATTCTGTTTTAAATCTTGTGTATTTATCCCTGGTGCTCCTTGGATGAAATGGTGGTCTTTGTTAGGCTTCCACTTACTCCAGGTATGCCCCTGATGTACTTTGGCTGCAGTACCCTGTAGTACTCTGGTGAATAAACAAAAAGGCAGATAAATGACTTTGAGGTCTGCCATGCTGCATAAAAAATGCTCTGGTAGCATAGGACTATTCCGTCAGGGTGGAAATCTTCTAAGGAACACGGTAAATAAGGGAACAATATGGGCGCTTTGTCCTTTCACAGGTAGGAATGTTCTGCTGATGTAGCTACCCTGATAGTATTGTTTTCTGTGCGCTGGGCCTTCCGTGTGATCCATGATGTCTTTGATCTGGTACTCTACCTTCAAATCATAGGATTAAGGCTCAAAATCTTCAATGAAAGGCCTTAAACACTCTGTTTTCCCACTGATACTCTTTTCCGCTTCCACGTTTTCCTCTGACTGCGAAATCTGTGCTTTAATGGCTCTGGGGAAGATTTTACAGAGTTTAAACTCTGTTCCTTTAATGCGAGCCCTATCATAACATCTTCTCAGACCTTTCTTCATGATTTCAGTTCCTGAAAATGGTCTGTTCCTGTGTTCTCTGTAATTGTAATAGAGACTGTGAATCATGGCGATTTTCCGCCGCTTGTACTCTGCAAAAACATGCAACACTGTTGTGAAATCCACGCATAGGGGAGGATGGCTATGGAGGACGGGAGAATGATAGCATGGAGGTGGTAAAAATAGTGGTTTTATATGAACCAAAGGTGAACAATGCAGTAATATGGTGTAAACAACGACTAATAGGGTTTTGGTGGAGAAATGCACGTGGACCGTTTGATCGTGGTCCGGTGGCGAAGATCGATAGTGGAGGTTTAATCAGTGGGATGGCTTATGAAGTTGTGTGGAATGCATAGAAATGAATTTCAAACATTAAACTTTAATGTATATCACGAGAGTTAGAACTTAGGCGAAAATGCAAAGAAATGAATGGACATGCAATGAAAATGATCGTGTGTGGTGGGACCCGGCATGGGCGGAGGGCGATTCATTTAGGACCGTTGGATCTCAGGAGGAGATCGATGGCTACGATCCAATCAGAGGGGAGAAATGGGAGGGTCGATAGTCCGATGGATGATGGTGCGATTAGATCATGACCGTTGGATCTTGGACTAACGGACGGTCGAGATTGGATCAAGGAAATTGCAATCGCAAAGGGCGGAAGATGGCAAAGGGGTTGAACAAGGATGATTGAGCGGGAGAGCAGGGCCATCTGACAACAGGATCTAACGGTGGAGATGCAATCAGCGGAGAAAAGAATAGAGCGACGGGAGGGGAGAGGGATAAATCTGAGCCGTTGGATCTGGAGGGATGGACGGCTCAGATCAGATCAGGGTATCGCAATCAGAAGGAACGGAGTAGTGTCACGGGAAAATTTGTGATTGCGATCAGAGCGGGAGTGCGATTAGCGTCGGGCCGTCCGATCAAAACGATAGATCAATGGTGGAGATCGCGGCGGAGGCCTTATAGACCGAAACTCAATCGCATCAGAGTTTTTTGTTTAACAAAGGAATGCACTTCACCCGACGGTGCGATTGCGATTAGCGCCCAGACCATTAGCGCTTGGTTCTGGGCGAGGGTCACGTGGGGAAGTGGTTTAAAGGGCTGGCGGAAAAGGGGCTAGGCCATGATATAATTTAAAAAGTGGGTTTTTGCCCATTTTAAGTGCATTTCAAGTCCAATGAAGGGTAACGATAAGGGAAGAAAGGGGAAATTAAACCAATCCAGGGGTGAATGTAGGATTTAAAGGGGAATTTGGGAGGATTTAGAGGGTAAAAGGGGGACTTTGACAAAGGGGAAAAAGGGTAAAATGGAGAATTTTGCAGAGGTACAAGGGGCAAATAAAGGCCTTTTGGAGCACAATTTTCATCATCAGTAAGGCTTATTGACTCAAGAACATTAGAGGGGAACAATCAAAGGGCAGGGAACATGAAGAGGCTTCAAGGATGATGTGTTTTCAAGAGAAATGCATTCCTTGAAGGCTCATAAAACAAATTATCCCCTTGCTTGCTTGTCAAGGAATTTATAGGGGGCTAATAGTGGCTCCACATGGGGATGGCTTCTTCTTGAAGGAGTCAAGAATTCAGAAATGATCTTTGGAGTAGGCTAGATGCCTGCTGCTTGAGCCACCTTTCTTCTTTGATTTTCAGCTGCCACAATTGTGAAGACGTCAATTTAGCAGAAAAAATATCCCAAACAATCTACCTACCCATCCTACAATCCTAGCATTCTTTCTTCTTGGGTGCATTTGGACTAGCAGACCCTTTACATTATTTTATTTTTTACAAACAAGAAAATAAACCCATTCTATTTCTACCCTTATTGCTCCATGAGACCAGATTAAACTGTTGGCCTCACATGTTTCTCTACCTAATCTAACATCTGCTGGGATTAAACTGTCCAACACATTTCTTCTCTATATTCTACGACAGAAATTTAAAAACAACCAAACTAGGATTAGACAGTGTAGTTTGCTGTGGATCCAAGGCATAAAGACAGTTGCACATGGACAAAAACTTGCAGAAAATTGCAAACAAAAATTTGAAGGCTTGAAATCTGAAGTTTTGAAGCATCCTTCCTTTCTTTGTGACTCAAGTTTTGAGCTTGTTAGAGTCACTTTCTTTTCTTCATTTCAGCTCTGATTTTGGGCTTGTTAGAGCTGATTCTTCTTTCTTCTTTGTTGGTCCAGGTTTTGGGCATGTTTGAACCAACTATCTTTACTTCCTTTGGCTCAGGTTTTGATCATATTAGAGCCGATATTTTTCACTTCAGAGGTTCATGTTTTGAGCATGTCTGAACCTCTCCTTTCTCTTTGTTTTTTGAAACATTTTCTCTTTTTCTTGAAAACAAGACACTGCAATGGTATGTACAATGGAAATGGAAACTGGAAATTGGAAATTAGCAAAAGTAGTGTTTGAGCATCTTGCCATTGACAGGACCCCCAAACAACTCTGTACCATCTAGTTCTTGTAGAAAAAACACATTTGGACCCACAGTGGCCTGGATGATGTATGGACCTTGCCACAAATTGTCAAACTTGCCGTGCTTTCCTTTGTCCTCTCTCCTTGAGTGCCACTTCAGAAATTTATCTCCAATTTTGAAATCAAAGGCCTTAGTTCTTTTGTCAAATAACTTCTTTATATTTTCCTGAACCTTCACAGCTCTGTTATAGACCTCCTCCCTTTTTTGTTGGAGATGAATTGTTTGGTTTATCCTTCTCACCATACTGTCTTCTTCTGTCTGAAACTCCTGGACCAGCTTAATTACTGGTACCCCAAGGCTGGTAGGAAACACTGCTTCTGTTCCATAGACAAGCTGGTACGGTGACATGCCAATGGATTTCTTTGTTGTAAGCCTGTCGGCCCACAGGGCATGCACTAACTTGTTATGCCATGACTTTTTGTTCTCTTCTAGAAGTTTTTTGATGATGGTCACCAGGCTCTTGTTTGATGATTCAGCTAAGCCATTACCTTGTGGGTAATAGGCAGTTGAATGATCGAGTGTTATTTGATACCTGTGACAAAAATCAACCATTTTATTGGATCCAAAAGCAGCAGTATTATCAGTGATTATTTTCCTTGGGCAGCCGACTATGACCTTCTAGGAACCTTATGATGACTGAATTTGTGGCATTCCTAGTAGGTATGGCCTCTATCCACTTAGTGAAGTAGTATGTGGCTGTTAAGATCCATTTGTGTTGTGCTTAAGAAGTGGGGTGAATTTCTCCTATGAAATCTAGGCCCCATTGCATAAAGGGACCTTCGACAGTTATGGGTTGTAGAGGTAAGGGGAGGATCTTTCTTTTGCCTTCAAAAATATGGAATTTGTGGCAGGCTATTACCATCTTATGGATATCATTAAAGAGTATAGGCCAATAGGAGCCAACTTTGAGTATTTTGTTTGCAGTGGATTTCCAGTTCAGGTGGCCTCCACACTCTCCTGCATGGAATTATTGTTTAATCCTTTCTGATTTAGACTCAGGCAAACATTTAAGAAATAGGCCATTTGCATTTTTCCAGTATAAGCCTTCATTCATTATGCAATAGCTTCTGGCCTTTAGCTTTAAGAATCTGGCATTGGTATTTGATAGTTCAGGAGGGGTATTGAGGTGTGTAAGCACATACAGAATGTCAGAATACCAAGGAGAGCTCTGAAACTTCTCCTCAACAGTGGGATCATACAATCCCTGCTGCTCATCCAAGGCATCTACCATGTTAATGTCAAGGGCTTGTAGATTTGATTCAACCATTAGTCGAGCTAAGCCTTGACCTTTGATCAGTTTGGTGGGTTTTATCTCAAGGTCATATTCTAAGATCACATCAATCCATTTTCCCCTCTTCCCATCAGGGTCTTGGGACAAGATATCTTTGACCACTATGCTAGGCACATAGGCTATGGTGTGGGAATGCAGAATGTACACCCTAAAGTCTTTCAAGGCCTTGACTAAGGCATAGGCCTGTTTTTCCATTATGTTGTATTTCAAGGGTGCATCTCTGAGAGCTTTGCTGAAGAAGGAAATGGGATGTTCCATTCCCTCTAGATTTTTCTGCAGCAGAACTGCAACTACTGTATGCTCGGATGCAAATGAGAAAATCAGAAAATCTTTTGAGAAATCGGGGCTGATTAGGACAGGAGCCCAGGTGAGTGCAAGTTTTACTGATTCAAAATATTTCTTTGCTTCAACATTCCATTTAAATCCTACACCTTTCCTTAACATGTTTTTCATATTCCTAAGGTGTTCTGCTAAGTTGGGAATAAACCTCCTGAGGAAGTTGATCTTCCCAATGAAGGACTGTAATTCTTTGATGTTTCTTGGGCGTGTGATTTGTAGTACTCCCTCAACTCTTTGTGGGTCTATCCTAATCCCCTTCTCAAATATGATGTGGCCAAGAAGCTTACCTTCTTGCAGCCCAAATACAGTCTTTTTAGGATTCAATGACAGACCGAACCTTCTACATTTTTCAAATACCTTTCTCAGATGTTTTAGGTGTTCTTCTTCAGTCTTGGAATAGACTGTTATGTCATCCAGGTAGATGACAATGAAGTGCCCTATCTCATCAGAAAAAGCTATATCCATCGCTCTTTGGAAGGTTGCACCAGCGTTCATCAGTCCAAAGGGCATTTTAACATACATAAAGGTGCCCCATGGAGTGGTAAAGGCTGTCTTGAGTTGGTCTTCTGGGATTACTAAGAATTGGTTGTAACCTGAGAAACCATCCAACAGGGAGATCTTTTTTGAGCCTACTACCTTCTGAAGAATGTGTTCCATTTTTGGCAAAGGGTAATTGTCTTTGAGTGAGGCTCTATTAAGATTCCTGAAATCTGTGCACAATCTGATCTCTCATGTTTTCTTTCTCACAACTATGAGGTTTGAGACCCAATCATAAAATCTCACAGGAACTATTATGTCTGCCTCATACATATTTTTAATTTCTTTTTCAACTGCAGGCAATTTCTTTGGGTTTATTCTACGAAGTTTTTGTCTAAAGGGCTTCTGATTTTATTTCAAGGGTGTTTTGTGCTGTATAATGTTCGTGTCATAGGCCTTCAAGTCCTCATAGCTCCAGGAAAACAAATCAATGAATTCCTTGAAAAGGTCAATGTATTTCTTTTTCATGTTTGCAAGAAAGGACTTAGCCAATTTAATCATTTTGGGTTTGTATTCAGTGTCTATGTTGCATTCCTCGACATCAGAGTCTGATGTTCTATGGTGGGCTTTTTTGATACATCATCAAAGTCAAAAAGATCCTCTAATTGTGCCAGACCTCGAGGTATGTTCTTATATTTGGTCTGCAGCACCTCTACTTCTTCACTATCTGCTTTTCCACATATTTCGTTTGGATTTCCAATCTGTTCATTTAAAGTGTTGATTTCTATGTTACAGGGTGGTTATCCCTCATTTGAGGACTCTTCACTTAGGTAGCTACTATTATATTTAGAATCTGAATCAGAAAATTCAAACTCGTCTCTGCCTACCAGGAAATCTTCAATCTGTTTATCGCCCTCAAAGACCTGCCAATATTTTTCATTGTCCAGCACTGCAGGTCTGAATTTGGTCTGAATGATGATTTTTTGGTCACTGGGAGGCTTGTGATATGAACTAGCCACACAGGCTAATCCATTTGCAATTACATTTTGACTCCTAGGGACAAAAACCAGTTCGTATTCTACAAAGGTTTTCAGTATGTCCATAGTGTCGTTCCTATATGCTCTCAGTCTAGGATGTTTCACGGTGTATTCACCATTCACCTGTTTAATGATCAAATCAGAGTCTCCATGCACAGTTATCCTACGGGCTCCTAATTTTTTCAATAGAGTTAAGCCTAGGATCAGAGCCTCATATTCTGCAATATTGTTTGTACATTTGAAGTGCAGGTTACATGCATGGCTTTCTGCGTAGTCACTCTCTGTGTTATGCACCCACACTCCTGCTCCTGTAGTTCTCTTGGTGCATGACCCATAAAAATTCATTTACCATAAAGGCTCATTCTCGGGTTTACCATTGTTTCATTCTTGATGTGGTGTATGAGCTTGCGGAGAGTGACTAATCAGTTGACTGCATTCTATTTCTGGTTTACTCTGAGTTTTTGTTTCAGTGCATTGTTCAAAGTTTTCTACGTCTTTCTCCCTCGAGTCTAGAGTAGCCATTATGTTAAAGTCCATAGGCTCTGTTTCATTGTGTGTATCTCTGCTTTTGAATCCTAACCCCTTCGTAGATTCATCATTGCAAAGGATGAAGGAGTCAAGGTCCGTGTGTACAGTGTATAAAGGTGAATTTTCAGGTTTTTCGGGGCTACTTACCAGGAATTTCATTTGTGCCTCCCTGTACAGTCTTCTAAGTTGGATAAAAACAGGAATTGTGGCATAAGCCCCATCCATCTGCATTGTTCCTTGCAGCTTAGCTCCCCATGACCTTAACAGCAACATGCCATACTTAGGTGGCACATCTGCCACTACAACATCCATGACCATGCATTTTGCTGGAATCTGGGTTAGGCTTACACACAAGTCTTTGATTAGGCTCAGACATTTTACTCTGCTAGAGTCAAATGAATATAGGTCTTTATAGGGACGAGTTATCTCTAGGCCTAATATTTCCATAACTATCTTAGGCATCAGGTTGTGTGAAGCCCCAGAGTCATGCATTGCATTGTGAAGGATCTTATCATGGATATTAAGACTGATATAAAAAGGGGGAACTACCCCCTCCTGAAATTTCCCTTCAATCTTGGGACCAAAAAAAAGGGCTGGTTGATCATCACTCAGATTCACAGTGTCACTATTCTCAGCTAAATTTAATGCTTTCAAAATTTGGCCTTTATATAAATCCTGAGTGGCCAGCTCAGAGAGTGGTACAGAGATTTTAATTTTTGCAATCTCACTCTCCAAATTGAAAGTGGACTGACTCTTTGGAATGTTCGACTTTGTTTTTCTAGCCACTACCTTGGTGGTTGAATCAGTGTGCTGACTCTCGTTATATATAGTGTTGATGACAGTTTTATTAGGAGCACTAACTGCAGTGCTAGTGCTTCTAGTTGGTTGGCTTTGTTTCTCACTGTTTTGGTTGTCCTTTTCTTTGTTCTTCCCAGAACTCTTAGCTGCTGATTTGTTACTTTCAGCAGTTGCTTTAGAAGATCTCTCAGGCCTTTTCTTGATGGTAATCTCAGAAGCTTTTGGTTTGGAAGTGTCTAGGTTCTTTTTTCTCCTAAGTTCATACTATTCTTTGACCTACATGATGGCATCTTCAAATCCAAGTATGTAATCCTCAGATTCTAATCCTTCCTCATCCTAATATGAGGGTGAGGGCTAATCTTCTTCTGTGTAACAGTTATGGATTAAATCTTATATTTCAAACATGTTTATTGTGTTCCCTTCAGACTCTTCTATGATTCCCTCATCTTCATCAAGAAAGTTCTCTTGAAATGGGGGAAAAATCGCTGATCTGATTCTCTTTGTCTGATGGTAGTGTTATTGTTTCTTCTAAAGTTTTGGTTCTAGTTATGATTTTGGTTCCTGTTTTGGTTACTAACTGTGACAACCATTTTTTCCATCATTTGCTATAGATTTTCCATGTTTTTAGACAAACGGTCATAATTTGGGTCAGATGTGGAAGCTACATTGTCATCTCTATATGTTAACCTTTTCTCAGCTCTCAATCTTGCTTTCTTCTCAATCAGATTTGCCTCTACACTCACTGCTCCCTTTTGCATGTCTTCCAATGTGTTGTAATCCCTCTCCCTAAGCTGGTAGGCCATATCGACATCCAAGCCTTCATGGTATTTCACTAGAACCATACCTTGGGGAGGTTTCATGTGTGGTGGAAGAGCATTATAAACGTTGTTAAACCTTGTAGAGTAGTCCTGGACACTCTCTCCTACATTCCTCTTAAGATTCTTGTATTATGCTAGGATTTGGAGAGGGTTGGCCTTAACTTCCCATTTGTTTATGAAAATATGATATAAAGCAGGTAGGTCTTGGATACTATTAGGAGGTAGACTTTTGAACCATTTATTCGCATCACCTCCTAAGCTCTAGGCAAAGATTCTCATTTTGACTGTATCATCATCTATCTCCATGTAGTCAAAAGAATCCTCCATCGTGTCCACATGGTGCTGAGCTGAGGTAGACTCTTTTGCAGTGAAGTGTGGGATCTTTAATTGGTAATCATTGGGTAAAGGTACTAGAGGCTGGGGTAAAACCAGAGGTGCATACCAGGCTGCCATGATGGTGTTTTGATGAGGTAGAGGGTTGGCTTGAGCAGCTGGTATATGGATGACAAGGATACTAGGGCTAGCAGAAGCTTGTTGAGCAGATTTAGGGTGGCAGAGCCCCAAGTTTTGAATAAAGTGAATATCAGGAGGTGTAGATGGAGGGTCTCTCTGTCCCTAATGTGTTTACCACTTTGAGTTGGTGAACCAGGAAGCTCAATGTCTGGCTGGTCTAGAGCATTGAATGACCTAGTCCTAGGTAATCTGTTTTGAAAGTCTAGGCCAAAAGGTGGGGCTAATAGAGATGTGAAGTCTTCCGGTGCAGAGTTAGCTCTATGTATGTGGCTAGAAATAGTTGGTATTATAGGTGCAGGAGATCTCTTGAGGATGCTCTCAGGGTTGTCAACTATCTCAGGTGGGTTTGGGTTGGGATAAGCTCTTGTGTGAATGGTTCTTGAAGCCAGAATGTTGCTTTCCAACAAAGCAACTTAACCCTACTTGTTACTTCTATTGTGGTTGATGTTGTTGTGGAGGCTGGTCTCCTAGTGGAGTCTTATGTGAACCAAGTTAATCAGTAGGCTTACTAATCACCAGTGGAGTCTCTGATATTTAAGGAGCTATGGAGTCGCTAGGTGGAAGGTTTAGGATGCTTATGGAGGGTACACTGTCCACCACAGTGCTTAGGTGATGTCCCCTTTTAGGAATAACCTCAAACACAACAAACTCTAACCAAAGATTTACTGGGAGGGAATTTACCAGATATGTCACCTCTGAATAGGATGAGATCCGAAGGCTACCTGGCCCTTTCCAGACTCTGTCTAAGAGTGTGGAGAAACACAAAAAATGGTGTAGAAAGTGGATTGCAAATGGAAGTGTTTGACTACCAACCTAACCAGAGTTTCTAGGTTACCGAGGCTCTTGTAATGTAGTAAGATGGAAAATACTTAGAAATTCCCCAGCAGAGTCGCCATTATGTTGGTGACGACAATGGGGCTCAGACCAATGTTAGCAGTTTAGGCACTTAGATTTTTCCCCAGTGGAGTCGCCATTATGTTGGTGACGACAATGGGGCTCAGACCAATGTTAGTAGTTTAGGCACTTAGATTTTTCCCCAGCGGAGTCGCCATTATGTTGGGGTTCCCATGTTTTGGCAAGGTTGGCAATACCAAAAGATGAGACAACATCAAACCACTTTCAGACCTCAGGATCTAGCCCTCCTGGGCCCAGAAAGGGATCTCTCTATGATTGTCAAAGGTATATGTCTTGAAAGTTCAGAGGTTAAGATATTAGGCTAGTTATAAGGCTCGGGGTTTGTTTGTTTGATTGATTGTTTGGTTGTTTGTTTGGTTGTTGTTCGGTTGTTGCCGATTGCTGTTAGAGGGATTCAGTTTGACTGTTAGAATAGTCTTGGGAGGGAGTAGCAGAGTAGTTTGTAATGTAGTAGGCTGGGAGGAGAAAGTCTGGACTGTAATAGCTATTGAGCTCAGTGTATGTGACTGGTTTTGCATCAATTAATCAAGAAAATTTCTTTGGATCCTAGTCTATTACTATGGATGATGTTTTCTTATCACATTGTTTATTACATTTTTCATACTGTTCATTTCTTCTGGCTCGCATCAGAAATCTGGCATAGGATTTACCCTTGTTAGGTACCCTATGCTTCTGCTCTGCTTGCCTTCAATGTTTTCTGTTGTGTGTGTTATCTGAGGATTGATTTCAAACTAATTTAACCAATGTAGTAGTTCCATATGCTGCTCGCTGATGTATGAATTGATGAAATTTGTCTTTAGTTGTTCTTGTTGGGTTTAAGCTGGAAGATTTGGGATGTTGGGGATTAGAGTTAGCCCTGTCCACTCGGATCCTTGTGCGACCAGTTGGCCTTTCTAAGATCTCTTGCTGGTGTCAAAGCATTGAAGGTTCAAAGTCCTTCTCTGATCTACAGACCTTGGCTCTGTTAAACTTATCTCTGTTTTCCCTTGGAGCATGCTAAAGCAAACTTGGAGTTAAATGACCTCTGGTCCGATCTATAAGTTGCACCCTTGTGACTTCATTGAGAGCTGCCTTTGAGTATGTCCAAGCAGGCCTGGAGTTAAATGACCTCTGACCTGATCTATAGACAAAAATTGGGTTATTTTCCTTCTTTCACTTTCAATCCTTATTGTTCCATTCCATCATCTATCTAAAAGATCCTTTAGTGTAGATGACTTGCCCTCTGAAAGCCTTGGCTAGTTGTGTGTAAGTAATTCCATTTCATGACTCCGTAGCCCAATGGATGGCATTTTCTTGACCTATCCTCTTTACCGAAATGTCCTACTGCTTTGATCCTTTCCTTCCATTACCTTCTCAGTCTATGATCTCATGACCAACCCAACAACCAACCAACCAAATCATTTTAAAAATCCCCTTTGTGCTTCATACCTAGCCTAACATCTCATGTGAGCTTCAAAGATATACCATTATTTGTATTTATGGAGAGATCCCTCTCCGGGTCCAGGAGGGCTAGATCCGAGGGCCCCAAAGTGGTTATGATGTTGTCTCATATTTTGGTCTGGCAATTTGGCCAAAACATGGGAACCCCAACAAAGACCACTTTGGACGGATATATTGTGGAGTTTGCCAAAGCCTGCTACCAATCCTTCTCAAAGGCTGAGGCTATCTTACGCTCTGGTTTAAGAGGGAAGCTGCTCAAGGAGATTCCGCTGTGGATTAAGGCCCTAATGCTGGACGAAGGGCTGATGGAAATCCAAAATTCGAGCATGGAAGCGTAAACCTCCAGTACTGGGGGAAGGGCAGAGGGGACAGATGCTGCATGAAGTGTGAATCAGGGGAGTGGGGGAATGGATGCTGAGGCTGCGAGGAGGTTGAGGGAGCGACGTGCACATCAGAGGGCGCAGATCACCGACAGGTGGCGAGAAAGGGTGATGCGGGAGTTGAAACGACGTGGAACCAATATGAAGAACCAAGAGGAGGCGCCTCAGAGGATAGGAATTATGGACACCTAGGTGGGTACCTTGGAGAGGGAAGGGACCGCTGTGGGAGTGTGGTGGGTGCATGGGAGCCCAGCTAGGAGAGGAAGGGAGACGACGACTGATGAAGACGGTGCAGGTTTGCAGCCCGAAGAGAATTTTGATGGCGAATGGTGCATCGTGATGCAGCAGCTATTTCAAGAGCGGACAAAATTCATCTCTCCAGGCAGCCCTATTTCCCGAAATCTGCACGGAAAGGACCCCTACCTTCCCCTGGTACTCTATCAACCTTTAAGTAATACTATTGTTAATTTGCAAGCATTGAGTCGATTGCACAACAGTTCATTGTCAATAGTGACACACGTTATTAGCAGTGTCACTAGTAGTATTGCATTTCCCAGTGCTATAGTCACGCAACCAGGACCCGGAGGGTTTATCTTGGTCACCCCTTCGCAAGTAAATATGGCTGGGTCATTCACTTGGTATCCATAATTTTCTGGCCACGGTAACGATGATCTAGAGCAACACTGGTATCTCTGCGAAGCCATATGGAGGGTCAGGCAGACGCCAGACGTAGGGAAGCTAATAGAGTTCCAAACCACGCTAAGAGAAAGGGCTCTCCGATGGTTCATCAAGTGGTTCGAGGCCCATCCTAATCCAACAATTGCGGACGTCAAGTGGGATTTTGTTCGAGAATTTAAGCTCCCCCAAACAGACCAGCAGGGTCTGTCCGAGCTCTGGGAGATTAAGCAGAAAGAAGGAGAGACTGCATGGGAGTTGATGCGTCGGTTCAAAGACACGATCGGGAAACTTAGCTACCCGATTGACCCAAACCATTAAAGGGACTCGTTCATCAAGGCTCTGCTTCCTTTGACACAAACCCCCCTCACCCAGCAGAAGATTGACAATTTGCAGGATGCTCTAGAGTAGGCCATGAAGATAGAGGAAATGGCGGGCTACCCTAAGGAATATCGAGGAGGGTCGACCCTGCAAGATCCCTCCTTACTGGGATTACAACATCAGATTGCTAGTCTGATTGAGAAACTTAAGGAGATGCAACCTATAAGATTAGCCAGGTCGAACGTTTGGTGCACACACTGTCTGGTCGAAGGGCACGTGGCAACTAAATGTCCTCGGTTGCGTAGCTCGAGTGTGGGGCCCTTGATCGCGGAAATACAGGGGGGTCCACCTAGTGGGGGTAGCACGGTGATGAATCTGCAGGGGGTATACCAGCCAAAATAGCCTTACGCAGGGTTCCCACCTCAACAAAACCAAATCGCCATGGAATATTGCGAAATTTTCCAAACGATAGGGCATCAACCTCGGATGTGCCCAATATTGCAGAAGTACTCCAATGTCCCAAACAATTTATAATGTGAGTTTTGTGCTTCCATTACTCACAACACTGAGCAGTGCAGAGCCCTCGACACACTGGCGGACAGATTGGATCGACCCTCCTATAGGGTGAATGAGGCTTCCAGTGGCAGAAGAGGCGGAATGCGCGGAGGCCGCACAGGGGGATGGGGTCTGCTGAAATGCTACAACTGTGACTAGGAGGGTCAAGTGGCCTGGGAATTCCCCCTTCCCAGACACCCATGGTGTTTCTAGTGCCGCGTGAACACCCATGCAACAGAGGACTGCCCTGAACTTATCAAGAAGTGGGAGGAACGAGCATGGCAGAGGGGCACGAATCTGGTAAACTCCAAACCTCGTGGAACCACGACTCCGCATATGAATAACGTAGCTATTGTGATGTGAGGCGGAAAGAATATGGGGGAGGACGCTCGCGGAAAGGAGCCGGCACAAGGGATCTGACCCGCCTCCTCGAAATAAGTGATCAGGCCGGATGCACAGAAGAAGTACTTCCAGGCGGCGGTGGAGACATTTTCTCAACTGGGGGGAGCCAAAGGCCTCGAGGTACCCCTAGCAACTGATTCCAGGGAACAAGACACCACGGGGACCCTAATTGAGGAATGGCTCCAGTTATTCCATAAGATTGTTGACAATGCTTCAATACGGGAACAACTCAGGCGTACCTTGGAGGATGTACTACTGTGGAATACAGGGCTGAGGGAACCTGTGAACATAGCACCCTAGCACGTACAACGATTCAAGCGAAACAAGTGAAGAACGGGAAAAGAGTTCCGGCTTAACAAGCAGGTTGCGGGATTTCAGATCAACGATACCATGCTTGACTTAGGCTCTGATATCAACATCCTGCCGCGGAAGACGTGGGAGGCTCTTGAGCGGCCACGGCTGACCTACTCGCCAATCCAGCTTAGAATGGTGAACCAGTACTGCATTGTGCCAATCGGCCAACTCAAGGGTGTCGAGGTTGACATTGTGGGGGTGAAGACTTACACAGACTTTGAGGTCATCGACATTATGGGCGACAAGGATCCTTACCCTACACTGCTAGGAATCGACTGGGATTTTGAGAATTACGCCATCATCGACCTCAAGAAGGAGTTGATGATTTTTAAAGATGGAGAAGTCTGAGTCACTCAGTCTCTCGACCCATATCAAGGCCCGAGATATACAGAAACTGTGGATCACTGGGAGGACGCTCAGATGTTGGACAACCTTTATCAGATGATAGCAGGGAAACGAGAGGACTATATTAACCCAACCGCAACCAGCTCCGTTAGCTGGCGCAGTGTCCAGAGCTCGGAGCTGGGATCAGAACTAGCCTGGGAAGACTGGCAGCAAGGTGGGTATGAGACCAGCACGCGGAGATGTGCCAACATTGCCCGAGTCCGTTAGATTGGCGCTGAGATCAGGGAGTACCCCACCCTATCAAATATGCAAGCCGTAAATACCTTTATTGCAAAGGTAGAAGACACGGTACCAGAAGGATGCAGGCTACCACTTTTGGACGTAGCACTACAGTCCACATCAGCCAGGTGGTGGAAAAATCACCGAAACACCCTGTTGCAGTGGAGTTGTGTGGCAGCGGCTTTGAGGCGCGGTTCAAAGAAGATGAAGGCCCTCGAAGCAGGCACAAGTACCAAGGGACTTCTGATCCGAGGGACCACCTGAAAAAATGTGAGGCGTAGTGGCAAAGTATAGTATATCTGGAAGAGCTGTGGGTACATCAGTTCGTCCACTCCTTAGATACCATTCCCCATGCATGGTACTTAGAAGAAGAGAGGAAAAGAGGGACTAGCTCTTAGTAGGAAGTCACACACAAATTTGTTCGATGCTTTTCGTTCGAAGGGGAGACAAAGTTGGTGTCCCAGGCACTACAGGCCATTAAGGGGGTACTATTTCTCGGTGATTCGGGGACCAACGGGAGAACATTAGCACCAGATTCGGAGGGTAGGCGTGAGCTGGCTTGCCAACAGGTCGACGGCGAGCCAGACGATGACAGTCTAGAGGACCTGAGGCACCTATATTTCAAATAGAAGGAAGGAGAGTGGAGCATCAAAGAAGAGCTGACCACTGAAGGCATCCATCTACTCCCACTGAAGACAACGAAGCTAAACATCGGCACGGAGGAAAAACCTAAACTAGCTACTGTTGGGGACTACTGGGATGAGGAGACGACCAAGGAAATTTTAAGCCTCCTCCAGGAATACGAAGACCTATTCCCTTCATCGGTTGCAGACTTAAAAGGCATCAAAGGTGACCTCGGAGAAATGCGTATTGTGCTGAAACCAGATGCCAGGCCTGTGAAGCATCGACCCTATCAATTGAACCCTCAGATCAAAGAAAAGGTCAAGCTAGAGATTGATAAAATGCTGATAGCAGGTCTAACATTTCTTGTGGAAGAAGTAGAGTGGGTGAGTCCTATCGTCATTTAGAATAATAAGGACAAGTCAGAAATCCGCGTCTGTGTCGACTACCAGAGTCTAAACAACGCTTGCATCCACGACCTATTTCCCACTCTATTCAACGACGAAGTATTAGACCATGTTGCGGGGAATGAGGCCTACTCCTTCACTGATGGATTCTCGGGCTACCATCAGGTGCACATTGCTGAAGAGGACAAAACGAAGATGACGTTCACCACTGAGTGGGGTTCGTTTGCATACCACATGATGCCATTCGGGTTGAAGAACGCCCCGGCAGTGTTTTCCCGGATCGTCTTCGCTGCTTTCTGGGAATACATTCATAAGTTTCTTGAAGTCTACATGGATGATTGGACTGTCTATAGTTTGCTGAAAAACCACGCCACCCTGTTACGCATCATGTTTGATCGGTGTTGACAATTGCAGATTTCCCTGGACCTGAAGAAATGCATCTTTTTGGTTCCTTTTGGAATGTTATTAAGACATGTGGTGTGCAAAAAAGGGGTCTGCGTCAACCCCGCCAAGTTAGCCGTGATCGTCCACATGGAAGCCCCCAATGGTGTGAAGTAGCTTGCACTTCTGCACACCGGTTATTACGCATCGTTCCATCGTACCATTGCCAAGATCATCTGGCCTCGAAAATTTATTGCAGAAGTCATAAGTGTTCCAAAGGGGATCGAGGAGTGCAGATGGCCCTTGATGCCTTGAAGGAGAAGTTTTGCCCGGTAGCACTCATTTCGTCTACCCAGACCGGGATAAGTAGTTCATCGTGTACATTGACGCTCCAAAGATTGCTCTTGGGGTCGTCTCCAAGAACTAAGGGAGACGCCAAATTTCGATCACCTAGTTTATAGAAGGCCAGCCTTAAACTCCGCCTAACGCAGAGCGGAATTACACCACTACCGAGCAGGAGGCCCTTGCGATGGTGTATTCGCTCCAAAATTTCCACCACTATCTTCTAGGAGGTAAATTCAAGTTCTTTATGGATCACTCTGCGTTAAAGTACCTGGTCAATAAGCCCGTCTTGGAAGGACAGATCTGTCGATGGCTTCTACTCTTCCAAGAATTCACATTCGAAGTGATTGTCAAGCCTGGGAGGTTGAACGTCGGGCCCAATCACTTATCCCGGTTGGAGACGGGGGAGAACGATGGCTCTCTTGATGATCAACTGCCAGATGCTGATATTTTTCGGGTCGAAGCCGTACCCAATTATCTGGCTGACATCACAACCTATTTGACAACAGGGTAGTGCCCTCAACATTATACCCCACTCCAGAAATGACACTTGGTCCTTCGCGCTGTTGAATACCAAGTGATTGCGGGGTAGTTGTACAAATTGGGCCTCGATGAGGTTCTGCGTAGATGCCTACTTGACCACGAATGTGAAGCCGTGATGTGGGAGTGCCACAACGGTGTTGTGGCCGGGCATGTGGGGGCGAAACCCACTACTAGGAAGGTGCTCCAAGCTGGACTATGGTGGCCGATGGTCCATGTCGATTGTAAGAAATTTGTTAAGAGATGCGATGTCTGTCAGCGAACAGGGAGGCCCTCTCACAGAGATGAGCTCCCGCTACACCCGGTGCATGTGTTGTGACTGTTTGAGAAGTGGGTTGTCGACTTTATAGGTCCCATAGCCTCGGTAGCCCGGCATTCCAAGGCTAGGTACATCATCACCGCCACCGACTACCTCACCTGGTGGGCTGAGGCCGTAGTGGTACGGGACTGTACGGCCGATACAACAACTCGGTTCATCTTTGAGCACATGATTAGCAGGTTTGGCTGCCCATGGAGCTTAACCAGTGATCAAGGTACGCACTTCATTAATGAAACGGTCAAATCATTGCTGGACACCTTCATGATTCAACATCACAAAAGCAGCCCGTATCACCCGCAGGCCAATGGTACTGTTGAAGCGTTCATCAAAATCCTCGAAAAGGGTCTGACAAAGATCTGCCATGCTAAGCGGTATGACTGGGATGAGTGGTTACCAGCTGCACTATGGGCCTACCGGACTACGGTGAAGCGCTTGAGCAATCAAACACCATTCCAGCTGGTGTATGGCCGGGAAGCTGTGATTCCCGCCGAGTTCACCATACCAAGTCTTTTAATTGCTACATTCCTCAATTTCTCAGAAGGGGAATCGCTACAGGAGTGCCTACACGAAGGGAGAATGTACCCTGGATACTATTTCCATTGCAGAGCATTGTGTCCAGGGGGCGAAGCTGAACTAGTGCTCCTTCCTGCTAAAGGAGCTATTCGATGAGTGTGAAGAAAACTACAAGAGGGCCACAAGCTTCATTTATGGGTATTTGATAGTTGTGTTTGCCATGTGGAAGTGGCACACTCCCCTCATCAGGCTACCGGTGGAAATACCAGAGGGCCAGCCTCTAGCGATGAAGTTTGTCCCGTGGAAGGTGTTAGTTGATCCCAACACCAAAGAGGTCAATGCAAAGGAATTTTGGAGTCGGTATGGCTTAATGGTAGATGTGGTAGCTAGCTAGCAGACGGTGCCCAGGAACCTGCTGGATGAGTATAACAAGCAAGTATGGTTTGGAATTAGCCACAGGCATACCTTCATCTGACCTACTTGCGTGCCGGATGAGACATTCCACATGCGGCTGCTGAAGTTCCAGCTCGAAGACACAACCTTCCACAATGAAGTTTGTTCGTGGCCAGGGGTCACGATGGAAATCCTAAACGGGGTACCCACTTACATTTTTGATAAGATGCTACCGCAGCAACGACCTACCGAGACAGAAGCGGAGGTGGCACAATAGGACTCCACCATGCAGCTCGTCCCCCTCATTTGCCACGTAAACACTCAGGTACGCAGTTTTAATGAAGTGGCCAAGGTTGTCTCAAGTGGTGCCATTCCTTTTCCTATTTTCTCTGAGTTCCAGCTTTCTCAGTCCACATCGCATCTCCACATAACTTCCATCACCTCCCCCATCCCTAATGTTTTATTTACTTCTCCAAGTCCGATGACTACCCTGGTGGGGGAAAAGAGCAAGTCTACTAACCCCTTAGAAGCCCCTCAGGCCAAACGGGCCCGAATCATAGAGCCCAGTCTGGTGGTGGACCTCACTGAGGAGGATCCACCCCGGCCACCGAGTACAGGGGTTCCTATACAGGAAGAACCACCCATTGACCCCTTTGAGTTCATCAACTTTCGGCTCCCACTACCACATACCGTTCCACCTCCACCTACCACTTCATCCGCACCATCCAATTCATCTGCCACTGTGTCAGACCAAATCATCTGAGATCTAATTAATGGGGACCACGGGGCCGAGGTTGACTCAAGTACTACAGCAGTGGTACCACCGGTCGACCTCGCTGGGAACCCCAAGTCTCTTTTTCTGATATCATTACCCAGATGGTACAAATTTTTTCCAACTCAGCTGGGGCTCAGCCTGAGCCTACTGTATTTCCACAGACCCCCCACACAGATCAGCAGGAGTGGCCAGAACTGAATATGGTTGACTCGGCACCTCATCAGACCCCACCTCTGTCCCCCCAAGAGAACTCCACCCGATCAGTTGCCAGTGGGAAACCCCTCCAGGAACGACGGTCGGATCAAAGCACTTCGAGGGTCACCAATTTAGAAACATGGGGTATAGCTCAGCTGTACCACTTTATCCAGGGGGCGGCCCATCAGGCGGAATGGCTTCATTCAGAACTACAGTAGAGGTGTGAAGAGAAACAACAACATATTACCGCGCTTACTGAACAGCGCAAACAACTCACAACCGCACACAGGCAGCTACAGGGTCAGATAAACGAAGTGGCCAGGGTGTTTTCAGGGCTATGGCCAGCTGTCAAGGCTCACTACACTCAAGTGCTTGCAGATGTACCAGAGAAAAATATCGTAGAGCAGGCCCTCCACCTTAGGATTGCATTCAATGGCCTCCATAAAGAAAATGTAGAGCTCCAAGAAGCGTTAGTAGCACGGCCAGCGTTGCCCGATCCAGAGGCAATTTATACAGTACAAATTGCAGAGAAATAGGGCCAGGTCACCCAGATGCGGGAAACTCTCAACTTTGCACTGCGCGATGCTTATGACCTCCTGAAAGGTCTCCAAGAGTGCTCAACGGCTCTTATGGTCAAGACGTAGCCCATTTCAGTGCAGCTGCAACAACTTTCGAAGGAAATTCAAGATGCCACAGACCCCTCGAGGTTTGAATAACTCTACGCTCAGGCAGATGCTCTGGAGGTCCAGATCCAGCAAATTGAGGCCAGCTCGGTGATGGCTAAACAAGAAATTCGAGAGCTCTACCCATCCCTCCAAGTCAGCACCAAGACAATGCAGCAGTTAGCCGCCAAGGCCGAAACCCAAATCGGCACGGTGTTCGGGACTATACCGGTGCACGTCGGAGAGGCAACTATCACCAAGATTGCCGCAAAGATAGATGCACTATTACAAGGGTGGCAGCAAGCTATTTCAACCTTCAATGAGCTTAAGGCTTCAACGTTCAGCAAGGTCCCGGAGTTGGGGTTGTTGTTTGGGTAGCAGAACGAAGGCGCAAAACAAGAACAGGGCATGGGGTCCGGTGGGGCGATGGAAATAGAGACAGTGATTTGTGATTGACTCGGGATGAGTCAAGAAACTGTGGTCGGGGCCTGTTGGGGCCCTTGTTTTGAATTTTGAATGAAGAATAGATTTTTGGGTTCCAGAACGACACATGGCAGCCGCGACCAAGCCGCAACTACGGTGAGTAGCGGAGCTACCGAGGTTGTGGGGGAACAGGAGATAGCTAAAGAAAGCGGATGCATAAGAGAAGATGAAGAGAATATACAGCAAAATACAGAGAGAAAAATTCATAGAAAACAAGCAAGAAGCTGAAGAAGAACGCAAGAGGAACTAGCAGTTGCGATGGTGGGTGAATAAATAGCCATCACCTAGCCGAAAGAAGGGACACAGATGTAGAGAGATTGAAGAAGATTGAGCGGATGCTGCAGGAGAGATCGGTTCTGAGCATGATATCTTCATAGTTCCTAGGCTTCTCCTATTTATCTTTCTGTCTTATGAGACGTCTGTAATAGAATTGTAAGCTCTTCCTGTGGAGCGATGTAACTGAGGATTTGGTTGAAGGTTATCAATATATTTGCAAGTTGCTGTCTTACTGTATGAGTTGCATGCATGTAAGATGTCTGTGATGCCTTAAAATTTTATTTGCTTAGTATTTGTTCAATCCTCTGAATGTTCTTGCATATATGATGATGTTTATGCAATAAATTCTATATTAATCATGAGTTGCGGATCCTTCCACTACTATCGATCTATTCCCCTTCTGCATGTCGTCACGGCACACCTCGGGTGAGACTCTCTGCTCTTCGGAGTAGGGTGACAATGTCGGCGTGGTTCTAGACTACAGTGGATTCCCTTATTGGCCCCAACCTCTAAACCTGGGTCTTGCCTACGAGACCTGTTTCTTCGCCAACAGGGGTGGTGGCTCCAAAAGGTCGTCGTTGCCCTCCACGGACTCCCCTGGTAGCAATTAAACGATGGGTGGTGTTGCCACCCCGTTAAGAATAGGGGTCCAATGCGACGATACATATAAATAAAGAATATAATCATGCTCCACACCCAACAAATATTAGTACCGAATTAAGTACGTAAATTTTGTAGAATAAAATTCTGGGTACCAAAACGTGTTGAGAAACCAATTGTGAGTTTGTTTGACTTTTAATCCTGAGAAAAATCAATTTGAATTTAATCACAATGTCTTGAAATTACTATACTAGCAGATCTGAAATGTAAGTCTAATATAAATTGGGTTTTATGAATGAAATATCAAACAAAATATAAAAATCAATATAGGTGTGTGGAAAGAAGTTTAATCTAACTAATATTCTACTCTACGAATGAAATATGGGATGCTACCTGAATTGAGGGGCCCTTCCCAACCTGGCAACATGCCTACAGACTAAATGAGATCATAACAATATGAAGAGTTGAACAATAATTAAATATTGATTGCAAAAAGTAAATCATCATCTTTACATATGGAAATTAAAATATGTTGCAAACAAATCAACTTAGAGTAATGATGCAATTCCTCTCTATGTCCTCTCCTCCACCAATGTTGTGCAAAGTTATTTATTTTATAATTCACAGAGTGAAGGAAGCGATGATCAAAGAGGATCATATCAAATTCCATGAAAATATAACAACATACTAAATTATAATAACAAATATTATTTTAAATCAATTCGTTATGATTTAAGATCATATTGGAACTTTCATTGAATATGGGAATGATGCCACTTAGCATTAGCTTTAATTTACTCCAAATCTAGACATAAATTCCCATAATTGCTGCTGAAATGTTAAAATGGTACTGAATTAAGTACCGAATTTCTGGAAATTTCCAAACTGGTACTAGATTAAGTGCCGAATTTCTAGAAAATTCCAAACTGGTACTTAATTTTTGTAGGTGGAATTTAGGTATGTATGTAACTTTGAATAATGTATTGATCTTCACATGTGAGCTAAGTGTGAAGACAAATCCATCCATAAACATATAGTTGCAACCCATGTCATCTTGAGAGGTGCCAATGTGTTAACCTTTACTTAGTACCAAAACCAATAGAAGTACTGAATTGTCAAAAACAAATAGTAGAACTTGTTTTTTGGGCACATAAACATATTAGTAAACCATCATTGGAAAACCATGTTAAAAACTCATTTAATCCTTAAAAATATAAGAAATCGTTAATAATTAACCACAAGGTAAAAATAATTCATTTAGTGAATTTTTTTAATATAATAGTATAAAATATGTTATAAAGGTATGAATATGGCTTGTAAATGAAAGTTTTGGATAGCCAATACGATAAAATATCTAGGGCCCAACATACCCCTAGGCTTAAGAATTTTCATGCCCTCATGCAAACAAAATATGGACTAGGAAGGGATGATGGATGATATAAAGTGATGCTGAAGATAATGGCTAAATAAATATGGACTTGGAAACTTGTAAGACCATTACTCATTTTGTGGTTCTTTTCTCAAATAAGAAATAATGACTTCATCCTGTTATTGAAAGCATTCAAATGATGATTTTGTGAATGCTTTATGATGTTCAAGGAGAAGACACTTTAGCTATTCATGTACCACAATCATTCTTACTGTCTTACTAGAATATGCATTAATGGATCTGGAAATGGGGGTTTAATGGTGGTTTAAGAAAGGTGAAGAAATAGGAAGTGGTTAATGGTGAGCCCTGGTATTGCACCAAGAGTGATGCAACTCTCAGGGGCTGCCCTACTTTACTTTATCAACTTAGGGTTCGTACAAACTTGGAGGTGACAGTGATATACAACAGGTGCATTCTATTCATGTCATCCACTTATGCTTTATGAAAGGGTGATATTTCTTAAACTATGATAAAAACTAAAAAGTAAATTGCTGGAAGGAAATGGCAGAAACGAAACTAACTTAATTTGCATAAAGGAAATGATGGAAATGAAACTAATTTAATGTGAATAAAGGAAATGACAGAAAGAAACTAAATTAAATTGTTGAAAGGAAACTAATTTAAACCACACTAAACTTGGCCAATCGGCTAAACACACCCTACTTATCTTATGCTATATCTACAATGCTTCTATCCATGCATTTAAGCTATCTAGGAGTTAATCCTAATTGAAAAAGTGTTGATTTGCAGCTTAGAGAAAAAAGGGTAAAGGTACTAATGGAGGGATAAAAACATGAAACCAGACTTAGAAGTGGAAAGAGCGGGTTAAACCTTATTAAAGCTTTATGATGGTGCAAAAAGGATTTGGAGCGGAATCATTTAAAAAGTGTGATGGTGGAGTTGTGATGGAGGGTGATCAAAATCGGCATTTGGAGCAGTAAAGGTTAACAGGAACAAAATAAAAAGTGTGATTTGTGATGTGTGATGCGGAAGATGACGTGGCGGTGGGACTCGTGGCGGAGTACGGGGTGATATCGAAATCAGTAGATGGGAATGGTAAGTGTTAAAGGAACAAAATAAAAAGTGTGATTTTCAATGTGCGAAATGCAACGGGATAAATAGTGCAAAGTACGAAATACGATATCGCAATCGCAATATCGCAAAGTTGGAGGGATAGCAGAAGTGTTGTTTAGGAAAAGTTTGCAAAGTGCAAAGTGCAATGGGTGACGTGGCGGTGGGACTGGCGGCGAAGTGCGATGACAGTATCACGAACGGCGTCGAGAGCGGTAAGTCTTAAAAGAAAAAGGAAAACGATGCAAAATGCGATGTGCGATGTCGAAAAAACTGCGAAGTGGGAAATGCGATAGCAGGAATTTCAAGGAGGAAAGGTGGAGTGTGATAAAAATATCACAATCAACAAAAAGGAGCGGTAAGATTTAAAGAAAAGGGAAAAGGTTGCGAAGTGCGATTTGCAATTTGTGAAGTACAATAGTGGGAGTTTCAATGAGGAAGGCGGAGGTCGAATTTCAATGGTTTTCAAGCGTTTTGCGTTAAAAAGGGTAGGGAAACCATGACCAATAAGAACAAAGGAATAAGGGGCTAGATATTTTAAGTGTTTTGAGAGATAAAATGTGGGTGCAGTAGATAGAATAAGCGGGGAAAAAAAGAGAGGGAGGGCATGACAACAATGCTCAGATTGTGGAGACATAGATGGAGAATGAAGTAGGGAGGCACCACGGAGCTGCTATGGGGTTTTAGCAAGAATTACTGCAATCAAATTGCTAACTTATGTGCAACGAAACATACAAATGCATATAAATATAGTGCAGAGGAAGGCTGAAAAATGGTAATGCTATTCTATTTTTAATCTCTGAAAAAGTGAACAGAAATTAGTTTTTGGGTCCATGGAAAGGTTCGCCCTCGTAGAGATCTATTGACAGAGATGAGAAGGGGGTCTTGATCCACAAATTTTTGGTTTTTCTCCTCTATTTTATCACTCAAAAGAAAATGAACTGCAGTTTCACATTGGAAGAAAAACTAAACAACAATTTGAAACATAAACAAAATTATGAGAAGCGGAACTAATGAAATGACAAAAGGAACAGAAGAAATACAACAGAGAGGCTAAGGCACATGGATTGGGCCCTAACCCATGAGCCTAGCTCTCTGAAACTTAAATCATTAAAGTGAAATTAGTCTGATCATTTCATAAAAGAATAGCCTCATATATTTCTGAAAGTTTGATCACTGAGTAGAATAATAAAAAGCGCAAGAGATTGCAAGAAAGTTCCGTCTAGAATCGACCCCTTCCTAGCTCTATCTCTACTCTATTCATTCTACAGGGCAGCTACCAAGAAATCCATAGAAAGTAGTGACTGAGTCCACTTGAATCCAAGTAAATAAATATTGAGTTTCTTGGCTGCCTCTAGAATTCCAATTGCTGGAGAAAATCTTTGGCATCCTTTGGCTTCCTTTGGAATTCGAATTGCTGGGGAGAATATTTGGGATCCTTTGGCTGCCTTTGAGAGTTAAGGAGGGTGGAAAATCCTCCTATAACTTCTCCTTGTTGTCTCATCCAAGTATCTATGATAAAATCCTTATAAAAGTGCTTAATAATTCATGATTTTCTGCACTCAACCTCATGTGAGGCACTCAGAGTATGTTAGCCTTAATCACCACCTATACTAGAATCATAAAACCAAATAATAATAAAAATGCAATAAAAAGAGATCTAAGGAGGCAAACATGTGACCATTAACCCCTCCAAATATGTCTAATTATGGATCTCATCATCACCCACCTACTGAATGGTTTCCCATCCTCTGAGCAACTAATCCTCCTCCTGCATTTCCTTCAAGGCTTTGACCACCCCCCTGATTTCCTGAGGAAGAAGTGTGGGAGTTTCCCCAATGGGGTAAAAACCACTATTATTTTCTGTATTCTCCCATTCTCTATCTTGTGCATATGTGTCCTTTTCAACATTCAGCCCCAACAACAAAGGTAGACTGAGCTTTAGTCCCAACCATTGGATCTTTTTGGCCTGGATGGCCCTCTTGTATAATGGTGCCCTTTTAGATGCACCCATTAGTCTTTCTGGAGTATGGTACTCCTTGTCCTTGAGGCTGTGAGAGAGGCTCTTCCATATCCTCTGGCTGGCCATAATGCACTCATCTTATATCTTCCTAAAATCATCATCAAAGTGGCCTATTACCTGTGTTTGAGTCTGAAGGTAGATTTCAACTAGTGCAGGGTACCTTTCAATCTATCGATGATTAATGATGACTCCTCTTGGGCTGAACAATTCTGGTCTGATATGTAAGGGTTATCTATTTATTCTTCTCATGATCCTCCATATCTCTTTTTCTCTAGTGTCCTAATCATCATCCAAGATGCTAGATCCATTAGTTGCATATCCCTCATTTTGGAATTGGGGTCCCAACTATCCAGATTTGTCAGCACAAGGTTATGCATAAAACTCTGCTATTTTTTCCTGATTAGGCATGTTAGCTTGCTTGTATAAATCCATGAATTTCCTACAATATTAGAAATGTAGGGATCCATGGGAGGCTAGAGTTTTGATTTGAAATAGGAGCCATTACTCCTTGAGGTACACATCATATGAGCCGGAAGGGAATCTGTGTTGAAGGGCTTCTATGCATAAGCCTGCCATGATGGCTACTTTCTCCTTTAGTGGTACATTCTCTGCATGTTCCTTCTGTAACTGCTCCTTCATAGCTGTTTCTTCGATTCTTTCCTCCTCCCTTGGTGATTCTTCAACGATAATTAGGCTCGTGGGAGGAGTTTCTGTCTCTCTCTAACTTATCCTTTGACTCTTGTCATCTCTGAAATACATAGAGGTCTGCCTTTTTCTCTTTGTGATAAGAGGATCTAAGGTGGCAACTACCTCTTTGTCTTGAGGGGATGTGGTGCTGTGCTGTGACTCTGTTTCTTACTCAATTTCTGCTACCTCTATGACTTATGTCTCTATTTCCATTTCTTCCTCTTGTTCCTCTTCTGGTTCTTCTTTTGGATCTTCTTCTCCTTATTCTCTTTCTTCTCTAAGGCTAGGAGAAAAGCTTCCCTTGGTACCTCGCTACTGTGTCTGATATGCGGTATACTTCAAAAGCTAGTTCGACTACTGGTGATGTTGTTCTTCTGCTACTGATGCATGCTGTTCAAATACGCAGCCCACTCTGGGTACTGTTGTGTTTCGGTCTCCCTTCGGTCTCTTCCCCTAAATAATTCTCAATTCACTGGTTTGGATGAGATGGGATCTCTTTTTATTAGATTTCACAACTAGTTTCAGAGTGCTTATGTAACTCGAATCACCTCTAGTTCCTGTTGTAGATAGTTGGACCCTCTTCTTGTTAACTGGCTGATACTCCGTGTCTCCGTCCCTCATTTTCCTCTACTCCAACTGATTGAATTTTTCTTTTGCATGCCCAGATGGCATGGCTTTGCAGTTCTTGCTAGACATACTTCACGACGATGGCCATGCTAGTTAGCCTCCTTTCTACCCCTTAAACTCTAAGTCTGCAAATTTAATTATTTCTGTCCATTATGGATGCATAGCGAGGGGTGAGAAGCTATACCTGAGTTTACCTATTGTTGTCAAGGCATTTGCAGGAGCTGGAATTTGGAGACAAGCTTTTTAGATGCTACGTTCTTCACTATATTCTTGTTCTCTAAGTGAGCAGCTTGCTGAATGAGTAACTTCGTAAGTGAGCTGCTAGTATTTTCTTGTTGTTTCTTTCCACTGTAGATGTTGCATCAGGTGCTCAAGATGCCATGGGTGGAATTATTTCTCTCCTAGAGTTTGTTATGCAACTTTCATTCTTGTTTTTCTTTGTAGTCCATGAACAACTTTGTTTTTGAAGGAACTTCTTGATGTTTGTAGAAGTTTGTGGTTTACTCTCTTTTGCTACATTGTGTTCAGGAATGGAGGAATATGGTGTATTGAGGTGATGGAAGGAGTTATGGAAATGAATGGGGTGAATGATGGGATGGATGGTAAAATAGGAGAAGGGAAAAGGAGATGAATGCTTCCCTGTGTTTCTAGAGACCATTAATAACTTACAGAACAAAAAACACAGAAAACACAGAGATGAAAATGTGTGTGTGTGTGTGTGTATATTTTGTTTTGTTTTATTTTTGAAAGGAAGTGGGCTACCTCCATGGAGGTTTTCCACCCACAAACTTGCCTTGGGCGCCTCAGAGAGGTTTTCACCCATGGATCTTTATTTTTTTTCTCCTTTTTTTTTCAAGAGGTGTCGGAAACTATGGAGTTTCCCATCACATACACCTCTATTCTTATTGAATTTATGAACTCTGCCCTCGACAAAGGCTTCTTGTAAATTTTAAGTCTATGACCATTGACAAGCAAGGGGATTCCTTCCTCGTCTATGATTCTGATTTGAACTGTTCCATTAACAAAACATTTTTCCACTGTGTAAGGTCCCAACCATCTTTTCATCAGCTTTCATTTGTAATATTTAAACCTTGAATCATACAACGATGCCGAATCTCCTTCTTGGAAGGTATTTTATTTTATGTTCTTGTCATGCCATACCTTCCTTTGCAGCTAAAATACCTCCGTGTGGAGAAGTGCTTGCATTCTGAACTCATCCAATCCATTTAGTTGCAACAAAATATCTTTTTGGGAATTTGATAGATCTAGATTTAATTTAGCTGCCATTATTAAAGTATTGAATTAAAACTCAACTGAAAGTAGAGCCTTCTTACCATAGAATAGTTCATAAGGAGTGAATCATGTTGTTGTCTTCCAAGTATTGTTGTAGACCCAAGTAGATTCTACCAATATGTCCGCCCAATATTTTCTGCTGTTTCTCACAACCTTGGTGAGGATGCTCTCTAAAGCACTGTTAGTTACTTCTACTTGGCCATTCGCCTGAGGGTGATAGGAAGTAGAAGTTTTATGCTTAATCTTGTGCTTCCTCAAAAGATTCTCAATGAGGTGAGAGGTGAATTGTGTGCCCTGATCAGTGACTATTTCTATAGGGTACCCAAACTTGTAAAACACATTCTCCCTCAGAAATTATGCTACTTTATCCTTGGTTTCTACCTTCATTGCTTTTGTTTCAGCCCAATTTGTCAGGTAATCAATGTAGACTATGATATACTTCTTTTTTCCAGATGGTGGATTGATAGGTCCAACAAAGTCCATGCCCCACTTGTCAAATGGCTCAAGAGCCACCTAAGGGTGCAAAGGCATCTCATCCCTTTGCATGGGTTTCCCCATCCTTTGGAACTGGTCACACCTTTTGGTGTATCTTCTGAAATCTTGGTGAAGGGTAGGCCAATAGTATCCTGCACGCAAAACTTTGTAAGAAGTTATCTTTGCAACAAAGTGGCCTCCACATGGGCTGTCATGACATTCAGAGAGGATATCAAAAAATTCTTCCTCCCTCACACATCTCCTTAGGATTTGATCAGGGCCTAGCTTGAAAATTTTTCCCCCGATCCATGTGAAAGGGATGTTTTTTCTGATGATTCTACTCCTATCCCGAAATGAAAGATTAGGAAGGAGTCTCCTAGCAACCAAGTAGTTGGCTATATCATCAAACCATGGTGAGAGTGATGATATATAAAAGAGATTTTCATCTGGTGACTGGTCATCCACCGTTCCTTCTTCACTTGCAGGGGGAGCTAACCTGGACAAAAAATATGCAACAACATTCTCCTTACCAGGTTTATTAACAATAGTTAAATCAAATTGTTGCAAAAGTAACAACCATATAATTATCCTAGCATTAACATCCAGTTTCTTCATTAAGTACTTGATGACTGCATGGTAAGTGTGAATAAAAGTTTGATATCCAGTTACATAATGCTTGAATTTGTTCAAAGCATGGACAATGGCTAACATCTCCTGCTCAGTAACAATATAGTTCAATTCGGCCTTGGACAAGTTTTTGCTGATGAAATATATGGCACAAGGGATTTTTTCCTCTAAATGTCCTAATTCGGCCTACAGCTTTTTCGGATGCATTAGTGTGGATGTGGAAAGGCAGAGTCCAATTTGGACCTCGGAGGATGGGGGCAGTAGTCAAATTTCCCTTAATGAGCTCGAAAGCCTCTTGACAAGGACCAAACCAAATAAACTCAGAATCCTTGGCCAATAACCCAAATAATGGCGAAGCCATCTTGCTGAAATATTTGATGAACATTCTATAGTAACCAGCTAAGCCTAATAAATTCTTGACATATTTCTTCTTTTGAGGAGCAGGTACCCTTTTGATCATAGTGATTTTTTTTGGGTCTACTTGTATTTCTGCTTGGGATATGGAGTGCCCTAATACAACCCCTACTTTCTTCAGAAATTCACACTTTTCTGGGCTCAAGGAGAGATGAATCTCAATGCACCTTCTTATTACTTTACCCAAATTGGAGAGAGCTTCCTGGAAGTCATCCCCATATGGTGTGAAATCATCCATGTAGATTTCGACAGAGTCATGGACTAACTCAGAAAATATGCTCAGGACATCTCTTTGGAAGTTAGTTGGGGCATTTCACAACCCAAAGGGTAATAATCTATAAGAAAAGGTACCCCAAGGGCAGGTGAAAGTAGTATTATCCTGGTCTTTAGGGCTGATTTGAATCTAATTGTACCCACTGAACCCATCTAAGAAGGAAAAGAACTTCTTCCCTGCAAGGTCATCTAGGACTTGGTCTATAAAGGGAAAAGTTAAATGGTCTTTCTTGGTTTCTTTGTTAAGTTATTGATAGTAAACACAAATTTTCCACTTCCCATTCTTCTTTGGGACTAGGACAAGAGGAGATACCCACTCACTGTCGGATATAAGATATATGAACCCCGCATCCAATAATTTCTGCAGCTCTTCTTTGAATATGTCCTTCAGAGCCAGGTTCATCCTTCTTTCGGGTTGTCTTACAAGATTGCATCCTTATTTGATGTAAATATGATGTTTGCACACTGAAGGATGCACCCCTTTCATGTTCTTGTGATCCCAAGCAAATTCATCTAAATTCTCTTCAAAAGCTGGCATAACTGCTTCTCTTCTTCATTCGAGAGGTTTTGGTTGATTTTCAGAGATTTGGACGGGCCAAACTCAATTGCCTTGGTGGATTCAGAGGTTGACTCAACTAAGTGCACTTCCACCCAAGGTTGGCTTTCAGACTCTTTGACTAAGGTTTCGAGAGGAATGTTAGTGGAGGACTGGTTCTGAATGGCACGATCGATGAGTTAATCTTCGTCAAGCTGCCCCCCTCTAAGAATAACATATAAGGTACAAATAGGGGTAGTGTTGTATAAATCATCTTCTTCATCCTCCAACCATATAGGGAGATCATGATCAATGGAAGGCTGGGGTGGAGGATATAACACTAGGTGTTTAGATAAAGGCCTATTTTTGATATTCATGTTTCCAGCCCGACAACTAATATAAGTGTCTACAGTGGCTAACCAAGGTCTCCCTAATATGAGAGGATAGCCATTAAACTTGGTTTTTGGTTGTAGGATAAGGAAATATGTAGGATACTCCCAAGAGTCAATGGTAACCATAACATCCTCAAAAATTCCTTCCAAAGTTACTGTGGATCGATCTGCAAGTTGCAGAACTGTTGTGGTTTTCCTCAAAGTCCCTTGGAGATTAAGTTTCAACATAGTTTCCTTGGTCATGATATTGATGGTAGCCCCTAGATCAATCAGAGTGTTTGGGACTATGGCACCATCTATATGCACATCAACAACTGGACTCCTAGGGTCCAGGTACTTTGGAAATATCACCTTCCCCAAGATTAGGTCATACAGTTGTCCTACCACATTGATGGTGGGGGTATGGCTCTTCCTTTTCCTAGGTTTCTTGAATCAATTTTATTTGATGAGCCTATTGTAGATAGGGACATCCTTAATGGCCTGGAGAAGTGTATCTTTACACACAAATTTTCCAATTCTCCTAGGTGTTCAGTTTCCTCTGGGGTGTGCTGACTAGGCTGGATCAAGTGCTCAGGAAAAGGAGGTTTTTGGATCCGACTGTTATCTTCTTCCTTTTCCTCCTCAACCTCTATAGGTGGAGATGGAGGATGGTTTTCTGGGAGTACTCTTCCCGACCTGAGATTAGCCTCCTGTATCTCCAAAACACAAGCTAGATAGGATGTTTATCCATTGGGAACCTGTTGTGCCTGTATGTTGTTCGTGTTCGGATTGGGTTGTGCAGGTATCGGTAGCCTAGGTGGAGCATCATGAGTGAGCTGAGGTTTAGGTTGGGGTGGAGGCATTAGAGCAGGTGGTTGATTTTGTAGAGACCTCCACCCTTGGGATGGATTGTTCCACTGAGGTTGTTGTGGCACATACTGCTGAAATGGTTGGTTTACTGGTTGAGGATGATATGAAGGGTTGTAAGGCCAAGTAGGAGGTGTAGACCATGATGGAGGAGTGGGGGTGTACCAAGTTTGCATGGGTTCACTCTGATTGTTGTGATAATAAGAGTAAGGTGCACCTTTCATACCTTGTTGATATGGCTGAGGGCCTTGAGGCCTTCTCTGGTTGATGAAACAGAGTTGCTCTGGCATTGCTTCCCCACCTTGATATAAAAACTTAAGTCCAGGTAAGGAGGGAAACTTTTATGTGGCATGATTCTCCTCACAGACTAAGAAAACCTCTATGAAATTCAGTGGATATTAATTTCTTGGGTGCTTCCTGGTACATCTAGGAAAAAATATGGCTAGGGCTCTCTCTGCTTGCTTTTGACCTGCATTGTGTGCATTTTCAAAGAAAAGGTGTGCAACATGTCACTCTTGAAGTCCTCTAGCATGTTTCCAATCTCATGTTTTATGAAGGTGGAAGAGGAAGGGGTATTGGATGTGTTTTGGCCAGCTCTTCCCTTCTTCATAAATGCCCTAGAATGGTTCTGGAAGACATTTTTGATTGTTTCATAAGGTAGTTTGTAGATATATCCTCTTGATAGCATATTCAAGGTTTCTATCATCTCTTCACTAATCCCTCAAAGAAGTACAAGTTTAAGTGATGTAGGATCAAGAGTACAGTTGGCTCTCTTTTACTTTAATTGAAACCTCTATTCATAGTCCTCTAGGGATTCATTAGGTCATAGAGTCATCCTAAATATTTCATCCTTATTTTCCTTGGACCTACAATAGTCTCTGTATTTGTTGTTGAAGGTCTCTTCCATCTGTGCCCAAGTAGTGATGCTATCCCCAGGCAGACCCATGAACCAACGCAAGGCTGCATCCTTTAGGGTGGATGGGAATAACTTCAACTTCTGATCATCAGAGGTGTAGTTAGAAGTACTACAAACAAGAGAAAATTAGAACATGAATGTATCAAGGTCCTCAGAGGTAAGTCCATGAAAGTGTGGAAGAGCTGAGGGGCTAATGTCTTAGTTTCCCCATCTGCCTCTCTTATGGGAAATTATCTCTAGATCTCAGCCATGGTTAAGATAGGTGAAGCAGGTCCCTCAGTTGAAACAAGGTCTTTGTCTTCTTCCCCAATAGGTTCCTTAGAGTATTCAGAAGGCTCTCATATAGGGGGTTCAATCTCATTACCACTGAAGAAGAGTGAAGGGTGTTTAGGAGGTGATGTGGGGATTTTAGGTAAGATTTGTCTTTGAGTGTTCCTACTCCTACGAGGCATGAAAGTAAGATATTTTTGTATTTTTTTAAAATATTTATAAAATGAAATGAAAAGAAAGAAAAGTAGAAAATAACGCTAAAAAAAAATAAAAATATCTACTAGACACCTCCCCAGCAACGGTGCCAAAAAATTGTGAGCCTTGGTATTGCACCAAGAGTGCTACAACTCCCAGGGGCTGCCCTAATTTACTTTATCAACCCGGGGTTCGTACAAACTTGCAGGTTAAAGTGCTATATACACAACAGATGCATTATTTTCATGTCATCCTCTTCTGCTTTATGAAAGGGTGCTATTTCTTAAAATATGATAAAAACTGAAAAGTAAATTGCTGGAAGGTAATGAGAGAAAGGAATCTAACTTAATTTGCAGAAAGGAAATGACAGAAATGAAACTAATTTAATGTTCAGAAAGGAAATGACATAAATAAACTAAATTAAATTTCTGAAAGGAAACTAATTTAAACCACACTAAACTTGGCCAATTGGCTAAACACACCCTACTTATCTTATTCTCTATCTACCATGCTTCTATACATGCAGCTAAGCTATCTAGGACTTAATCCTAATTGTAAAAGTGTTGATTTGCAGCTTGGAGAAGAAAGGGAAAAGGTGCTAATGGAGGGATAAACACATAAAACGAGACTTAGAAGTGGAAAGAGCGGGTTAAACCTTATTAAAGCTTTATTTTGGCGCAAAAAGGCTTTGGAGTGGAATGATTTAAAAAGTGTGATGGAAGAATTGTGATGGAGGGTGATCGCAATCGATGTTTTGAGCGGTAAAGGTTAATAGGAACAAAATAAAAAGTGCAATTTGCGATGTGCGATGCGGCAGATGACGTGGCAGTGAGACGAAAGATGGGAGCGGTAAGTGTTAAAGGAACAAAATAAAAAGTGTGATTTGCAAAGTGCGATGGGGAAAAAACTATGAAGTGTGAAATGCAACGAGATAAAAACTACGAAGTGCGAAATGTGATATCACAAAGTTGGAGGGATAGTGGAAGTGTTGTTCAAGAAATTTTGTGAAGTGTGAAATGCGATGGGTGACGTGGTAGTGGGATCGGCGGTGGAGTGCGATGACAGTATCGCAATCAACGTCGAGAGCGGTAAGTCTTAAAAGAAAAAGGAAAACGATGCAAAGTGCGATGTGGCAAAAAATGCGAAGTGTGAAATTCTATAGCAGGAATTTCGAGGAGGAAAGGCAGAGTGCGATGACAATATCAAAATCAGAAAAAAGGAGCAGTAAGTCTTAAAGAAAAAGGGAAAAGGTCGTGAAGTGCGATTTGTGAAGTATGATAGCAGGAGTTTCGATGAGGAAGGTGGAGGTCGAATTTCAATGGTTTTCAAGAATTTTGCGTTAAAAAGGGTAGGTCAACTGTGACCAATAAGAATAAAGGAATAAGGTGGGCTAGATATTTTAAGTGTTTTGAGGGATAAAATGTGGGTGCAGCAGTTAGAATAAGTGGGAAAAAAGAGAGGGAATGGAGGGTGTGACAACAATGCTCAGATTATGGAGATAGAGATGGAGAATGAAGCGGGGTGTTATCACCCAAAAATTTCAAAACATCATTGTGTCAACTCTGATTTTGGTCATGATTTCAAAAAGGTCTTAGATAGGTTTTGGGTCATTTCATGTTTTAAGGGGTAGCTGATAGGGTAAGAGTCTCAAAAGTCCTATTTTTATATCCAAATAAAGTTTAACAATATTATTCCATGTCTTATAAGTCTCACCTTGTGTTTAGAAGTCATATCTCAAATCATTTGAAAATTTTTAGGAATTAGCTACGAAAACACTGCTCTTTTCATAGCGCAAACCCCTGAAAATACATTGAGCGCGCTACGAAATCGCAGATTTGTAGGAAGTCTTGTAAAACCATCAATTCATTCAAATTCCATTAATTTTCATTATTAGGTGTCAGCTAGGAGTCAGGTTTAAGGCATGCAACCATTCAAATCCATCATTTCGAATGTAGGGGTCATCATGATAGGTATTTTCAAATTCGAAAGGGGTTGGTCTCTTTTTTTATTATCTCATGTAAAAAACAACTACATGCATCCTCTTTAAAATTTTAAGCTTGTGGTAAACTGATACCAAAGCTTCCTTCATATATTTTCAAGCGAGGATGACTACCATAAGCAAGCGAGGTTGATTGTTTTGAAATCAAGCGAGGCTGATTTGTTACAAGAATTCAAAGGCAAAGATGATAGAAGATTTTGTCACCTTTCTCTCCAAATTTGAATATCATTCCTTAAAAAATTTACCTAAAGCTCCTCTATGTCATTTAATTTTCAATATTTGCATGTATTAGTCAATTGCCTCCTTTGAAAATTGAAATTTGTGACAAACAACTTGCTGTCCAAATATTTTTTTACAACTGCCATATTTTTAAGAGGGCAGTTTGTGGTTATAAAGGGAAATTGGCATGAAGAAGAAGTAAAAAAAGAAGGCATTTTGTTTGGATAGAAGTGTATGGAGTTTTAACTGATCATGAATGACCTCATCTTCACAGAAGCTTTCATCTAGACAGGTTACATATATTTCTACCAGGAGCTGTAAGAGAATTTTTGTGTTTCTTGGATTGTTTGAGCTGTTTCTCTCAAAAGGAATTTTCAGGCAAAAGAAGATGATTTTAAAAAATATGGAGGATTTTTTTTTCTCAGAACAAAACAAGGAACAAAAACCTGTTTCAATTTTCTCCCAAGTTCTACCAATTTGGAGATTCAAAGTTTTCTTTGGGACCTATTTTTAGATTTCTGAATTTTTCCTGTTTTATACATGATGTTAAAATGCAGATTCCGGAAAACTGAAGCTGGTTTTCAAAAAACCGAGAGAGGTTTTTCTTATAAACATTATTATCTACAAACTCGTCCATTTTTGTAACAGCTATCAGGGATCAAGAGATAGGAGCTCAGGAGTGCAGCTTTATTTTTCAGGAAAAACAAAGTTATTTTTGTTGGTTGATGAAGTGGCTGAAGGTGAAAAGGTTGTTTTTTGAAGATGGTAAGAGGTATTTTTAACCAAATGTTCCTTATCAGGCTTCATAATATCATCTCACACAGCAAAGGACCTTTTATAGTCATAAAATCCAAATTATGTGAAGTTTGTGGGCAATTAGGCAATTCCGCAGCAAGTGTCAGGCTTGAAGCCCAGTTTTTGCCGCAGAATTTCTGAATGTTTCTTTTGGGTTTTAAGAGACATAAACTGATGGGAGTGAGCAGTTTTGAAGGTCATGTTTAATTGTTTTTTATCATTTAACATGCTTCAATGGTTAAAAATAGCTGAGGAATATCAAAAGTCAATCTTTTGTGTGCGCTACGAAAACAGGTTGTTTTCATAGCTCAAAAACAGAATTTGACAGTAAGGATAGTTTTGTGACAAATGATGAAAAAGAGTGAAAAAGGTTAATCATGTGTAAAGTTATTCATCATCAAGGTGTCAAAGAGTAGCAGGATGACACAGAGTATCAGATTTTCCAAGTGGATATTTTCAGTTAGAGGAGTTTGAAAGATACTAGCCAACATATGCCATGTCATCAAACTAACTTCTTTTAAAATGAGGGGCAGAGTTACTTCACGAAGAAAATCATGATATAAATGTTTTTTTAATGGCGAGCATGGTAAAAATATTAGATTCCTTTCGAGTAAGACTTGGATTAGTTTTGTTTAAATGTAATAAATAAGTGTTTAAGTCCTAGTAGGACTCTTAGTCTTATTTCGAATAGGTGTCAGTCCTAGTCTCTAGAATCTAGTTTATGGTTAGATTTAAGTGTTAGTTTAAATTTAAATGGTCTAGCCACTTGGAAGACTGGTTGTAAAGGCTAAAAGCCTATAAATAATAGAAACTTCGATGTAGTAAAGGTTGGAAAATGTTATCAGAACTGGCTACTTTTATAAATACTTTGGAGGAGCTGATATATACAGAAGAAGTTTAACTTTTCTGAAGCTGAGATTCTAAGTGTACTTCAGTGAGCTTTATCTTCTATCATGTGTTTTACTTCCATAGTTTTGATGCTTATTACTCAGAATTCATGGGAACATGCTCTGACTTTCTTTAAGTATTAAATTGTGGTGAATTGAGTTCTTAGGTCCTATCTGTAGATAGTTTTATTCAATGTTTGATACTTATTACTCAAGAATTCATGTTCATTCATGCTCTGACTTCCTTTAAGTGTTAAGCTTGGATAAATCTCTATTAAATACTTTCCTTTCAATATCTTGATGTATCATGACTCAGAATTCATGCACACATGCTCTGATTTCCTTCGAACCTTAAGATATTGAGACTTTCCTGAATGTGTCACCCTTTCATCGAAGTATATACAAGCCTCAGTTTTATAAGAAGAGCTATTTGTTATCTTTATCCCTGTCACTGACTCCATAGCCCAATAGTAGCTTGTCTTCATCTTTCAACCTGCAAACACACAAAACCACAAACATAGAGTTAGCCATCTATCTTTATACAAAATCATAACCCTTGAGAGAGCCCTCTTAGGCTGAGGAGGCTAAGCCTCAGCTGAAATATTGGATTGAAATAGTTACACTAAGATAGTCTGATTAGCAGCCTATCAGGGTCCTATTTTGGTGATAACACGGGGAGGCACCATAGAGTTGCTCTAGGGTTTTAGCAATAATTCCTGTGATCAACCTGCTAAATTATGTGCAACGAAATAGAAAAATGCATAAAAATATAGTGCAGAGGAAGACTGAAAAATGGTAATGTTGTTCTATTTTTAATCTCAGAAACAGTGAACAAAAATCAGTTTTTGGGTCCATGGGAAGGTTCGCCCTCCTCGAGCTCTATTGAAAAAGATGAGAAGGGGGTCTTGTTCCACAAATTTTTGGTTTTTCTCCTCTATTTTATTACTCACAAGCAATTTAACTACAACTGCACACTCGAAGCAAAACTAAACAACAATTTGAAACATAAATGAAATTATTAGAAGCAGAACTAATGAAATGATAGAAAGCAGAGAAAAAATATAGCAGAGAGGCTAATGCACATGGATTGGGCCCTAACCCACGAGCCTAGCTCTCTAAAACTTAAATCAGTAAAGTGAAAAGAATAGCCTCATACATTTCTGAAATTTTGATCACTGAGTAGAATAATAAAAATCTTCATAGCTTGCAACAAAGTTCTGACTAGAATCGACCCCTTCCTAGCTCTATCTCAACTCTATTTATTGTACAGGGAAGCTACCAACAACTCCCTAGAAAGTAGTGATTGAGTCCACTTGACTCCAAGTAAACAAATATTGAGTTGCTTGGCTGCCTCTGGAATTCGAATTGTTGGAGAAAATCTTTGGGATCCTTTGGCTACCTTTGAGAGTTGAGGAGGGTAGAAAATCCTCCTATAATTTCTCCTTGTTGTCTCCTCCAAGTATTTATGGTATTTATGGTTATGATGAATGTATTTCCTACTTTTAAATTTTAATTTTACATCCTGAATATGCTTCATGAGTAGTAGCTTGTGCAAGGTAGCTAAATTTGTTTGCAGTTCCTAGTTCTGTCTCTTTTTCTCTATAGTTGTGATAAGCCGATATCTGATCTGTTCCTAACCTTACTAAGGTCATGGCATGCCTCGGGTGAGACTCTCTGCTCTTCGGAGTAGGGTGAAAATTCTGGCATTGTGCTAGACTAGTGCGGAAACCTTATTGGCCTCTCTCCTGAACCTGGGTCTTACTCAGAGACCTTCTTTCTCGCCAACAAATGGTTCTGTTGCCAGGACCTGAAATTTCATTTGGGAACTAGATCATGGTATCACGGATCTTCGAGAGGGAAATTCAAATTTGGTGGGATAACCACTTAGATCAGTTCATAGCGCAACAAGCTGAGTTGAGACAACAGAGGGAGAAAACTGTTAAGAATCGGGTTCTATTCTCTGAATCTATGAGTGACCTCTACGAAATTTTCTGGGGAAAGTTTCCAGAGGAACTCTATAATTAGTTTCGAAGATTACAAGTCGCGATAGTCCAAGAAAGGTCGCATAAAATCTGTCGCAAGTGGTTGCATGTGGATCTAGAAGCACTCCATTGGTTAGATACCGATTTGACCTGAGCTGTAAATTTCTAGGTGCAATCTTCCTTAGAGGGATTTATAGTGGAATTCACGGCTGAGTGTTTCCAGTCCTTCTCAAAGGTAGAGGACGTATTCAGATCTGGATTGCGGGGAGATCTACTGAAGGATATTCCTTTGTGGATCAAAGCTTTAATGGTAGACTAGGGATTGATGGAATTTCAAAAATCTGAGATGCAGACTTAAACCTCCATTACTGGGGGAAGCAGTTGAGGGAGAGATGCTACTAGTAAGTTGGAAGTGGGAATAGGGATATGTATGCAGATATCTTGAGTAGGTTGAGAGAGCAACGAGCACATTGGAGGGCGCAAATTGTTGAGAAGTGGCAGGAAAGGGTGATGAAGGAGTTGGAGAAGCAGGAAAGTAGTCGAAAGGACAAGGAGAAGGCACCGCAGACGACAAAGGAGATGGAAGATCAAATGGAATACTAAGGAATAGGAGGGACCATCAAGGAATTCAAGCAAGTGTATAGGAGCCTAGCCCAAAGAGAAAAGGGAGAAAAGAACAACGTGGAGGATGCGCGCTGCGAGGAGATGTTCGATGTGGAGTTGCATGTTGTGATGGAGCAGCTATTCCGAGAGGGGCCGACACCCATAACTCAAGGTAAATCTATTCCCCAAAGTTCAAGTAGCTCTAGTCCCAACCCTCCCCTAGTACCCTATCAGCCACTATGTGAAATTTTTGTTAAGTTACAAGAGTTTAGCAAGTTGAATAATGTTCAGTCTACATCAACAATATCTACTAGCAATAGTGCTAGTAATATAATTTCATAGCCAGGGAATAGATGTTTCATTCTAGTACCATCCATACAAAGAAGTATGGAGGGATCATTTATACGATACCTAAAGTTCTCTGGGAGGGGCAGTGACGATGTGGAGCAGCACTGGTATCTCTGTGAAGCCATATGGAGGGCTCGACAGACACCAGAGGCAGTTAAGTTAATCGAATTTCAAACTACTCTAAGGGAGAGAGCTCTTCACTAGTTTATCAAATGGCCTGAAGCTCATCCTACCCTAATGATAGATGATGGAAAGAAAGAATTTGTTAAATAGTTTAAGTTACCTCAGACAGATCAGTAGGGTTTATCAGAGATGTGGGAGATTAAACAACGAGAAGGTGAAACTGCATGGGATCTAATGAGAAGGTTCAAGGATGCGATTGGAAAACTGAGCTACCCAATCGATCCGAATCATTAGAGATATTGGTTTATCAAGGCCCTTCTTCCGTTGACAATAACTCCCCTAATGCAACAGAAGATCGATACATTACAAGATGCATTAGAGCAAGCTATGAAGATAGAGGCTATGTCGGGGTATCTGTAGCAGTTCAAAGGAGGAGTAGTAGCTCAAGACCCTTCCATATTGGGGTTACAATATCAGATAGCCATTCTAACAAAAAATTTGAAGGATATCTAGCCAATACGACCTGCAAGACCCAATGTATGGTGTACGCACTGTTTGATGGAGGGACACGTGGTCACCAAATGTCCAAGGTTGCGGGGGTCGAATATGGGGGCTTCAGCAGCAGGGACACAAGGGACTCCACCAGTAGGGGGAGTTGCACAGATACGCACTCAAGGGATATATCTACCGCAACCCCACTTCCCAGGGTTCCCCGCGCAAGAGAATCAGGGCACAACTAAATACTGCGAAATATGAAAAAGCATTGGTCATCCACCCCGGCTATGCCCAATTTTGAAAAAATAATCCAACGTTCCAAACAACATATATTGCTAGTTCTATTCTTCCACAACACACACTACAGAGCAATGAAGAGCCCTGGATGCACTAGCGGAACGATTGGATAGGCCATCATATAGAGTGAATGAGGTTCCCAGGGGATGAGGAGGAGGAATCAGAGGAGGCAGAGCTGGAGGAAGAGGACCTGTAATATATTACAATTTTGACCAAGAGGGCCACATAGGCAGGGAATTTCCACTTCCCAGAAGACCGTGGTGCTCTCAGTGTAAATTCAATACACACACAACTGACGACTTCACAGAGTTAATTAAAATATGGGAAGAAAGAGGCAGAAAAAGAGGAGCAAACCTAGTAAATGCAGAGCCAATAATAGTAGAGGCTCAGGCTATGAAAAACATAGCCATAATAACACAGGGAGGAAAGATAACAGGGGAAGATGAATAGAATATAGATCCAATAAAGCTGATAAAGCCAAGATCCCCAAAGCTAGTGTTCAAGCCATATAGACAAAAGCATTATTTTAAAGAAGTAGTGGAAACATTTGCCCAACTTGGGGGGAGCAAAGGCATTGAGTTACCGCAACCGATGATAGACAAGGAGAAATAGACTAATACAAGCACAATGATTGAGGAATGGTTCCAGCTATTTTAAAAAATTGTAACCAATGCACCAATGCTGGAGCAATTGAAACAAAATCTGGAGATGGTGGTGTAGGAAAATACAGAGCCGGAGGAGTCAACTGACTCAACCCATAAATATATACGGAGAATCAAAAGAAATAAGATAAGAACAGGGAAATAATTCCATGTAAACACTCAAGTCGTGGGATTCCAAATTAAGGACACCATGCTTGACCTAGGGTCAGATGTCAACATTTTTCCAAGGAAGACATGGGAAGCATTGGAGAGACCAAAGCTAACATACTCACCAATCTAGCTTCGCATGGAAAACCAGTACTGCATTGTGCCTATCGGCATGTTGGAAGAAGTCGAAGTCGATGTTGCGAGGGTAAAGACATACACAGACTTTGAGGTGATAGACATTATGGGGGATAAGGACCCCTATCCAGCATTATTGGGTATGGATTGGGCTTTCGAGAAATATGCAGTGATCGATTTGAAAAAGGAATTGATTATATTTAAAGATGGGGAAGTCATGGTCACCCAGCTACTGGATCCATATCAAGGACCCCGATACACAGAAACTGTTGACAATAGAGAGGATGCTCAACTTCTTAATCATCTCTATTAGATGACAGCAGGGACAAGAGAAGATTATATCAACCCAACAGTGGGGGGAACTGTAAGCTGGATAAGTGTTCAAAGCTCAGACTTGGGCTTAGAAATAGCTTGGGATGATTGGCAGTAGGGAGGATACGAGACTAATACAAGAATATGTGCTAACATCCAAAGAATCAACTGGATCAGAACTGAGGTAAGAGAATATCTGACTTTATCAAATATGAATGCTGTAAATACATTTATTGAAAAAATAGAGGATAACATACCAGTGGAACATAGAGTCCCGCTCATGGATATGGCTCTACAATCCACATCAGCAAGGTGGTGGAGCAACCACCGCAACTCTCCCTTGCGATGGGAGGGGGTTGCAGCAGTGCTGAAAACCAGATTCAAGGAAGATGAAGGACCAAAATTCAATGAAAAGTACCAAGGGGATTCTGATCCCATTAAACATTTACAATAGTGTGAGGGCCATTGGAAGTAAGCAGGGTACCCGGAACATCTGTGGACACACAATTTTGTACATTCACTGGATTCGATTCCATAGGCTTGGTACTTAATTGAAGAGAAGAAAATAGGAACCTGTACCTAGCAAGAAGTTGTGGATAAGCTTACACAATGATTTTCCTTTGAAGGAGGAGAAAAAACAGTCACACAGGTGTTACATGCCATCAAAATAGTATTATTCTTCCCAAAAATTCAGAAAGATGAAGACCAACCGCTCTTGAAACAGAGTATCAAAAAGTCAACGGCCTGCAAAACGATAGACAGTGAGATGGAAGATGATGATCTAGAATACATTAGACACTTATATTTTGAAGAAAAGGAAGGAGAACAGAATATAAAAGAAGAATACAATAGAGGGAATCCATATTCTACCGCTGAAGACCAAGAAGTTGAACATCAGAACACCAGAAAAGCCCAAACTTGCGTCAATTGGTGACTACTAGGATGCAGAAACAACTAAAGAGATATTTAATCTTCTACAAGAATATGAAGACTTATTCCCGTCCTCAGTAGCGGAGCTAAAAGGAATAAAAAGAGACATGGGGGAAATGCGTATAATTTTGAAGCCTAACGCAAGACCAGTAAAGCACAGACCGTACTATCTGAATCCAAGAGTAAAAGAGAAAGTCAAGGAAGATATTGATAAAATGATGAAAGCAGGGTTGATTTTTTCGGTGGAAGAATCAGAGTGGATAAGTCCTATAGTCATACAAAGTAAAAAGGAAAAGTCTAAGATTCGAGTATGTGTTGACTACAGAAGCCTCAACAACGCATTTATACATGATCCATTCCCTACTCCGTTCAGTGATAAGGTGCTCGACATTGTGGAAGGGAATGAGGCTTATTCCAGTACAGATGGATTTTCAGGATACCATCAAGTGAGGATAGCTGAAGAAGACAAAAAGAAAACAACTTTCACAACTAAATGGGGCTCTTTTTCATATCATGTAATGCCCTTCGGGTTGAAAAATGCACTGGTAGTATTTTCACAAATCGTCATAGCAACATTTCGGAAATATATCCACAAATTCCTTGAGGTTTATATGGATGACTAGACAATATACAGCTTGTTGAAGAATCATGCAACGTTGTTAAGTATAATGTTCAACAGATGTAGAAAACTCCAAATTTCACTATATCTTAAGAAGTACATCTTCGTAGTACCCATTGGGACGCTGCTCGGACATGTTGTTTGTAAGCAAGGTGTTTGTGTGGATCTAGCAAAAGTGGAAGTTATAATCAATATAGAGGCACCAGAAACTGTGAAATAGTTGAGATCACTGTTAGGCCATACCGGGTACTATAGAAGATTCATCCAAAACTATGCAAAGAGAACAACCCCATTAGAGAAGCTGTTGCGGAAATCGAAGCAATTCATTTGGAAAAACGACTGTACTACTGCCCCCAATACACTAAAAGAAAAATTGGAATGTGCGCCCATATTAGTTCATCCTAATTGGGACAAGAAATTCCACGTCCATATTGATGCCTCCAGCCTTACGCTAGGAGTAGTTTTGGCTCAACCAGGAGAAAATTTAGTTGATCACCCAGTTTACTTTGTAAGCAGGAAGTTATCGATAGCGGAAAGGAACTACACAACAACAGAACAAGAAGCTTTAGCAATGGTCTATTCCCTTCAAAAGTTTCAGCATTACCTATTAGGAGGTACGTTCAAATTCTTCACAGACCATTTAGCATTGAAGTACCTAGTTAACAAACCAGTCCTTGAAGGAAGGATCTGTAGATGGCTTCTACAGTTTTAGGAGTTCACCTTTGAGGTGATAGTGAAACCATGAAGACTGAATGTGGGTCTTGACCATTTATCAAGGCTGTAAAATGGAGAAAATGGAGGGTCCCTAGATGATCAACTGCCAGACGCTGATATTTTTAGAGTAGAAGCCATCCCAGACTACTTAGATCAAATAGAAATCTATCTGGAAACAAGAAATTGCCTGACTAAATATACAACGACTCAGAGAAGACATATTGTAGTAAAGGTAGTAGAGTATCAGTTAATTGTAGGACAATTGTATAAGATGGGGTTAGAACAAGTTTTGCGGAGATGTGTCATGGACCATAAAAGGGAGGACATACTATGGGAGTGTCATTGTGGAGTTGCAGGAGGGCATGTTGGTGAAAAACCCACCGCAAGAAAGATATTACAAGCAGGCTTATGGTGGCCCACATTACACAAGGATAGTAAAGCATTTGTAAATAAATGTGATGTTTGGTAGATAACGGGGCGTCCATCACACAGAGATGAGCTACCACGTCACCCTATACAAGCATTGCAGCCATTTGAGAAGTGGGCCATTGATTTTAGAGGACCAATAGCACCTGTCGCAAGACATTCACAGGCCAGGTATGTCATTACCGCAACATATTATCTTACCAGATGGGTAGAAGCAGTACCAGTGAAGGATTGCACGACAGAAATAGTAGCTAGGTTCATTTTTGAAAATATCATTAGCAGGTTTGGCTGCCCCAGAAGTCTAACCAGTGACCAAGGTACACACTTAATCAATGCGACAATCAAATCTCTGTTACAAAATTTTATGGTACAACATCATAAAAGCAGTCCGTACCATCCTTAGGAAAATGCAACAGTTGAAGCATTTAATAAGATTCTCGAAAAGGGACTAACAAAAATTTGCAATGCTAATCAAGATGACTGGGATGAGCACATACCAACAACATTATGGGTGTACAGGACAACTGTGAAAAGACTGAACAACCAAACTCCTTTCCAGCTAGTGTACGGGAGGGAAGTAGTGGTACTTGCCAAATTTATCATACCGAGCCTACTAATTGCATCAACACTACATCTAACAGAAGAAGACTCATTGAAGGAGCGACTACATGAGTTACAAGAACTTGAAGAGGACAAGATTCTAGCGGAGTTTCATTATACTATCCAAAAAGACAGACAAAAAGCTTGGCATGACCGTCATATCAAACATAAAATGTTTACGGTCGGAGGAAAAGTTTTACTATACGAAAACAAGTTTTAGAAGTTCCCAGGTAAACTTAGGATGCATTGGATGGGACCTTACCATGTGATTGAAATCTGGGATTCAGGAGCAGTTCGGTTAGCACAACTAGATGACCAAGTATTACTAGGATGGGTGAATGGCACATGCCTGAAGCCTTATCACGAGTAAGTTTCATTATTTCCTTTTCAAATAACTCTTACAACTTAGAGGAATTAGTAGGTAGAATAGAGTAGATAGAGTCAATAACCCTCTCGCACTCGAGAAGAGAATAGATAGGAATCCCAACAAAGAACAAATTGCAATAAGTAGAGGAATCTCATAGTTGCGATGCAGAGACCACATCGCAACTGATTGTGGTCAGGGGGAAGGTAGTGTCCAACATATCATCCATGTCAGAGAGCCAAACATGTCAAACATCATTTCGTCATCATGACCCATCATACCCATGTTAGTTCGTAGGATTAGTCGGATTTGAGAATTAACTGCCATAATTAGTACCATCCATACCGTACTAAATTTTCCATATTAGGCCATAATCATTACTCATCACGTCTTCCCAAATCTCGAAGTTACAGTCAGCCATGTCAGAACACACCTCATTGCGGTAACTAATCACATGATTATAGCCATGGGGGAGGTAGGAAAAAATTAATTATTTATGGGGTCTTATCAGCCTTATTCATGCCTGTTACATTACTTAACCCACATGAAAGAAGATATCAAGAGAATGTTAGAGAATTCTGAGTTAGAACAAGAAACAACAGCAACAGCAGCGAGCGAAATCTCATCAGAAGAAGTCCAGAGAGAGCATCCAGTAGTAGGAATTTACAGAGGAAGAGCAGGGGTAGCATTGCATGTTTACAAAATAATATCAAAGATGACCAAGATAGCACTAGCAGTCATTAAGCCTGAGCTCGATGAGAGAATTCAGAGGATGGAATCACTAGTGGGAAAATATGACAATGCATCGTTGATCGACATAGAATTTAAAGATTCCTATCAGTTTCCGGCAATGAAGAGGCAGGTTTACATAGAAAATTACGCTACGGAAGGAGGAGAGGAAGCAACAATATTGAACCCAGAGTTCAGGGGTATCCAACAGTTGACCATATTGTACCTTAGGAACCTCCCAGTGTTCGAAACCACAGGAGCATCGATGTAGTGTATGAAATTCCTACTAAGAAGACTCTAGAATGGGTCATTATGGCTAGGGAGGGAGATACCTATACATGCAGAAGATATTCACAGGTTGACAGGATTATTAGTAGAAGGAAGGGATGTCTCCATGGTGTTCCAGACTATCTCAAAGAGAGAAAAGAAGGCAAGATATTGCAACTATTATAAGAAATAGGACACCAAAAGAGGAGGGAAGGGGGCGAAGATAGACCTCATAAACAACCCAGCAGTTAAGTTTTCATGTTACCTGATTGTAGGCAAGACCATGAGGCACTATACGAAGGCTTAATGTACCCTTAACACCATTTCAGTTGCAAAACACTGCCTCCAGGGAACCCAGCTGAATTGGTGTACATTTCTACTTAATGAACTATTTGAAGCCTGCGAGGATAACTACAAAAGAGCCACTAGGTTCATTTACGACAACCTTATCATGGCATTTGCAATGTGGAAATGGAATTTCCCAGGAGTTAGACATCCCATGGAACTCACAAGTGGTCAGCCGATGGAAATGAAGTTTACATCGTGGAAGATCTCGGAAGACCCCAACACCAAGGAGGTAAATGAAGAGGCATTCACATTATGGTACAGGAATATGGTGGAAAGAGTGGTGAGGCACCAGAGGATCCCAAGGAGTTTGATGGACAGTTATTACTCTCAGATATGGTTCGGGGTCACCCACAGGCAGACATACATTAGGCCCACTTGCATGGATGAAACAACGTTTAAAATGAGAGCGTTAAAGTTTCAAGTGGATGAAAATGCATTCCACACTGAAGTTTTCTCCTGGCCGGGGGTGGGAATGGAGATCAAAAGTGGAATCCATTACTACTCGTTCAAAGGCATGCTGCCAAAACCACTACTAAGGGAGACACCAGATGAGACATTGAGCAGAGTGTCTTGGCTATGGTTCACACCAGTATTGGAGGAGTTGGACACGAGAGTAAAGGGCTTCAATAGGGTAATGTAGACTCTCACAAGTGCTTCTCCTCTGTTTCCTAATTTTTCAGAGTTTTAGGCTTCAAATTCTACATCACCTTCCATAGTTGCACCCATAATCACTGCCCTACCATCCACCATGTTTAATTCACCCCCAACAACCACTATAGTTCCAATCCAAAAGAATAAGGCACCCAAGCCACCCGTTGCTACTCATAAGGCCAAGAAAGAAAGAGTCAGAGTGCCTAAACAAATAGTTGATATCACTGGGGAAGATCAAATGCAGCCTATGGATATGGGAGCATCAATTCAAGAGGAGCTAGAGGTGAACTCCCAGGCAAACTCTGAGCTACCTATGTTCAATCCATTCTTAGTTTTGAACGTTCAAGCTTCATCACCACCCCATACACATATCTCTTCTCCTCACACACTAGTCCTCGCCTCTCACGTCATTCACTTCCAAAGACCATTCCACCTGCACCTCATCGACATCAGCCACCATTTCAGACCCGGTCAAGACAATAATTAAGAAAAATGGAGACGCTGAGGAATAAGTTAACTCGAGTACGGATATGGTACCCAAGGTTAACCAACCTCTGGTGGGAAAAAGCAATTTTATGGACCTATTAGTTCATGGGGGATCAATCACCATAGACACAACGCCCTTGCCCATGGAGCTGAACCCTTTTCAGCAAGAAAATTTGATACTGCAACAGGTTTAGCCAACCACAAGCATGAATAACCCAGGGAATTAGATGCTGTAAAAAAAACAATAGACGTCACCATATGAGAACTCAGCCAGATCAATAGCTAATGGTCAACCACTCAGAGAGAGACTGGCAAACCAAGATATGTCTAGGACTGAGAGTATGCAGACCTGGGGCATAGAAAAACTATACAATTTCATCCAGCGTGCGACACAACAGGAAGAAGGACTACACAACGACCTTTAGCAGAGGTTCAAAGAACAACAACTGCAAATCAACGCGCTTACTGAAGAGTGAAACCAGTTAAAAGGATAAAAGGACAGTTTGCACGAAAAACTGGAGAAGGTGACAGATATTTTCAAGGATCTCTGGCCAACAGTAATAACCTATGATGACAAGACACCAGGGGACATAACAACTTGCACTATGGTCGAGCGGTCTATCTGCATGAAGATAGCTTGTGCCAATCTCAGCAAGGAGAATCAAGAGCTAAAGGAAGCTCTCACAACTAGACTGACGTTACTAGATCCTGTCATCATATACGTTGAGAAGGTCACCGAGAAGCAGAAAAAAGCATCTGAGATGCAAGAAACCCTGGGGACCATGGTGAAATAAGCTTACAACCTTATGAAACATTTGCATGAGTGTTCAACCTTGTTAACTATGAAGGCTCAACCAATCTTGACACAACTGCAGTAGATCTCACAAGAAATAAAGGAGGCCATAGACCCCGTTGGAATTAACCAGTTGTACAATCAAGAGGAGGAACTGGAGACCAAAATACAGAAGATCTAAGAGCATTCGACTGCCACCAAGTAGGTCCTCCGAGAACTAAGACAACCATTAAAGAATACTACAGAGAGAATACAACAAATGGCCACTGAGGCCAAAATCAAAATTAAGGAAGTATTCAACAAGCTTCTGGCCATTACAAGAGAAACGAAAGTTGAAAGAATTTCCACAGAAATAGACCAGCTCATGAAGGAATAACAATAGGCCATTAACGACTTCGCTAAACTCAAATATTTAGCGTTGGCAAAGGTTCCCGAGTTGGGGCCCTTGTTTTTACAGGGAGAAGAAATGGAGAAGACACGGCCTACCACATAGGAAGGTAAACCAATGGAGACTGAAGCAGTAGAAAAGAATTGACTCGAGACGAGTCAATAGCATGTAGTCAGAGCCTATTGTGGCCCTTTTTTTGAAAATGAAATGGTTTTGAGTCGCGAAGAATGGGTGGAAGAGCACAACCACGGTAGACATGGAGCTATGACGGTTGCAGAGAGTCGGAGAACAGGTGGCGTGACAGTTACAGAAAACTAGCACAGATGGCAGGGATGAGCGACAAGGATAGGCAGTGGAACTCCCAGTGATCAAGAAGATGCGACAAACAAAAAATTAGGAAAGGAGGGAAAACCGAGAGTCGTGTTGGTAAAGGAACAAATAGGCAGTCAGCCAGTGGAGATGAGGGGGTTAGTCCAGTAGAGGGCTGAGGAAGAGAGCTGTAGGAGAGCTTTTTTCTGTTCTGTTCTGTAACTATTGTAATCCGTCCTTTTGTAATAAAATCTGAGGAGTAATGTAAATATCTGCTATTGATAATGAAATATACTTCTACCTGTGTTTGATGTCCTGAGTTCCATGTTAAACATTTGGTTATGATGAATGTATTGCTCGCTTTTAAATTTTAATTTTTCATCCTGAATATGCTTCATGAGTAGTATCTTGTGCAAGGTAGCTAAATTTGTTTGCAGTTCCTAGTTCTGTTTTTTTTCCTTTATATTTTTGATCAATCAATATCTGATATGTTCCTAACCTTACTAAGGTCACGACATGCCTCGAGTGAGACTCTCTGGTCTTCGGAGTAGGGTGAAAATTCCGACGTTATGCTAGACTACTGCGGAAACCTTGTTGGCCTCTCTCCTGAACCTGGGTCGTACTCAGAGACTTTCTTTCTCGCTAACAAGGTTGTATGAACTTGAAGATGAAACAAAGGCCGAGAGTCTGGAAGAGCTAGAATTGATGAGTGTTGATTTGATCTGCTGAAGGAAGCTGAAGATAATGGAATGAATATGATGAAAAGGTCCCAACAACCATCCCCCCATGCTTGAGGTTTTTCATGTCCTCATGCAAACAAGGCGAGGTACTGAAGAAGTGAGGAGAGTTATTGAGATGGCTCTAGTACAAAAAGGGACTTGAAAAACAAAAAAATGGAATTAATAAGATGAATAATAATAATAAAAAAAGTCAGCTCAGATCTATTAAAATGATTATAAACTAACACCAAGCATAGAATAAATTTCAAATCACCCATTACATATGATTTCATCAATCATTAAGAATTTTATGCTCAAGAAAAAGAAACCTTTTATAGATTTAATTGGCTCTCCTTATTTTTAGGTAGGAGGAATTTTCATGATCACAACAAATGATGAACCAATGAAAAATTAGTTATTACTAACCAAATCCCAAAACTTTATAGTTATCCAAGTATTACTGATAAGGTTTGAAGTTGAGTTTTATTAATTCTTTGTGATCATAGGTCGCACTTATAAGATAAATAAATTTTAGATAAATAGTATGAAAAAATAGTGATAGAGGTCTCAAGGTAACCTTAAGGCTATTCTTTAGCAGAAAATTTATGGAGTTTTTTTTTTTTTTTTCCCTCGACTTCATCCACACATGCTTCCTTTTGATTGTAATGCTATAGAGTAACCATCATATGTGTAGACAAAAAGACTTGGTTTGGTTGAAAATTATTTAGGCAGAATGCCCTATTTCCCACGAGCATCCATAGCCCCAATGGGTTTTCCTAGTGATATCACATGTCCGTACCCGCTTCCAGAAGGCATCCATGGCCTCAAAGGGTTAACGTCTTAAACCTATTTTACACTGAAGGCTCTATTCCCATGTTTCCTACCATTTTCGTTTTATATTATGGATATTTATTTTGCAATTGGTAGAAGGTGGAGCGGCTTTAGAAATCCCCTTAAAGGCTTAGCATGAAAAATTTCAGAGTGAATTAGAATACCTACATAATGTCTTAGATGCTGTTGAGATTCAACAAGAAAATTTCAGCACCCACGCCTAGTGCATTAAGAACCTACACTAGGGTGGGGCCCAGAGTGCTATTTTTGGCGCATGCCTATTTTAGTTATCCCTTAATTAAGATGGACAATAAATTGTAATCTAGTCTAAAAAATAACTTGTAATAGTTAACTAAGAGTGATAAAATCTGTTAGCTCATGGAGTCTGAGCTAGAGGTAGTTGGTGAGGCATGCAAAGTAATTCTAGTTGTAAGAGAGTTTTAAGTGTAGTGGTGCATTAGTTAATGCATGTTGTAATCAGTTTAACTCAGCTAAGTGAGTTAAACTTAGTTGTGCTATTTGTAACTGTTTCATACACTAGTGAGAGGTCAAGTGAATTAAACATTAATTAATTCACAATAAGTGATCTCACATGCAATTAAGGATTTACTATTATTAGCTGCATGCATGTCAGATTCAGTGGAGACCCAGTTGAGATCTAGGTGAAAGGGAAGTTGACTATTAGTAGTAGGATTATTGGGTTGCACCCATGCAACCAAACACCCATTGGAGTGCCCATGATACTTGCGCAGTCAAGGAAGGCCAGAATTCCTATTCTTTAGGGATTTCATTCATCAGGAATTATGCAAGCAAGGTAGGCTGTCTGGAGGCAGTAAATTGGCTAAGTATTGGTCAGTTTTTTCATGACAATGTGTTGAAGCCTCAAAAATCATTGCTTCAAACATTGGGGGAAAACCACCCGGTCCGGACCTTAGGACAACTCCTTTTCCGTTTGGTGTGGTGGCTCCGATTGGATTTATAGGATCAATTTCTTAATAATAAATGGATTGGTGATGGAGTGTTTGTGCAAGTGGATAAGTGGAACTAACCAAATGAGCTAATGTATCTAACTTAATCTATAACTTGAAAATAATTCTAAAACTAACCCAGGTATTAAATAAGAATACAAATTAAAGATTGTTTCAATTAAACAAATAACCATGAAAATGTATTATTATTCAATAGAAAGATGCAGTATAATATAAGGATAACTCTGTTTAAGAAATTAAACAGAGTTAGAATAACACATCACATTCATAATTTTATATATATCATTTGCACATACTATGATAGATGAATATTTCTATATCTTCAAAAATGATATGATAAAGAAATATTTGAGAAAGAAGCACATATAAATGATAGCAAATTTCAAAGAGAATACTTCATTACATAAAGAAAATAACAGTAAATCGATAGAAATACCAGATTCATTAAGATATTTTCTTGATGCAATTTGATATCCAGATCCTACGCTTTAACTTAGAACAATCTTCAAGGTACAAAAATGCAACTCTAAAAAATAATTCACCATGAAATCACAGGAATCTTGTGCTTTAACTTAGAACAATCTTCAAGGTACAGAAATGCAACTCTCAAAGATAATTCACCATGAAATCACATAATGTGATCCTTTATAAAAATAAGATAGTCCATGGAGTACAGAAATGTATTATCCAAAGCCAAAAAATTACAAATTCAGGACCCCTTTCTAAATGATTGAAAGGGGTTTAAATAGGAAATTAAAAAAACAAGTTAACTATAACTTATGCTAGAAACTATCATTGGAGATCTGGGAAAAGACTTGCAATATCAAATAAAAAAGATTCATTGAATTTCTTATGTATTCAATGTACTGAGGTGGTATATTTTACGCATATCTTTAACTTCGGTTGGATGATTCAGCCTCGAATGCAACTGACTAGTGTATGTGGTATCAGATAGCTCTGGAATGATGTAATTGATGGCATTAGAAAGGCATTTGATTGCCATCTGCTGACTGTGTGGTTTGATCAAATATGTCCATAGGACATGCCATGTAATTTCCTGCATTTTTCTGATCTTTTGATTCTTGTTGATTAATTCCTGCTTTCATCTAGTATTAGTTTCTTTCACCCTTGGCAATTTACCTGGAGTACAATCTAAAATTAAATTAGTAGCATATAAACTATCATTAACTAATTGTGTCAGATTTTTCATTATGGCTCTGGCCCTTGATGTAGCATGTTCTTCTTAAATCAAATGTGATTCCCATTCAGAAAACAAAACTTATTTATGGCTTTCTTTGATCCTGGGAAGATTTTCATTCTTTCCTTGTTCTGAGTCCTGCCATGAAATAAATTCTGAAATCTTATCATCTGCATTTTCAAATTCAATTGTAGTGCTGACTGATTCATCGATAAGAGATGTTGTTATTTCACATAAAGTTTTAGCTTGTGCAATTTTTTGACACAGATCATCCAATTACTGAGACAATAGATTACTTGTTTCTAGAGCTTCTGTTCTAAATTGGTCAATTTTAGGATAATCCTTAAATTTATCCAATCTTTCTTGAAATATTTTTTCTTGCTCTTCTTTGGCAGTTTTCTCGTTTTGCAGCAAGGTTTGTAATTTGGATACCTCTTGAGACAACTGTTGTTGTTTATTTAAAGCTTGCTGATCAAGCTTCTTCTTTTCAATACTCAGTTATTCTTCCAATTGTTTGGCTTTGAGTCTTTCTTCTTCCAACTGCTGCTCCAACTGCAATATCTTTTGTTGATCACCTAATGTTTTCTCTTCTAGCAATGCTATCTGTAAGTCTTTTTGCTTTATCATTTGAGTGACTTCAGTAGCTTTATCTATAGTGGTTGCATTATAGGCACCTGCATATTGTGATAGTTTGGTAAGATCCTCTGAAGGATTTACCTCAGTATTCTTCCATACAACATTCATTAATTCAACTTATGAAGTTGCAAGTGGTCCTTGATCTATCTTCCTTCTTTTCCTTTGTTTTCTGACAACAACCCTATGCTTAGGACTATAAAAGATATCCAGAGGAGGGATGTTTTCAACTCTCAACACAATTTCTTCTGATGGATGTTCAAGAATGATCTCCATTTCCTGATGATTCAGATTATCAACTTGAGGATTATTTTGTTCTCCTATTTGCTGAGCGAATTGTTCATACTATTGTAGCAAATGGGAAGTAATAATCACTTCAGTAGAATTTCCCTCTTTTTGTAGGTGTTTTCTCTTTCAAGTTGATCATCGGGCTTATTGCCTGTATATCTTTCTTCAGACTGCATATCAGTTTTAGTACCTGTATTCTCTTTTTCTGTCTACACATCAGGCTTGCTACCTATTTTTTCCTTCTCAATCTGCATATCAATTTTGCTGGTAGACACTTATTTTTCTGTTTTTCTGGCTGTATCTTGATTTTTATTTTGTTCTATTTCCATACTGTCATTTTCTTGTAAAGGAATCCTTAGCTGGTCAAGGGGAACTTTAAGTAATCTCTTTCTTCTAAACTACATAAATTTGTTCATATCTTCTTATTGAAACTTGGATTTAGCTAGATCATATACTCGGGCAAACTTCTCAATTGAGACAAATAAATCATCAAAGACATTAGGCTCATGCTCAAACTTAGCGATTTGGACCAAAGTTGTGAAATCAAAAGCCACTTTATTTGGATCATATTTTTTACTGGAACGGTTGCAAGCTTAAGATTGCTTATCTTAAGGGTTTCTTTTTCAACATGTTTAAAATCATTAAGAGTATAGGTTCCACAATGGAAAGGAAAATTAGGCCACATCAATTTTTTGGAATTCTTTAAACACCTGTACATCCCTCTTTTTGTCAACTGATAAGAAATTTCTTGAGCTAAAAGTTTATTAGGGACATATAGAGGTAAGACACAAGGTTTGACAATGCTTCCAAAAACCCTAATATAGGTAAAATTTTCTTCTCCAAACCAATTTCCGATTAGGGATATATCAAGCTTTTCCTTTTCAGAGAGCCGGGGAGGAAATTGGTTAAAAATGGTTTGATAAATAGGTAACATGAAGCCGTGGTAAATTCTATATACATGGTTTTTGAAATGAGCCTTCCACAAATGTTTATGGTAAATGTGAATCGGGACAGGTTTCTGTGAAGTCCATTTCCAACCCAGAATAGGGAATTTAGAATTAAAACACAAAACATCTAAGATATAGGCACAAAAATGAAACGAGGTTGTATTTCCAGTATTTTTATTCTTTCTATTGTCCATAATTCTGTTAGCTATCTTATCAGAAAGAATAACTGACCAATCCATAATCTCATATTTTATAGCAGCATGAATTAGGGGTACCATATGAATTGAAAACCTTGCAGAATTATCATTCCCAAAAAGTCTACACATCATTGCAATAGCATAGCAATACGGGGGTGCAAGAGACTCTACAGAATACGAACTTGAGGTCTCATGCTTATGCTTTTCTGGAGCTCGTATCCATTCTCTAATTAGGTCTGATTCAATTTCATTGCTTGAGGTAAAATCTGCTATGAAAGCTTTGTTATAGGTCTTTTGAGGATCTGGCAGATGGTACATTGCTTTGATGTCTTCTGCTCTAAAAGACCCAAACATCTTTCCCCCAACTGTCATGAATGTTCTTTTTGTGATGGTGGTGTTGTCTATCACCCATCGTATTATGTCATAATATGGGAATACATTCGCCCGAGCTGCAATTCTATGAAGAAAATAATTTGTGAGTTCTTTAAGGAGATTGTCATCTGAATCCGATTCTTCATCTGGAACTGTTGCCTTTACCTCTGTAACTGTAGGGTCTTCTTTTTCAAGCAGGTTATAAAATTCTTCCCAGGAAAGCTTCCCGAGACCCTAGCATGTAGTATCTGTAACTAGCTTGATTTCATCTGGTTTTTCTTTTGGCATTGTGGTAATGGCAGCAGTCTTTGCGACGAAAACAGTTCTTGATTTCCTAAGCTTCTTAGACATCTTCTTCGTCTGGTATCGTTTTACTAGTTCGGCGAACAAAAGGGATGGATGTTCTATAGCTCTGCAAATGTGACAAACCTTTAAGTCGTGGGAAGAGATGAAGTTAGGAGAACAACTATGCGACAAGGCTTTCATTAATGATCCCAAATTGATTAACCACGTATTAAAAATGAATGCCTTACCGAAAAGTCACATTCATGCATTGATATGAGAATCAATTACCATAATTCGTTTTATTTTCCAATTAATGATGCTCTTACAATCAGAGATTGACGATATTGAAATTTTAATGTAAAATTTCCCTTTGAATTTTCCGATTGCGATTGACCGATAAATAATATATGTGCGGCACAAAATAGCGATTAATAAAGACTGACAATTCATCGCATTGAAGTTTTTGAAAGGAAAGCGAAAGACATCTCATATTTTCCGCTGATTTGCAATTAGCGATAAAGGTATATCACATCAGATATTTCCAAAGGGCTTGAGTTGTTCATGATTTTCACTGAAATGTGATTGCGATGATGGTGGGACCCATCACATCAGAACTTTTATAAAACAAGTAATCTTTTCTTTTACAAAATACGATTGCGATGTGTTGTATCCCATCAGAGTTTATAAATAGACTGAATGAAGGATAACCTTTTCGAAATGCGATTGCGATAAGTTACATCACATCAGAGTTTTGCAAAACAAATGTGAAACCTTAAGACTCTACCGATTTGCGATTGTGATTTACTTTATCGCATCCGACTTTTTAACATTAATACTTTTACACTTTGTGCCGATGCGATATAAGACTTATGGTTGATCGGATTGGAATAAATTCAATGTTACTTTTGTTCATTTGCATTTGAAACATGCAATATGCGATGCATTATTTTCTAAACAATGAATTTTTATTGTTTTATTTAAAATAATCAGATTTCCTCAAAGTCTTTTATTTCTATCTAAAAAGAAAGGGGACCTATTTCTAAAATAAAATTTATTCTAAAATTTTGAAATGGGGAGGGTTGTTGTACCATACAAAAATTGGTGATTCACTGGAAGAAACAGTTATCTCTGAAAAATAAAATGAACACTATAATTTTAGTAAGTAAAAAGTTTTAAAGATAATGAAAACTATCTTAGAGAAATTTAAATAAAATCTAACTCTGAAAAAGAATAAAAATCACTTACAATTTCTTTCTAATTTCTCAAGAATAAAAACATTTTGGGTTTTCTTAAGCTTTGATTGGTTGATAATAATAAAGTAGGGGGCCTTTCCAATTTTAGCTTTTGTAATATACTCTATTGTCATAGGCATTGCCTCTGCTTCCCGCAAACGTTTATAGTCTCGACAAGGTTACCTTTTAACCATCAACCATTCATTGTCCCCTCCAACTAAGATCATGAATCTTTAAAAGATAAATTCATAAGGCATATTATCTCATGTTTTTGTCCTTTACTTTTTTTAATTTAAAAGCCATTGTTCTGGTTTGGTAGCCAGTTAATAACAATTCCACTCACTAGTTGTAATTAAACTGAACAAGTTGGCTCGTGATGAGACCCCTTATCTCTTAATTTTAACATATAATTTCTTATAATTACATTCTAAAAAATCACAACCTTAATGGATGGGGTGAAATGATTTTTCTCCTTAAGAATCAATGGATGACAATTTTAGAGTTTTGAATGCCAAAGCTTGGAAAAGTCTTTTATTTTTATGGATAACCTTTCTCTGCTCAATAAAATTATAATGATTTACAATTTTCTCAAGGTTTCAAGAGATTTTGCAAATGTTTAAACAAATTTTCAAAGTTTAATATTTTATTTTTAACTACCCAAAAATTGTAATCATTTCCTTAAAAATTCTTATTTACATAAAATAAATATTTACAATATTTTCTCGAAGATATTTTCAAATAGTAAAAAGCCAATAGACTATTAACAAACTTATTTACAAAATAAACAAAATTGCAGAAAGGAATATGTACAGGTAAGAAGGGGTTACCTCCTTGAGAAAAGAATTTCTTTAAAATAAGCCCATTCACAGGAAGGGATTCTCTCTTTCCTGTTAAATCTTGGAATATGGATGTTGATGAGCCTATCTTTTCAACAATCTGAAATGGTCCAAGCCACATTTTTTGAAATTTGGTATGCTTACCTTTATCTTCATGTGCTTTGTCCCATTTCAGAACAAGATCACTAGTTTGCAAAGTTTTGGATCTGGTAGAATTTGAATCAAAAGAAGATTTTATGAGTTTTTGATGTTTGGAATGAATACTTTTTGATTTCTCTCTATCTTCTTCTAATTTAAGGATTTGATCAAATCTAAATTGAATAGATGATGACAGATTCTTTTCAAGGAATTGAACTAGGGCTAGAGATGGAAGTATTAGGTTTGATGGTATTACAACTTCTTTTCCATAGAATAGATTAAAAGGTGAAGTACCTATTGAAACCTTATGAGTTATGTGATCAGCCCATAATGCAAAAATTAAAGATTTATGCCAGTTCTTTTGACTTTGATCAATTGTTCTTTTGATGATTTTGATAAGATTTTTATTTTTTGACTTAGCTAAACCATTACCTTGTGGATAATAATTTGCTAAATATTTCAATTTGAAACCTCTTTTGATTGCAAATTCCATTATATTATTCCCAGAAAAATAAGATGCATTGTAAAAAACAAGAGCGTTAGGTACACCAAACCTGGTAATGATGAATTGATCAATGAATTCAATGATTGCAATAGAATTGGATACCTTTAAAGGAATTGCTTCTACCCATTTTGTAAAGTAATCCATTGTTGTAAGGATGTATCTATGTTGCTTGGAAGAATGTGGAACAATTTCTCCAATAATATCAAGTCCCCATTGTTCAAATGGTTGCTCAATGTTTACTGGTTGTAAAGGAAAGGCTGTTTTCCTTTGTCTTCCACTAGCAGTTTGACAAATCTCGCATTTCCTTACATAATCATGTGCATCTCTGAATAAAGTAGGCCAATAGTAACCAACATGGATTATTTTGTGAGCCGTGTTATCACCTCCAAAATTTCCACTTGCTGGTCCATCATGTAATTCCTGCAACACCTTGTGTGCTTCAGTTTTTTCAAGACATCTTAATAAAATTGAATCATAATTTATTCTGAATAACACATCATCAATGATTTCGAAGTGTTTGGATTTTAATCTTAAAGCACACTTGTTTTTATAGCTGAGATTAGAAGGAGCATATCCATTTTTCAAATAAAATATCAGATCAGCATATTGAGATTCATAATCTATAATACTTATCTGATTTTCTTGAACAGTATTATCTTGATCTTGATGTTCTGGTATGTTGGAATCTCCTGCTAATAATCTGCAAAAACCTTGTCCTCTAACATAGTTGGCTTAATATCAATATCATACTCTAGTAGAGCTGTTACCTAATTAGCTCTCTTTTATCCTACTTCCTTTTGTATTAACAATTGTCTCACTACGGAGAATGGGACAATGATCTTTGTATGTGTTTTTAGGAGAAAAAGTCTAAAATGTTTGATTGATTTAAATACAACAAAGGCTTGTTTTTCTACATTGGAATAGTTAAGTTTGGCTCCTTGCAGATTTGAGCTAAAGAAAGAGATTGGTGCTTCCTCTTGTTGATCATTTGGTTGTGTCAAAACAACAGCATAGGATGTTTCAGTAGCCAAAGTATACAGAATAAAATGTTTAGAAAAATCAAGAGTATTCAATGTAGGTGCATTAATGATTGCCTATTTGATTAAATCAAAGCCTTCTTTTTCTTTATATAACCATTTGAAAACTGAATTTTTCTTAATCATATTCTGCAAAGGTAAAAATATTTGAGAAAAATCAAGAATAAATCGCTTGACAAAATTGATCTATCCTAAAAAGGATTGCATGGATTTCTTGTTATGTGGTAAAGAAATATCAGAAATTTCTTTTACTCTATCAGGATCAATATATATGCCATCTTTAGACACAACAAATCCTAGGAGTTTTCCTTCATTGAGAGCAAAGAAGGATTTTTTTGGATTTAAAGAAATTCCAAATCTTCTACATCGTTCAAATCTATGTTTCAAATCATGCAGATGATTGGCTCTTTTCTTTGAAAATACGGTTATGTCATCAAGATAAATAACTACTGATTTATTAATAAAACCCTTGAATGCTATATCCATGGCTCTCTGGAAAGTAGTTCCTGCATTTATCAAACCAAAAGGCATATTTTGGTAGGCATAAGTTCCCCATTTAGTTCTGAAAGTAGTCTTCATCCTATCATCTGGATGTACCAATATTTGGTTATAGCCTGAAAAACCATCAAGAAAAGACATGAGTTCAGAACTAGCTACCTTTTGAAGTATTTGTTCCATCATTGGCAATGGGAAGTTATCCTTTTGACATGTCTTATTCAGATTTCTAAAATCAATACAAATTCTGATATCTCCATTCTTCTTCCTTACAGGAACCATGTTTGAGACCCAACTAGAATGTCTTACAGGAAAAATAATTTTCGCCTTCAAAATTTTGTTCAGTTCTGACTTGATTTGCCCTTTCAGATTGGGATGAATTTTTATTAACTTCTGTTGCACTGGCTTTACATTGGAAAAAATTGGAATAGTATGTTGGATAACATAAGTATCATAAGTTTTCAAATCTTCATAATTCCAAGCAAAGACGTTTTTGTACTTATTCAGAAGTCTGATGAAAGTTGTCCTTTCCTCTTATGTTAAATCGAGTCCTAAATTAAAATTCTGTGGTTTAGACTCAGTACCAAGATTTATTAATTCAAACTTCAAAGTAGAACTTTGAAGTTTAGCATTAGTAACCTTTTTGAATCTATCTTTGATATCATATAAGTCTTCAAGTTTGACTACAGATTTGGGAATAGGATTTTCATTATCTTTTGATGTGTTTTGAAGATCATGATCACTTTCATCAATTATTTGGCCATCATAGGATTTTTCTGAAGTCAAGAAATTTAAGATATCTTCATCATGATAAAATACTCTCCAATTGGAGACATTATCTGGCACAGAAGGTCTAAAGATTAATTCAACTGAAAACCTATCTGGACTATAATATTCAGCTGGGAGGAGCTTGGAAGCAACATTAGCTTACAAATCAGCTGCTGAATTCTGAATTCTAGGGATAGAAAAGATTTTGAATGCTAAAAATTGAGTGATAAGATCTTGAACAAGGGATTTATAATGTTTAAGATGATTTGAAAGGTAATGGATAGCGTTTCTTACTTGTTTGATAACAATTTCGGAATCACCATACACTTTCAGGTACTTAACATTCAACTCTATTGCTTTATAAAGCCCTTGGATCAAGGCTTTATATTCTGCAGTGTTATTTGTACACTCAAACTCTAATCTACATGATAGCATAGTTTTTTCCCCATCTGGATCAACTAAATTTTGATATTGCAACAAGATGATGAGCTTAGTGAAAAGAGTCGCCTTCACTAAGTGGGCCCGCAGGCTATTTTTGGCGCACAGTCTATTTTTAGACATGTCGATCATATTCTATGAGTTGCAGGATGCTATTTAGATGGTTGGTCAAGTTGGAAAAATATATGGACTTCTATTTTTAGACATATTGGGCGGAATATATTTTTAGATTTCTAGTCTAAAATTATATATGTCGAATATTATTATCTCTTAATAATATTTGGACTATAAACGTTATCTTATTCTCTTGGAGCAGTTCAGTTAAGTGCACAGATGTGGCACAAGAGCTGATAGAAGGAATTATGCTATTCCTAAGGGTTAAGTGGAGCTATTTCATGGATACTTTAGTTATAACTCATGTGATAGAGTTTGGTGGAGTTATTGAGGTAGTTGGTGGAGTTGTGTTCAATTTAACTCAGTTAGACATAGTTGAGCTAGTTTTATCTAGTCTAACTTATTGATACACTAGTGAGAGTGGTGTGAATTAATTATTAATTAATTCACTAATTATTAACTCATTAATCAACTAAAGAATACATCGGTTAACTACAGTGCATGGACAGTTTTAGTGGAGACCAGTGAAGAGGTAGGTGAAAGAGCAATGTGACTATCAGTTGTGACTATAGTGTTGCATGATTTGCAACACACAATAGTTGGAGATGCCAATGAGGATTGCGTGAGAAAGGCTGGACCAATTTGAGTTCATTCAGATCCATTCTTTAGCAGTGATTGCGCAGTAGAGGCAGGCTAGCAGGTGGCAGAGATTGGAGCATGAGATTTGCTAGATCGGACCTGATTAGTGTGTAGCAATTGGAGATTGTACTAAGAGCTTGTGAGGAGATTTGTATGATGATTGTTACATGATATATATGACATATAATATACATGGTAGTCGGGGTTTTCAACTTTAGGCTTTCCATAAATTTCATCGTGTTCATATGTGTGTGAATTTTTATGGTTTTAATGTGTGCATGCAATTGATTTTATATTTCTCTGCAAGTAATGATCAATGGTAGAAGAGATTATTTATTGTGCATGAAGTCAAATAGTGTGTGATTAGGTGAATCTTAGATATAACATATCAGTTATATAATTTCTACATGGTATCAGAGCGACAGTTGATCATCGGAGCAATTGCAAAGCATTGAAGCTGTTGAGTTTTGTGCTGGTGGAATTCTAATTTGCAGTAGTGTTTTCTTGGTGTCGAAGTTGAGATGTCTTTCAACGGATTGCGATTGGAGTATGCCCTTGAGGGCAGCTCGAATTATATTGCATGGAAGGACAGGATGGAGGCGGTGCTGGAGGAAAATGGGTTGAAGGATTTCGTAGATGCAGAAATTCCAAAACCTGCTTCTAGCGATGCTGCCGCACTTGACGCATGGAAAAATAAGACAGTTAAATGTCGAAGGATTCTGTTGGAAGGTGTGAAGGATCACATAGTGTCCAACCTTCATGGTAAAGCTTCTCCATTCTTAATGTGGAAAGCTTTGACATACTTTTCCAAAGCAAGAGAAACCAGAGGAAGTTGGCACTCATCGATAAGCTCAGGAATATAAAAATGGAGAAAGGCGACTGTATACCCAAGTACCTCATGAAGTTTGTCCAATGCAGGGTTGAGATGGGAAGTCTGGGGGTTACTGTAGATGACGAGGACTTGATGAGCTTGGCTCTCCTTGTGCTTCCGAAGAGTTAGCATTCCTATCAGGACTCTATCAATGGTCGGGAGAAACTGCCAGGATGGGAGCGACTTTGGTCGGATCTTGTGCAGGAGGAGATAAGGCGAGTACTAGGGACTCGATTCATCAAAGAATGCGTATGAAGAAAATTGCACTTCTACGTCAGAGCAAGGAAGGGGAAGAGCAAGAAGAATACTTCTCAATCTGGTGCGAAAGGCAAGAAGCAGGACATGTCCAAGGTGAAGTGCTTTCACTGTCACCAACATGGACATTACACCACTAATTGTCCACAGAAGAAGAAAAATAAGCAGGCTGTTGGATCTGCAGCTAGAGAGGCCTTAGCCTCGCAGTTTGAGCTGGAATTTTCGCTGATCGCATGCTTGGTCTCAATTATGATGGGTTCAGTGTGGTTTCTTGACAGCGATGCATCTTTCCATATGACCGGAGACAAAGATTTGTTTACTAATCTGGATGAGAAAGATCTTGGAGTGCACATCGAGATGGGCGATGATGGTAGATACAGTGCGACTGGTATCGAGACCATTTCCTTTGAGAGGGAGTCTGGCAAACCTTCATATTGAAGGATGTCATGCATGTTCCGTGATTGAAGAAGAATATGATCTCAGTGGCCATGTTAAGACAAGGGATATGATGTTCTCTTAGCAAGGGGGAGGCTTTCCGCGTAGTAAGGCAACTCGTGAAACCCTTGAGGATAAGGGTTCCGAGTTAAGAACCTTTATCAATTGGTGTGTAGATGGCCGTGCAAAGAATGGCGGTGTACTGGTGTATGAGTGGTGAGCCGGGATGAGGGCGAGCTATGGCACAGGAGATTGGGCCATCTTCACCATGGTGCTTTGAAAATTTTGCAGCAGATTTCTATCGGGCTTCCCAAAGGTACACTTGCACAGTCAGATCAATGCAAGGGATGTACTTTGGGAAAATTTGTGAAATACACCTTTCACAAGAAGGATAGTCGCGCCACGATGATCCTTGAGAGAATTCACACAGACGTGTGTGGAACTTTCTCAGTAGCTTCGACAACAAAGCACAGGTACTATGTGATCTTTTTTGATGATTTTTCTTGGAAGTGCTGGATCTTCTTCATGCAGAAGAAGAGAGAGAAATTCTCTAAGTTCTATGAGTTTAAGGCACAGGTGGAGAAAGATTCAGGGAAGCAGGTGAAGGCTCTTAGGAGCGACAGTGGTGGTGAATTCATCTCTGGCGAATTCAAGGACTTTTGCAGCACAGAAGGAATTTGAAGAGAGATCATAGCACCTCATAACCCACAACAGAATGGGGTCGCGGAGTGAAAGAACAAAATGATCATGGGTGACGCATGGGAAATGTTGTATGATCAGGGCCTTCCCATACACTTGTGGGCTGAGGCATGCAATATTGCAGTTTATGTGCAAAAATGTTGTCCTCATAGAGTACTTGGTATGAGTACACCCGAAGAGGCATTTTCTGGTAAGAAGCCTGATATTTCTCATTTGAATATTTTTGGCTCACCTGTTTACATTCATGTGATGAAGGATGCCAGGAAGAAGCTATAGCCGACCGCAGAGGTTGGGATATTTTTGGGGTACACTGATACACCCCACAACTATCGTGTGTATTTTCCAGACAGTCGGAAGACTGTCGTGCGACGGGATATCAAATTTCATAAGGAGAAAGCCATGAAGTGTTTGCTTGAGAGGGAGCCACACTTGCATGCAGATGAGGAGCTATTAGTTCCTAAGGATGAGCCTCTAGATATGGATCAGCCACAAGAGGAGGTTCATGGAGTGGAATAAGCCACTCATGCAGCGCCAACCGTCAGAGGGCGGAAGCGCACTATAGAAGCTGAGCGACTGAATCTTGATGCAGAGAATATTGTAGGAGAACCTACATCACAACTTAGAGAGAGACAGTAACCTGACCGATATACTGGATACATGGCTCTGATGAGCAAGTGTATCGTTACAGATCCATCCTCTTTCGAGGAAGCTGTGGAGGACCCTGCATGGGTAGATGCCATGGTGGAAGAGTATGATTCGATTGTCAGAACAGTGCATGGGAGATTGTCCCAAGGTCGGAAGGGAAATCCGTGGTAGGTTCAAGATGGATCTACAAAGTGAAGCAAGCAGTTGATGGTAGCGTTGAGAAGTACAAGGCAAGATTTTTTGCCCGGGGCTTCTCACAGATTGAGGGGATCAAGTATGAGGAAACCTTTGCACCTGTCGCAAGGTATTCTTCCATATGAACAATTCTTGCTCTCTCAGCGCAGATGGGGTGGCACATTCATCATATGGATGTGAAGACTGTGTTCCTCAACGAAGTGATTGAGGAGGAGGTGTACATAGAGCAGCCCGAAGGTTTCGAGATCTTCAGCAGCGAGTCACATGTGTGCAGGCTCAAAAGAGCGCTGTATGGGTTGAAACAAGCACCTTGTGCTTGGTACACACGGATTGACAGTTATTTCACCAGAATTGGTTTTACCAAGAGCGACGCAAATCCCAACCTGTACCAGATAGTGGTTGAGGGTAAGTTGCTGATCATTTTACTTTATGTAGATGATTTGATACTGACTGCTGATGAACAGTTGATACTCTCATGCAAGGCTGATCTTGCAAAAGAGTTTGAGATGAAGGACTTGGGCCTCCTTCATTATTTCCTGGGATTGGAAATTGTGCACCGCAGTGATGGATTGTTTGTGTCTCAAGGCAAGTATGCCCGGGAGATACTGGAGAAGTTCAACATGCATGGCTGCAAGCCTATCGACACTCCTCTTCCTGGTGGATGGAGGAAAGAGGATGCTACATCGGTAGAGGTAGTGGGTACCACTGTTTACCAACAGTTGGTGGGGTCGCTTATGTATCTAGTCAATACACGACCTAATATATGCTACATAATTAACCAGCTTTCACAAGCTATGGTTAAGCCTACCAAGCTCTTTTGGAAGGTGGGGAAGCATGTGTTGAGATATCTCAGAGGCACATCGGGATATGGATCATGGTACAGACAGGAGGATGAGTTGAGGCAGCATGGCTTCACGGACCGGTATCATCATATCATAGATTGTGTGCAGTGGAAGATCATGTTACTTTCTTACATTCCTACGGAGGATCAGGATGTTGATATCTTGACGAAGGAACTCAGCAGGAGCAAATTTGAATACCACAAGGGGAGGATTGGGTGGCAGATAATCCGTATCTTTTTTAGAGGGAGTTTTGAGATTGCAACAAGATGATGAGCTTAGTGAAAAGAGTTGCCTTCACTAAGTGGGCCTGCAGGCTATTTTGGCGCATAGTCTATTTTTAGACATGTCGATCATATTCTATGAGTTGCAGGATGCTATTTATGGATGGTTGGTCAAATTGGAAAAATATATGGACTTCTATTTTTAGACATATTGGGCGGAATCTATTTTTAGATTGCCAGTCTAAAAATAGATATGTCAAATATTATGAGCTCTTAATAATATTTGGACTATAAACATTATCTTATTCTCTTGGAGCACTTCAGTTAAGTGCACAGATTTGGCACAGGAGCTGATAGAAGGAATTACACTATTCCTGAGGGTTAATTGGAGCTATTGCATGGAGAATTTAGTTAAAACTCATGTGATAGAGTTTGGTGGAGTTATTGAGGTAGTTCGTGGAATTGTGTTTAGTTTAACTTAGTTAAACATAGTTGAGCTAGTTGTATCTAGTCTAACTGATTGATACACTAGTGAGAGTGGTGTGAATTAATTATTAATTAATTCAATAAATATTAACTCATTAATCAACTGAAGAATACATCAGTTAACTACAGTGCATGGACAGTTTCAGTGGAGACCAGTGGAAAGGTAGGTGAAAGAGCAGTGTGATTATCAGTTGTGACTATAGTGTTGCATGATTTGCAACACACAGTGGTTGGAGATGCCAATGAGGATTGCGTGAGCAAGGCTGGACCAATTTGAGTTCATTCAGAGCCATTCTTCAGCAGTCATTGTGCAGTAGAGGCAGGCTAGCAGGTGGCAGAGATCGGGGCATGAGATTTGCTAGATCAGACCTGATTAGTGTGTAGCAATTGGAGATTGTACTGAGAGCTTGTGAGGAGCTTTGTATGATGATTTTTACATGATATCTATGAAATATAATATACATATAGTTGGGGGTTTTCAACTTTAATCTTTCCCATAAATTACAGTATTCATATGTGTGAATTTTTATGGTTTTAATGTGTGCATGCAATTGATTTTATTTCCGCAAGTAATGATCAATGGTAGAAGAGATTTTGTATTGTGCATGAAGTCAAATAGTGTGTGATCAGGAGAATATCAGATGTATAACATATCAGTTATATAATTTCTACATGGTATCAGAGCAATATTGATCATTGGAGCAATTGCAAAGCATTGAAGCGGTTGAGTTTTGTGCTGGTGGAATTCGAAATTGTAGCAGTGTTTTCTTGGTGTCGAAGTTGAGATGTCTTTTAACGAATTGCGATTGGAGTATGCCCTTGAGGGAAGCTCGAATTATATTTCATGGAAGGACAGGATGGAGGCGGTGCTGGAGGACAATGGGTTGAAGGAGTTCATAGATGCAGAAATTCCAAAACCTGCTTCTAGCGATGATGCCGCACTTGACGCATGGCAAAAGAAGACAACAAAATGTCGAAGGATTCTGTTGGAAGGTGTGAAGGATCACATAGTGTCTAGCCTTCATGGTAAAGCTTCTCCATTCTTGATGTGGAAAGATTTGACAGATTTGTTCCAAAGAAAGAGCGACCAGAGGAAGTTGGCGCTCAAGGATAAGCTCAGGAATATAAAAATGGAGAAAGGCGACTGTATACCCAACTGCCTCATGAAGTTTGTCTAGTGCAGGGATGAGCTAGGAAGTGTGGGGGTTACTGTAGATTACGAGGACTTGGTGAGCTTGTCTCTCCTTGGGTTTCTGAAGAGTTGGCATTCCTATCAGGACTCGGTCAATGGTCGGGAGAAACTTCCAGGATGGGAGCGACTTTGGTTGGATCTTGTGCAGGAGGAGATAAGGCGGAGTACCAGGGACGGATCTTCATCAAAGAATGCATATGAAGAAAAATTTTCTTTGGCTACCAGAGCAAAGAAGGGGAAGAGCAAGAAGAATGCTTCTCAATCCAGTGCTAAAGGCAAGAAGTAGGACATGTCCAAGGTGAAGCTCTTTCACTGTCACCAACACGGACATTACGCCACTAATTGTCCATAGAAGAAGAAAAATAAGCAGGCTGCTGGATCTGCAGCTGGAGAGGCCTTAGCCTCGTAGTTTGAGCTAGATTTTTCACTGATCACATGCTTGGTCTTCAGTATGATGGGTTCAGTGTGGTTTCTTGACAGTGGTGCATCTTTTCATATGACGGGAGACAAAAAAAATTTCAGTGATCTAGATGAGAAGGATCTTGGAGTGCACTTCGAGATGGGCGATGATGGTAGATACAGTGCGAATGGTATCGAGACCATTTCCTTTGAGAGGGAGTCTGGTAAACCTTTCATATTGAAGGATGTCATACATGTTCCAGGATTGAAGAAGAATATGATCTTGGTGGCCATGTTAGAAGACAAGGGATATGAGGTTGTATTTAGCGAGGGAAAGGCTTTCCTGCGTAGTAAGGCAACTGGGGAAACTTGGAGGACAGGGGTTTGAGTTAAGAACCTTTATCAATTGAAAGTAGATGGCTGCATAGCAATGGCAGGCAAGGAAGAAGGAGTGGTGAGCCGAGATGAGGGCGAGCTATGGCATAGGAGATTGGACCATCTTCACCATGGTGCTTTGAAAATTTTGCAGCAGATTTATACTAGGCTTCCCAAAGGTACACTTGCACAGTCAGATCAATGCAAGGTATGTACTTTGGGAAAATTTGTGAAATCCACCTTTCACAAGAAGGATAGTCATGCCACGATGATCCTTGAGATAATTCACACAGACGTGTGTGGAAATTTCTCAATAGATTCGACAACAAAGCACAGGTACTATGTGATATTTTTTGATGATTTTTCTCGGAAGTGCTGGATCTTCTTCATGCAGAAGAAGAGAGAGACATTATCTAAGTTCTGTGAGTTTAAGGCATTGGTGGAGAAAGATTCAGGGAAGAAAGTGAAGGCTCTTAGGAGTGACAATGGTGGTGAATTCATCTCTGGCGAATTCAAGGACTTTTGCAGCACATAAGGAATTCGAAGAGAGATCATAGCGCCTCATAACCCATAGCAGAATGGGGTCACGGAGCGAAAGAAAAGAACAATTGTGGGTGCTTCACGGGAAATGTTGTATGATCAGGGCCTTCCCACACACTTGTGGGCTGAGGCATGCAATACTATGGTTTATGTGCAAAACCGTTGTCCTCATAGAGTACTTCGCATGAGTACACCCGAAGAGGCGTTTTCTGGTAAGAAGCATGATATTTGTCATTTGAAGATTTTTGGCTCACCTGTTTACATTCATGTGATGAAGGATGCCAGGAAGAAGCTGGAGCCGACTGCAGAGGTTGGGATATTTGTGGGGTACACTGATACACCCCAAAAATATCGTGTGTATTTGCTAGACAGTCAGAAGACTGTTGTGTGACGGGATATCAAATTTCATAAGGAGAAAGGCATGAAGTGTTTTCTTGAGAGGGAGCCACACTTGCATGCAGATGAGGAGATATTAGTTCCTAAGGATGAGCCTTTGGATGTGGATCAGCCACAAGAGGAGGTTCATGGAGTGGAAGAAGCCACTCATGCAGTGCCAACCATCAGAGTGCGGAAGCACACTACAGAAGCTGAGCAACTGAATCTTGATGCAGAGAAGATTGTAGGAGCACCTACATCACAATGTAGATAGAGATAGTCACCTGACCGATATATTGGATACATGGCTCTGATGATCAAGTGTATCGTAACAGAGCCATCCTCTTTCGAGGAAGCTATGGAGGACCCTGCATGGGTAGATGCCATGGTGGAAGAGTATGATTCGATTGTCAGAAACAGTGCATGGGAGATTGTCCCAAGGTCGGAAGGGAAATCAGTGGTAGGTTCAAGATGGATCTAAAAAGTGAAGCAAGCAGTTGACGAGAGTGTCGAGAAGTACAAGGAAATATTTGTTTCCCGGGGCTTCTCACAGATTGAGTGGATCGATTATGAGGAAACCTTTGCACCTGTCGCAAGGTATTATTCCATACAGACGATTCTTGCTCTCTCAGCGCAGGTGGGGTGGTACATTCATCAGATGGATGTGAAGACTGCGTTCCTCAATGGAGTGATTGAGGAGGAGGTGTACATAGAGCAGCCCGAAGGTTTCGAGATCTTCAACAACGAGTTGCATGTGTGCAGGCTCAAAAGAGCACTGTATGGGTTGAAACAAGCACCTCGTGCTTGGTACACACGGATTGACAGTTATTTCACCAGACTTGGTTTTACCAAGAGCGAGGCGGATCCCAACCTGTACAAGATAGTGGTTGAGGGTAAGTTGCTAATCATTGTACTTTATGTAGATGATTTGATACTGACTGGTGATGAACAGTTGATACTCTCATGCAAGGCTGATCTTGCAAAAGAGTTTGAGATGAAGGACTTGGGCCTCCTTCATTATTTCCTGGGATTGGAAATTGTGCAGTGCAGTGATGGATTGTTTGTGTCTCAAGGCAAGTATGCCTGAGAGATACTGGAGAAGTTCAACATGCATGGCTGCAAGCCTATCGACACTCCTCTTCCTGGTGGATGGAGGAAAGAGGATGCTACATTGGCAGAGGTAGTGGATACCACTATTTACCAACAGTTGGTGGGGTCACTTATGTATCTAGTCAATACACGACCTAACATATGCTATGCAGTTAACCAGCTTTCACAAGTTATGGTTAAGCTTACCAAGCTCTTTTGGAAGGTGGGGAAGCATGTATTGAGATATCTCAGAGGCACATCGGGATATGGATCATGGTACAGACAGGAAGATGAGTTGAGGCAACATGGCTTCACGGATCGGTATCATCATATTAGAGATTGTGTGCAGTGGAAGATCATGTTACTTTCTTACATTCCTACGGAGGATCAGGATGTTGATATCTTGACGAAGGAACTCAGCAGGAGCAAATTTGAATACCACAAGGGGAGGATCGGGGTGGCAGATAATCCGTATCTTTTTTAGAGGGAGTTTTGAGATTGCAACAAGATGATGAGCTTAGTGAAAAGAGTCCCCTTCACTAAGTGGGCCAGCAGGCTATTTTTGGCGCACAGTCTATTTTTAGACATGTCGATCATATTCTATGAGTTGCAGGATGCTATTTGTGGATGGTTGGTCAAGTTGGAAAACTATATGGACTTCTATTTTTAGACATACTAGGCGTAATCTATTTTTAGATTGCAAGTCTAAAAATAGATATGTCAAATATTATTAGCTCTTAATAATATTTGGACTATAAACATTATCTTATCCTCTTGGAGCACTTCAGTTTGAGCTACAGATGTGGCACAGGAGCTGACAGAAGGAATTACGCTATTCCTGAGGGTTAAGTGGAGCTATTGCATGAGAGACTTCAGTTAGAACTCATGTGATAGAGTTTGGTGGAGTTATTGACGTAGTTGGTGGACTTGTGTTCAGTTTAACTTAGTTAAACATAGTTGAGCTACTTGTATCTAGTCTAACTGATTGATACACTAGTGAGAGTGGTGTGAATTAATTATTGATTAATTCACTAAATATTAACTCATTAATCAACTGAAGAATACATCAATTAACTACAGTGCATGGACAGTTTCAGTGGAGACCAGTGGAGAAGTAGGTGAAAGAGCAGTGTGACAATCAGTTGTGACTATAGTGTTGCATGATTTGCAACACACAGTGGTTGGAGATGCCAATGAGGATTGCGTGAGCAAGGTTGGACCAATTTGAGTTCATTCAAATCCATTCTTCAGCAGTGATTGTGCAGTAGAGGCAGGCTAGCAGGTGGCAGAGATCGGGGCATGGGATTTGCTAGATCGGACCTGATTAGTGTGTAGCAATTGGAGATTGTACTGAGAGATTGTGAGGAGATTTGTATGATGATTGTTACATGATATCTATGAAATATAATATACAGATAGTTGGGGGTTTTCAGCTTTATGCTTTCCCATAAATTACTATGTTCATATGTGTGAATTTTTATGGTTTTAATTTTTGCATGCAATTGATTTTATTTCCGCAAGTAATGATCAATGGTAGAAGAGATTATGTATTGTGCATGAAGTCAAATAGTGCGTGATTAGGAGAATATCAGATGTATAACATATCAGTTATATAATTTCTACGCTAAAATGCATCCTGCTCCTGCACCATCATTGGATTTTGATCCATCAAAATAAAAAGACCAAAATAAAGACTGATCTACAGGTTTATCTACAGATTGATCAGAAACATTAACAATTCTTGAAGAATCAATTTGAGAAAAAATTTCAATTTGCGAAATAAAAGTATTTACAGAAAAAGGTGATTGCGGTGCTGTGAAATTTCCAAGAAATGATTCAGCAGAATAACCTTCGAGAATGTTGTTATTAAAAGCTACAGGTTCATTTGCTTGTTCGAATTCTGTTACAGTATGCATCATGTGTTTTTCTCGCTCAAACTTGATTTGATTTGGTTTCCCTTTGTGAGGAAGCCACATGTGAGAATAATTAGTGGCGATATAACCATTAAGATTTGCAGACCAATCTCTAATTAATATTAATCCATAAAACTCAGGAATATCTGCAATCAGTATATCAATTCTCTGGACTATCTTGGGATCATAGGCTAGCCTAATGATGACTGAATTAATTTCTACCACAACTTGCACTTTAGTCCCAACTAATTGAACAATATGAACTGCAGATTTCTAGGGTTCAATGTTTAATTTTGAGCAGACTGAAGTAGGCATTATGTTAGATGATTCTCCTGAATCTATTAAGCAGTCATGCAAATTCTTGTTATAGATTTCATAAGTCAAAAGAAAAGGAGGTGTCTGAGAATTTGATCTTTCTCCAATAAGAATAGTATCAGTAGCATCTACTTTATCTGGTGGCTTACTTGATCCTTTGGCTTTTTTTGGAAACTACACCACTTAGTAGAGGAGAAATAGGTGTTGCATTTAATTCTATCAATAACAACTTCTGTTGATGCTTAAGTTTGCTGAGTTCATGTAGAGAGATATTCGCTCTGGTTTTCTTCATGTCTTCAACAATATTATAATCCATAGGATCTGATACCACCAGAGTCTTATATGTTGTTGTAGGAGGATTAGAAGATGATGATTGATTTTGAGTAGGAAAAGAGGAAGTTTTCTTTACAGGGGATTTGTCTTTAGTAGTCGAAGTTGAACTTTTCTTCTTGGGAATTGTTTGGACAGGCTCTGCTACAGATTTACTTCTTGTACTTACTGGCATGGATTCTTGTTCTTTTTCACTGTCTGAATTAGGAAGAATGAAATCCCACATCCCATGTAATTCAGATATTTCTTCTTCTTCTTTTTCTTCCGATAATAGAGGTGTATCTTATTCTTCATCTTCTTCTAGATCTGACTCTACATTGGATATTGAATTAGGTGGTTTAGATTCAGTTTTCTAATTCCTTTTGAAGTTCCTATAAGATCTATTGGTGGAAGTTTCTGCTACTTGTTTTTTGATTTCGATCATTTCATCGGAAAAATTCTTTAGAACTTTTTTAAGCCTTCTATGTCATAAGGATCCCTAGGTGTTTTCTTCTTTGAATCATCTTTAAAACTAAATTTTTTGGATTTTTTGTCTTCAATAGCATTCTTCTTATCCAAAGCAATAATCCATCTTTCAACTGCAATTGCTTCTTTCATGTTTTTAGCCAAAGTAGGTTTAGCAGCTCTATCTACAAAAATTGCTATGTTCGAAGGCAAAGATGTTATATACCATTCACTTCAGACTTGCTCACTAGGTTTTGAGGTTGTAGGAATTTTATTCAAAAGTTTGTTGAATCGGGAATTAAAATCTTTGATAGTTTCTTTGGATTCTGCTCTCAAATTGGAGAAATCATTAATTAAAGTCGCTATTGATTTTTCATCTCCAAATTTGGTTAAGAAATGTTTCTGGAAAATATACCAACTTGTAATAGATCCTGATGGTAATGAAAAATACCGAGATCCTGCTGCCCCTTGTAAAGTATAAGGGAATAACCTAACCACAACATCTTCATGTTGTACTACATTTAAATTTACAGATAGCATAAAGCTATTAATGTGTTCTTCTGCTTGTATACCAAGGTCAGGACTAAATTTTGGCAACCATTTTTCAGGATGATCTGGAAAATCATGCAAAGGTGTAGGCATTTCAATAGCCCTTGGATTAGTCAATGGTCTTTATGCCATTGTTGTGATAACGGTTGAGGGACTTGAAGAGACAACTGGTGTTTGAGGAGAGGTTATTGGAATAACTATACTCTTCTGGGTTTGAGTTTGGGAAGTAGATGAGTGAGTTTGTGATGAATAAATAATTTCACTACCTGATTCCGATGGTGTTTTTCTAGTTTAACTCGACTAGGTAAAGGAAATTCCTTTGGAGGAATACCAAGTTTTTCACTTTGTGACCTAGTAAGAGGTTTTGAAGATATGAATTGTGACGTAACACTACCTTCGGATAATTCAGAATCTTCTAAACATAATGAGAACCCTTGGAGTTTATGAACTAAAGCTTGTATTTCAGGGGACTCAGGAGGTTGATTGTCTAACGGATCTAATGCTTTAGTAGTGGGTGTACTGATGTTCTTCTCAATTTCTTCCTTAGAGATTTGAGATGTAGAGGAAATTGAAGAAGGTGATGAGGGTGAATTGCTCTTGGAATGGCCTCTAGATTTGGATTTACTTTCCATTAATAGCTTAGGCCCTCCTTCTAGCACCAAAAATGTTGAAGCCTCGAAAATCGTTGCTTCAAACATTGGGGGAAAACTACTCGGTCCAGACCTTAGGACAACTCCTTTTCCATTTGGTGTGGTGGCTCCGACTGGATTTATAGGACCAGTTTCCTAATAATAAATGGATTGGTGATGGAGTGTTTGTGTAAGTGGATAAATGGAACTAACTAACTGAGCTAATCTATCTAACTTAACTTATAACTTACAAATAATTCTAAAACTAACCTAGGTATTAAATATGAATACGACTTAAAGATTGTTTCAATTAAACAAATAACCATGAAAATGTACTATTATTCAATAGAAAGATGCAGTATCATATAATGATAACTCTGTTTAAGAAATTAAACAGAGTTAGAATAGCACATCGCATTCATAATTCTATATATATCATTTGCACATACTATGATAGATGCATATTTCTATATCTTCAGAAATGATATGATAAAGAAATATTTGAGAAACAAGCACATATAAATGATAGTAAATTTCAAAGAGAATACTTCATTACATAAAGAAAATAACAGTAAATCGATAGAAATACCAGATTCATTAAGATATATTCTTGATGCAATTCGATATCCAGATCCTGCGCTTTGACTTAGAACAATCTTCAAGGTACAGAAATGCAACTCTAAAAAATAATTCACCATGAAATCATAGGAATCTTGTGCTTTAAATTAGAACAATCTTCAAGGTACAGAAATGCAACTCTCAAAGATAATTCACCATGAAATCACAAAATGTGATCCTTTATAAAAATAATATAGTCAATGGAGTACATAAATGTATTATCCAAAGCCAAAATATTATAAATTCAGGACCCCTTTCTAAATTCTTGAAGGGGGTTTAAATAGGAAATTAACAAACCAAATTAACTATAACTTATGCTAGAAACTATCATTGGAGATCCGGAAAAAGACTGGCAATATCAAATAAAACAGATTCATTGAATTTCTTCTGTATTCAATGTATAGAGGTGGCAGATTTTAAGCATATCTTTAACTTCGGTTGGATGACTCAGCCTCGAATGCAACTGACTAGTGTATGTGGCATCAGATAGCTCTGGAATGATGTAATTGATGGAATTAGAAAGGAATTTGATTGCCATCTGCTGACTGTGTGGTTTGAAAAATATGTCCATAGGACATCCCATGTACTTTCCTACATTTTGCTGATCTTTTGATTCTTGTTGATTAATTCCTGCTTCCATCTGGTATCAGTTTCTTTCACCCTTGGCAATTTACACGGAGTACAATCTGAAATAAATTAGTAGCATATAAAATATCATTAACTAATTGTGTCAGATTGTTCATTATGGCTCTGGCCCTTGATGTAGCACGTTCTTCTTTAATCAACTATGATTCCCATTCAACAAACAAAATTTCTTTATGCCTTTCTTTGATCCTAGGAAGATTTGCATTCTTTCCTTGTTCTGAGTCCTTCCATGAAATAAATTCTGAAATATTATCATCTACATTTTCAAATTCAATTCTGGTGCTGACTGATTCATTGATAAGAGATGTTGTTATTTCACATAAAGTTTCAGCTTGTGCAATTTTTTGACACAGATCATCCAACTGCTGAGACAATAGCTTACTTGTTTCTAGAGCTTTTGTTCTAAATTGGTCAATTTTAGGATAATCCTTAAATTTATCCAATCTTGCTTGAAATATTTTTTCTTGCTCTTCTTTGGCAGTTTTCTCCTTTTGTAGCAAGGTCTATAATTTGGATACCTCTTGAGACAATTGTTGTTGTTTATTTAAAGCTTGTTGATCAAGCTTCTTCTTTTCAATACTTAGTTGTTCTTCCAATTTTTTTGCTTTGATTATTTCTTCTTCCAACTGCTGCTCGAACTACAATATCTTTTGTTGATCACCTATTGTTTTCTCTTCTAGCAATGCTATCTGTAAGTCTTTTTGCTTTATCATTTGAGTGAATTCAACAGCTTTATCTATAGTGGCTGCACTATAGGCACCTGCATATTGTGATAGTTTGGTAAGATCCTCTGAAGTATTTACCTTAGTATTATTCCATACAACATTGATTAATTCAACTTGTGAAGTTGCAAGTGGTCCTTGATCTATCTTCCTTATTTTCCTTTGTTTTATGACAACAGCCCTATGCTTAGGACTATAAAAGATATCCAGAGGAGGGATGTCTTCAAATCTCAACACAATTTCTTCTGATGGATGTTCAGGAATGATCTCCATATCTTGATTATTCAGATTATCAACTTGAGGATTTTTTTGTTCTCCTATTTGCTGAGCAAATTGTTCATACTGTTGTAGCAAATGGGAAACAATAATCACTTCAGCAAAATTTCCCTCTTTCTGTGAGGTCTTTTCTCTTTCAATTTGATCATCGGGCTTATTGCCTGTATATCTTTCTTCAGACTGCATATCAGTTTTGGTACCTATATTCTCTTTTTCTGTCTGCACATCAGGCTTGCTACCTATTTTTTCCTTCTCAATCTGCATATCAATTTTTCTAGTAGACACTTATTTTTTTGTTTTGTTGGCTGTATCTTCCTTTTTCTTTTGTTATATTTCCATACTTTCATTTTCTTGTAAAGGAATCCTCAGCTGGTCAAGGGGAAATTTAAGTAATCTCTGGCTTCTTAACTGCATATATTTGTTCATATCTTCTGCTTGAAACTTGGATTTAGCTAGATCATATACTCGGGAAAACTTCTCAATTGAGACAAATAAATCATCAAAGACATCAGGCTCATGCTCAAACTTAAGGATTTGGACCAAAATTGTGAAATCAAAAGCCACTTTATTTGGATCATATTGTCTGCCTGGAACGGTTGCAAGCTTAAGATTGCTTATCTTAAGGGTTTATTTTTCATCATGTTTAAAATCATTAAGAGTATAGGTTCCACAATGGAAAGGAAAAGTAGGCCACATCAATTTTTTGGAATTCTTTAAACACTTGGACATCCCTCTTTCTGTCAACTGATAAGAAATTTCTTGAGCTAAAAGTTTATCAGGGAAATATAGAGGTAAGACATGAGGTTTGACAATGGTTCAAAAAACCCTAATATAGGTAAAATTTTCTTCTCCAAACCAATTTCCGATTAGGGATATATCAAGATTTGCCTTTTCAGAGAGCTGGGGAGGAAATTGGTTAAAAATGGTTTGATAAATAGGTAACATGAAGCCGTCACAAATTCTATATACATGGTTTTTGAAATGAGCCTTCCAAAAATGTTTATGGTAAATGTGAATCGAGACAGGTTCCTGTGAAGTCCATTTCCAACCCATAATAGGGGATTTAGAATTAAAATACAAAGCATCTAAGATATAGGCACATAAATTAAATGGGGTTGTATTTCCAGTATTTTTATTCTTTCTATAGTCCAAAATTCTGTTAGCTACCTTATCAGAAAGAATAACTGACCAATCCATAATCTCAGAGTTTGTAGAAGCATGAATTAGGGGTATCATCTGAATTGAAAACCTTGCAGAATTATCATTCCCAAAAAGTCTACACATCATTGCAGCAACATAGCAATACGGGGGTGCAAGAGACTCTACGAAATACATACTTGAGGTCTCTTGCTTATGCTTTTCTGGAGCTCGTCTCCATTCTCTAATTGGGTCTGATTCAATTTCATTGCTTGAGGTAAAATCTGTTATGAAAGCTTTGTTATAGGTCTTTTGAGGATTTGGAAGATGGTACATTTCTTTGATGTCTTCTGCTCTAAAAGACCCAAAATCTTTCCCCCAACTGTCATGAATATTCTGTTTATGATGGTGGTGTTGTCTATCACTCATCGTATTATGTCATAATATGGGAATACATTCGCCTGAGCTGCAATTCTATGAAGAAAATAATTTGCGAGTTCTTTAAGGGGATTGTCATCTAAATCTGATTCTTCATCTGGCACTGTTGCCTTTACCTCTGTAACTGTAAGGTCTTCTTTTTCAAGCAGGTTATAAACTTCTTCCCAGGAAAGCTTCCCGAGACCCTGTCATGCAGTATCTATAACCAGCTTGATTTTAGCTGGTTTTTCTTTTGGCATTGTGGTAATGGCAGCAGTCTTTGCAGCAGCAATAGTTATTGATTTCTTAAGCTTCTTAGACATCTTCTTCGTCTGGTATCGTTTTACCAGTTCGACGAACAAAAGGGCTGGATGTTCTATAGCTCTGCAAATGAGACAAAACTTTCAGTCGCGGGAAGAAATGAAGTTAGGAGAAAAACTATGCGACAATACTTTTATTAATGATCCCAAATTGATTAACCACATATTAAAAATGAATGCCTTAATGAAAAGTCACATTCATGCATTGATATGAGAATCAATTACCATAATTCGTTTGATTTTCCAATTAATGATGCTCATACAATCGGAGATCGACAATATTGAAATTTTAATGTAAACTTTCCCTTTGAATTTTTCGATTGCGATTGACCGATAAATAATATATGCACGGTGCAAAGTAGCGATTAATAAAGACTGACAATTCATCGCATCAGAGTTTTTGAAAGGAAAGTGAAAGACATCTCATATTTTCCGCTGATTTGCGATTAGTGATAAAGGTATATCGCATCGGATATTTCCAAAGGGATTGAGTTGTTCATGATTTTCACAGAAATGCGATTGCGATGATGGTGGGACCCATAGCATCAGAACTTTTATAAAACAAGTAATCTTTGCTTTTACTTACAAAATGCAATTGCGATGTGTTGTATCACATCAGAGTTTATAAAATAGAACAAATGAAGGATAATCTTTTCGAAATGTGATTGCGATAAGTTACATCGCATTGGAGTTTTGCAAAACAAATGTGAAACCTTAAGACTCTAACGATTTGTGATTGCGATTTATTTTATCGCATCGAACTTTTTAACATGAATACTTTTACACTTTGTGCCGATGCGATATAAGACTTATGGTTGATCGGATTGGAATAAATTCAATGTTACTTTGGTTCATTTGCATTTGAAATATGCGATATGCGATGCATGCTTTTCTAAACAATGAATTTTTATTATTTTATTTAAAATAATCGGATTTCCTCAAAGTCTTTTATTTCTATCTAAAAAGAAAGGGGACCTATTTCTAAGATAAAATTTATTCTAAAATTTTGAAATGGGTGAGGGTTGTTGTACCGTACAACACAGTGTGAGACAATTATTTGAGTACTAGAGGGCTCTTATGAGAAGAGTCTTGTATGTAATTGTTTCATGATCCATGTTGAATATACAATAGAAGATAATGGGTTTTTGAGCAGCAAGCTTTCCCCAGGAAATTATCTGTGTTGTGTTTGATTTGATTCTTCTTTACTTCATGTGATTAGCGATTTTGTTTTTAATTCTGAAAAATATTTGTAGAAGGGATTCAGTATTTAACTTTAGTACATTGTTAGATCGGGTGAATCCATGATATACATGCATGTTGTATAATTTCTACAGATGCGTAAGGTACTTATAGGTACTGAAAGGGCATACCATGGATGAACCATTTTAATGTGAGATGTATGAGGCTACCAAATAATAACCAAAATACACCTAAAGTCCTACTAATCATAGTTTTCATGTATGCTTTCACTTTTAAAGTAGTGTTCCACTATGAGTAGAGACTTCATGAATCAATTATTCTACAAGTCTTAATAAAGATGCTCAGATATCATGCTTTGGTGTTTTTGTTATATTATTCAAGTTTCTTTTCTCATTGGTATCATTGTATGGACCTTTTAATTCTGTTTTAATCTCCTTAATATGTTTTGGTAGCTATATTTTGAGAAATTGTTTTTTATTGATAATCAGAAATCGATATGAATAAGAAAAAAGAAATATTAGAGTAGAAAAGGTATATTAGCTATGAATATTTTGTAATTATCATTCAATTAAAATATTATGAAAATGATTTATTATTCAATCTTCTTCATGAAATAGTGGTCTTAATGATAAAGCATGAATGAAACATTTTTAATAACTTAAGGAAAAATAAATTTATCACAAAATACTCCCCTAAGTGTTTATGAAGATGTCTTTTCCGCTTTTGAAAATATTCTTCCAATATTTAAGCCTCCCAAATTAACAATATCCTTGAATTTTGTTTTGTCTTGAAAAATAGCAAATTGGTACCAAAATTATGGGTATTGATTAAATGAAGCAAGGTGCCAGATAATTGCTATGCAATACTAGACGATATTGCAATGCAATCATTTCCAACTTCAAGTAATAAATATAACTATCATAAAGAAATAATAAGTGGGAATGAAAAGTAATAGTTGAACAATGTTGTAGTTGGAAATAAGAAAAAGTGGCAATCTTGATTAAAAATAATATGTAGCTGAAACATACCCCAACAGAAATATGCAATAGGAACATAGATCTCCCATTTTCAACTAATTAATTTTATGTTGTTAACATCCCCACTTATACAAGTCGAATGAGAAATATGTTGCAATATATTTTTAGAACTAAAATAACTACTATATGAAACATTTATTTATTTATTTACTATCCCACTCTACTTTAGATAAAGAAAATCCTCTCCTCAAGTATATGAGTATTTCCAACGTAGCCATGTGTGTAATAGGCATGAAAATGCATTCATACTCAAGTTTAGAATATAATATTCAATGCATACCTAAGTATGAAGAACCAGTTGTTTTAATGATGATGTCAATAAGGAAGAATGAAGTGGTATGGCCTTACAATTGCTTGAAACCAATTTTCAACAAAATCAAAATTCTCTTGGTTTACCTCGTTATTTGGCTCACTTAGCATATCCAGCTTTACCATGCCATGCATATATTCTCGCATTATATGATTATCCTCTTGTGTGCTTAGAGGATATATAGATAGGCATGTCAAAACATCTTCAATCTCAGGTTCTAATGGTTTCTCTCCATTGAATTCACCCCATGATTTTTCAGTTTCCTCAATAAGTTTGCAAGAGTAAATATATTTGTGTGGATGTGATTCATGGAGTTGTTGTTCTTCTATCGTTTTTGGGAAGTAAAATAATTTCTTGGCTACTATCAAGATTTTTCTTCTTGACAAGAATAGATCCCAGCTACTGCTAGGATTTGAGAGAGTTATTCCAAAAACTTGAACATCCTTGACTATTTATTTGTTGGTTTTTAATCCCTATCATACACATGGATTAGTGTATGGAGTTCTTAAAGTACCAAAAAATTTAAAAATCCTAAAGAAATAAAAATGAAACACACTTAAAATAGATACAAGAAAACCAATCCTGTTCTCAAAGTGCCACCATGACACTAAGACCTTACTGTCACCAAGTTATTTGTTCACACAACTTAGGCTTATCTTCTTTTCATGAATTAATCTAAAGTAAAACACACTTGAAAAGAAAAATAAGGAAACAAAAAGGCTTTGGGGAAACCCAACCAAAGTGGACGCGTAGGTTCTTACCTCTCGTCTTACCATTTTATCTCTGCCCCCAAGTTGTCCCTGTAACTATAATCATGCAAAAAAAACTTGTGAAAGAAATTATGCTCTAATCCGTTTAGCACCTCCTTAGCAATGACACAAAAAATGTTGGTGGATTTATATTTACTCTAATTCCAACATTTAATTATCGAATCTGGGATCATAATAATTAGAGATGCAAGCATAGGAAATGCATGATTAGAGCCTATTCTAGCCTATGCTAACAACTAACACTAGAAAGAACTAATCACAAAGGATTATCACTTGTCACTAGAACATGGGACTCTAATGGTTATCGTGTTCTAAACCACAATATTTCATTACGAATAGATAGTGTTCATGTGGTTTTATTTATATAACTTATTAGATCTTGAGACTTCTGTGGTTTTAATCCTATAATGTTGCATACAAAAATTCATTAAACATGTTGTAGAAAAATAAATTGCAGAAAAGTAAATGTCAGAAACTATAAGAAAAAGTGTGCGAGGAAAATAAAGAAAACAAGGCAATAAACTAAAAAAATGCAATAATAAAATATCAAAAATAAATGCTAAGAAGGCTTAGAGATATATTGTAGGTTCTTATACATTGTGTGAATATTTTACCAAGTAGCTTCAAAGCTCCAATATATTAAAGAATCCTAAAATGCTAATTACATATTTTTTTAATACCTTGTTCTAGTACAAAACCTAGTATCGAATTAAGTATAGAAAGTCTAGAAATTGCAATTATGAATATTAGTATTGAATTAAGTACATAAATTATGTAGATTAAAATTATGGGTACCAAAACATGTTAAGAAACCAATTTTAAGTTTGTTTTACTCTTAAGCCTGAGAAAAATCAATTTGAATTTAATCACAATGTGTTGAAAGTACTATACTAGCATATTTGAAATGTAAGTCTAATATAAACTAAGATTTATGAATGAAATATCGAACAAAATATAAAAATCAATATAGTTGCATGGAAAGAAACTGAATCTAACTAATATTCTACTCTACGAATGAAATATGGGACACTACCTGAGTTGAGGAGCCTTTCCTGACCTGGAAATGTTCCTGGAGACTAAATCATATCAGAACAATATGCAGTATTGAACAATAACTAAATCTTTATTACAAAAAATCAATCGTTGGCTTTACATACGGAAATTAAAATATGTTACAAACAAATCAACTCATAGTAATGATGCAATTCCTCTATACATCCTCTCCTCCACCACTTTCGTGCAAATCTATTTCTTTTATAATACATAGCGTGAAGGAAATGATGATCATATCGACTTCCATGAAAATATGACACCATACTAAAGTAAAATAAAAAAATTATTTTAAAGAAATTTGTTATGATTGAAGATCATATTGGAACTTTCATTGAAGTTGGGAATGATGCCACTTGGCATTAGTTTAAATTTCCTCCAAATCTAGACGTAAATTCCCATAATTGCTGCCGAACAGTTAAACTGGTACCGAACTAAGTACCAAATTTATGGAAAATTAAAAATTGGTACCGAATTAAGTACCAAATTTATGGAAAATGCCAAAATATTACTGAATTTCTGTAGGTGGAATTTGGGCTTGACTGTAACTTTGAATAATGTCTTGAGATTCATGTGTGAGTTAGGTGTGAAAATAAATTGATCCATAAACATATAGTTGCAACCCATGCGTTATAGGCCATTTTGTCACATCTGGTCAATAGGCATCCTAATGGGATTAATCAACATCTTATTCCCCCTTGTCATCATCAATGCACGAATCCCTAAGCATGCCTCCTTCATTTCCAAAAATTTATGCTTGAAACGAAATCATTTGATCTAGTCTTAGGGCCAATGCTCCTTGGCCTCCTTATGGAAAACATTCACCAACAAGTTGCACCACTGTGGCCTTCTTTGATCACTTGCAGGTTGCTCCACTTTTCACCTGCGTTGGTTCTAGAAATTCGGGAAAAAGAGAGAATTTCTTGAAGCTTCCTCTTCTAGAAGCTTTCAGAATTTGTTACAACCATTTACCTCAGATAAAACATTTAGATCAATCCTATCCTTCTTTAGAGTTTCCATCCCTTATCCTTTGATCCCATCCTCCCATCAAGGGTGGATCTTGAACCTTATAGTGGTAATTAGATAAGAACTCTGAACTTACCCCACTCCTCTATATATTTAAAACTTTCCATATGCAAGAGGTTGGCTTTTGGAGAGTGATTCTACCCTTATGTTGTTGTGATGAGAGGTATTATTCCATGCATTTAGGATGATTTGAGGTGCACATTGTGACAAGGAAAGGACAAGACAACTTGGAGGAGCTCTTCTACAAGATCAACACCTATTTATGGTTGTACTCTCCTTCCATTTATATTAATGAAAATAATTCATTGTTTTCCTATATGTGACGTCGTTATTTATTATATTTCAATACCATGTTTATTTATTGAATATAGAACTTAGATGATACTTCATAGTTATCATAGTTTCTTGGCTCTGTTATCTGAGTGTGCATGTTCTAATTTTGGCAATCAGAGTTGGAATTGGAGCATTCAAGCTGAAGAAGGAAAGAAGCATGTGACAGATTCCAGGTAGGCTTCATTTTGTCATCTATTTACTTTAAGGAAAGCATTGAGTTCCTTGTCTCTCTGTTGTTATAGGTTGGCCACCAACCCTAGGGGAGATACTTTTGTCCACAATAGTAAATCCCACATAAAAAATTGGCGACCATATTGGGGAACGATTTATTCCCTTGTTGGTTTTTCTTATCCATTGTGTTTGATTACCTATTTGATAGAGCTTTTTTTCTTTGATCAGTCAAGAACAGACCTAGGAAGTGTTTTCATTGAGTCTCATTTGTAATTTTTGTGTCAGAATACTCCATCCCTAGACCAACACTCCCAGAGTGCCTCTGACAGAGTGTTGCACCTCAGCTAGGCCCACTTTTTACCAGTGTTGGAAAGCACTGGTGCCTCTTCTGCACGAACGTTGGCCCCTATTTTTGTAGAAAAATTTCACTTGTTTCTAAGTGTCTCAAAGGATCATCCTACTTCCAGCTAACCTACCTAGAGTCTTGAGTGTCTTGTAGTATCTCTAAAGCCTCCATTTGGTTTTCATTTGTGTTTAATTCCCTTTGGTAAGAATTGGTTTTCATTTTTCTTTGTTCTTATCATTTGGTCGCTTGAAAATTGATTTCATTTGGTCACTGATCGCTTGGATGAATTGTTGTTCTAGTCCTCATTTTGAAAAGTGCATTTGAATCAACGATTAAAAATTTGCATCTTAATTTTATTCATTTTGAAAATTAAGTGTGTTGAAAAGGATTTTTTTTGCATTTGGAATTTAGGGTTTTGTATGTGTATTGATATAAGAACAGTCACATTGAAAGGGAAATTGCATCTTGCATCTTGTTTGTTTCATGTTGTATGTTCTATAATGATTTTTTATTCCCTTCCTTAGCTACATTTTCATTGAAAGAGAAAGATTTCGATTTTCTCATGCTAGATTTGCATTTTAGGATATTCTAGTAACATTTGTGGTGAGCCCAAAACTGAAACTTAATAAAAAATAATCAGTAAAATATATTGAATCAACCTAAGGAGCATTTGTAACATTAACACAAACACTTAGAGGTCTAGAATAGAGATGTGTTCCAACGTCGTTAAACGTATGAATTTTCGTTATTTGCCAGTGTTGCATCCCATGGGTGATATCCCGTTCCACGTATGGGAGTGTATAGGATCATTCTCCACATACCTTTGGGTATATTGGACAATTCTCCATGCAAGTAAAGTATAAAGGAACACTCTCATAAAACGGTTAAACATTAGAAAACACTACTACCGCCTTCACTCCAATGTACCGTTGAGTATAATTTTTTAGTGCCCTAGAGGTTGCTATCTATCCATAGGTAACAGAATCTGTCGCCTTGTATACCGTAATACACCGAATACAACATTTGGGGAGACTGGATGTCGTACGTTAAGTACTTGGTTCACCAAGGTTTATATTGCAGTTCACGATTTCTTGGTAATCCTTTATGCCCAAATTACCCTATTTTTGATTTATTTATTTTTGTGTTAATAAAATTTATTGTCCAAAGTGGAAGAACAAAATCCCCCACCCCCTCATTCACATAGAATGAAAAATAAGCCTCCTCTTCCACCAGAGGTTACTCTCGACTATCATTAGACGCACAAGAAGGCACAAACTACCAAATCGGTAACTTAGGTAACTAATTCCGGCCCTCCTCTTGACATTGATCCACCAAAATCATTTGTCCCTTTGAGTTCCAAGCCCAAGATTACATCTTATCTTCACTGTGAAACTGGCACAATCAAAACATAAGTCCTTGAAACATTGTTGCTTGAGGTTATTAGACCTGAATTTTCCGATTTAGGCACTTTGATTCTTGAGTTTTTCAAACCTGAGGAGCCTCAATCATATTTACTTGTTACTTCAGGACCTTCCTCTTCTCTTCCTTTTTCTCAGACAGAACCTATCTATCTTGGACCCAATGGTGAACCTATTCCATACAGACTTGTGAGTCTTGAATAGATCCCAAAATAGGAGCCTAGTCCTTCTACTCATGTAAAATAGGAATGACTATGTTTTTATCAGACTAATCCTCTTCCTCTTCAGAGTCAAACACAAACTCCTTTGCATGATTATTTGGACTTACCCATGGATATCTCATGGAAATATTCATTGATATTGTTAAACATGACTGGAACTGACCAAGCCTCTCAGTCTGTGTCCACCACTATGCTTGAGACATCAAATTTTTTCTCTTCATATATGTTTGCAACATCACCAGAAAATCATATGTATGGTAGCCCATCCATCCCACTAGGCTATCATTATTTATTTGGTACTTTTTCTGGTGCAACTTCTAGACCTTGGACCTCTCCCTTGTCATCCAATTATGAATATCATATGGTACTTCTCTTATGAATGCCACATAGTATTCTCCTTCTCCTCCTATTGCATATATAGTTGAGCAGTAGGCTGGCCCTTATGTTAGTGGGAAAGGTTACCTTCAACAACCTAACTCTCCTTATGTGTTGTACCCTACATCTAGATCACAATTGCTTCAATCATCCCTTCCTCCTTTGGAAGGGGGAAACCTATTGTTGGTATACCTAAAATTTTTAATCAACCTTATTATTTTCCTCCTTACCCTGGAATGGCTACCATTGTTTGGAAACCTACTTTTCCCATTCAACCTGGTTGATTTTGGTACCGATGTTGAATCATCAACCTGTACCATCTTCGTCTCAAATTCCTATCCATCCATCAACACCCCAACAAGCTCAAATGCATGTGAGCCAACCTTTATAGGTTATTATTGCATCACAATATTTTTCTTCAGTATCTGGTATTTCCCAAGTCCCACTTACCCACCTAGTACAAGGTGCCTTACATTCTCAACCACATGGAATAGATACTTCCCGAGTCTCACTTACCCATCTAGTACAAGGTACCTTACATTCTCAACCGCTTGGACAAGGTACTCCTCAAGTTTTGATAAGGCATATTATTCATAATATGGCACCATCCCAACCAAACCTACCTTATCATGGGACAATGAAAATTCCCATCGGGAAAAAATATGGTCCATATCAAGGTATTCCTCAAGAGCCTTTTCAAGGCCAACAAATCCAAACTCAACCATTCCAGCAACTTTAGCATCATCCTAGGGTTGGAAAACAAGGTATACTGGTTATCAGAATCCTCCTTATCCTGGTACCCAGGTTTCTTATTATCAGAACCCTCCTTATTCGGGAATGCAAATTCTTATTGCTCCGGATATTCCTTCATATCTCGACCATCTTCCTCAAGAATTTAATCGATGATTTCCTTTTGTGACTAGTCTCAAATTTCCAGATTTAACTCAACTCGCTAATGCCCGAATCACTCATTTTCCATGGTGGAAAGTTATTCCCACTAAATTTTCTTATGATATCCAAAAATTCAATAGGAATTGAGGAGAAGACCTGTCAACACACGTTATGACATATCATATATGGTGTTCTTCGAACTCCGTAAATGATGATTACATTCGACTTTGTATTTCCAACGAACACTTACAAGTATCGCAACTAAATGGTATATTGTGTTACCTATAGCTTCATTCCATGCCTTCGGTACTTTATCCACCATATTTCTCACACATTTCTAGTTTCCCGTCGGATATGAAATTGGAACGAGACTATTGACTAATTTCAGACAATTCCACTCACATCTCATATTTTATGATTGGAGGCACTGCCACCGGTTGGTCAAGTCTTATGTTCTCAATTAGTTTTTGTTGGAAATACTGAGGGGGGGGGGGTGAATCAATATTCCTTTCAATTAGAGCACAATTTAATCTTCAATTATTATCAGTGTTTGTACAATGACAAAATCAAACAAGAGGAACACAAATGCACACAGTTTTTAAGGTGGAAACCCACTTCGGGAAAAAAACCACCTAATGCTTTTCTAATAATTCTTTAATATTTAACTCCAATTGAAAATAAATCTCCAACTTCCTAGAATCTAGAAAAGCATTCTTCTCTAGCTCCCACTGGATGGACGCTCCAACGCCCGAGATTCTTCAGTGGTCAACTAAATGGATGCCCCAACACCCAATGAGCTACAACTCACCCTAGCACCACCCTACCACCCTATAGAAGAATAAAAGAAGAATGGACTCCTGTACCAGGGAAAATGGTCCACTTTACAATGATATAGAATGATGTAGAAGAAGAAGATATATTAGACCATAACCCAAACTTTGACACAACCACCTAATGATGATCCTAGACCTCCTAACATTTCCTCTTCAACCCTTGGCAGATAGACACTAGTACAATTTTTACAATAATGTATTTATAATGACTTAGTACAAAGATACCTTTACAATGATTGTATGTAGTGCTACCCACTTGAAGACTTCATATGATGAACTTCTTGCTGCTGTTATGCACCTTGGTTGCTGCTCTTGTCATGCTACCCTCTACTGCACCTTGCTTTTATTTTCTTCCGTAGAAAGTCTGGTCCTTTGCAACCCTTGAAAATACATGATCTAGCTTTTTCTTTCCTTCTAGGAGCTCTATATTGAATCTGGTGTATCTCTGTTATTACAGATCCTCAATATTGGATTTTAGGTCCTGTAGTAGTCCTCTGAGTCGTCTTTCCAATGCCATAGTCCTAACTCAATTTTGATTCTTCAAGAGAGAGTTATAACCAATCTCTCACAATGCCCTATTTATGGACTTTTTCAATAGAGCGAACTTGTACGGTGTGCCATGTGTCACTGTTTCTTCATTCGGCTCTAAAATTGATAGAGAGAAAACTAAAGTCTGTGCACTATCTATAAAGTATTATGGAATTCAAATCCGATACTCAAAGAGAGAGTTATGATGATTTTACCAAGGTCACTTCTTTGAGATTAATTTCAGGAGCCTTCAAAAACCATGACTTTCACAGATCATATCTCCAAAAATGTTACGCACCTTGATCTAAAATTTTTACAACAGCTTCCTCAGGAATTTGGCTTCGCCTCATAAAAATTTCAGCTTCTGAAACTTCTTAGAAAAAATGTTAGAGCGCAAATTCCACGATGACCTGTTTTAGATAGCGAAATCCCTTGCCTAAGGAGGAAATGAAGATCACAATTTATATAAATGCTTAAGTTGAGAGGGGCTTCAACAAGTGAACATGAGAAGGATTTTAGGAGCTTAAAAAATATTAATTATGACTTTTCAATGACCCATGCCCCAACCTCATGGGGTTTTATCCCACTAACTGGGGGTACAAACTTTAAACATGAATATATCTCAAACCGTGAAGAATTACATGGCGTGCCATATATAAATGGAAACATCTCGACAAGTAGAAACCATCAAAAGAATTATTGACCCAGAATATATTAATTTGGTAGGTAAAAATTCCCTTGCAATATTGGGTTAGCCCCTGGTGCTACTTGGGTTGACATCAATGACAACCGCTGATCAACAGTTTTTAGCGGAATGGTTTACCAAATATCTATTTTCACCCATAACATAAGATGTGGTTAAAGGTGGAGTCGTGACCAAAGAGAAAGTTATTACTCGTGAAAAATATTTGGACCTTGCTTACAGCTAATCGGGCATGCTCTATGATAAGCTACCGAATGCTGTGAGACCTTGAAATATTTTTCGTCCTCCATCTGGTAAATAATCTCATGTTGATGATGGTGTGAGTGGTTCTTCAAGTTTGCAGTATGTGAGTAAACCATTTGATGTTGCTCTTACCACATCTACTCAAAAACCTCAATCCAATCCTCATGTGGCTTCTACTTCTGAGATAAATTTTGTTTCATCTGAGAAAGTCAAGTCTCCACAGTAACCAGGAAGCAAGAAGAAAGTAAAAGGTAAGAAGAATAAAGACCCTTCATCGTAGGATAAAAAAAAAAATTAGTATTCCGATGAGAAGTGAAAGCCTTGTTACCCGTGCTTAATTTGCAATGAGTATAACTTTACACATGATTGTACGCACTGTGTGAAAGTGAATCAGTTCCTCAAATATTCCACTTTTCGTGTAGTGTTGACTGACCTGTTTCCCAATCAGGAGACTCACATGGTTTCTTGGGACCCTTGTTCCTCTAACACAGTTTTGATGCTTTCCTCCTAAAAGCTGAAATTAGATGTTATGGTGGCCACTTGAAATAAGGACTATGGTAATGCGAATCCACCTAATGATCAGGCTATTGATCAGCCTGCTAGTTCGGACTCAACTTCATATGATCCTACTCCACCTATGATTCCTGCAGAATTGACTATCAAACCTCTGAATGGTGTTATTCAAAAGTTTTGTTTCAACCCTCATTCAAGAGTTGCTCATAACTATAAAACAATTGAAGACTTGGCTCAGTCTCCATCAGCTATGTCAACGCTTGAGGTGTTCCAAGACTGAACCGCCCAAGAGAAGGCTTTGTTGTCAACTATCGAATGTGTGGATCTATCAGATTCAAACCTAGTGGTTTTCTCTCATGAAAAATATACCCCTCAGATTCCAGCTCAATTATATTTCATAATTGAGGTCGTCATCCATGGGAATAACATCAATCTCTCTATTATGAACAAAGGAACCTCGACCTACATTATTTTCATGTCTTGCTGGAAGGTGATTGGTTCACCTCAACTGAGTGAATCGACCACCAAATTGAAAGCTTTTGATGGAAGAACGTACAAACCTTGTGGGATCTTGAATTCGCTTCAAGTAGAATTGGGGGGAAAAAATATCCCCATAGGAGTTGAAGTTATTAACAGACCTTTTCATTATAATCTTCTACAGGGATGTATGTGGGTTTATGTCATGGATATGGTAGTTTCAACTTACTTCCATATGATCTCCTTCCCTCATAAAGGAGGAGTTGTAGCCATAGATCAACTCACCTTTTTCGCCTCTGATTCTCATGTTACTGGAACTGTCGCTCTTGTAGGGGAAACTCTACACTCTTATCAGCATGTTGGAGTCAGATTGTTGAAGGATTTTGCGCTCATGGGAACCTTTTTCGCTCCCAAATCCTCTCCTTCCTGATAACTCATATTTGATTACTTATATCCACATGATATCATCATTTAATATCCTAGCTGATCATTGGATTGTACTTGATGAAACAAACTTCCAAGGTTTTGGTGACCAAATGCCGCTTAGCCTCGTTGAGATATATTACAAAGAAATTTATTCTGCTTTTGTGGCTTATACCTTCTCTTCGATCAATTGGGTAGATCAATCACTCGATTATGGCATGCCTTTCGATCCTTTTTCTTGTGTATTCTCTACTGATGAAAGCATCATGGATATCATGATTCCAGATGACGATTCGTGGGATGAACATCATCATTGTTCCTACTTACCATTCCATTGAGGATAATCTCAGTAATGTGTATCTACCTTACTTTGTCAAACACTTTACGAATTCCGTCTCTATTCATGAGATCAAATCTAAAAATAACCTTTCAAATATTGAGGAAATGATACCTCTTGATATTTCTATCAAACCGGGTATTGTTGAAAATACATGCATTGACACATCTTGTTCTCCATCTGATATCAAGATTTATAGAGACCTTTTTGCGTGAGTTTTAGGATGTATTTACCTAGACTTATGAATAAATTCTAGGTATTGACCCCAATATAGTAGTGCATGAGATTAAAACATATCTTAATACCAAAACTGTCTGGTAGTGCCTCCATCCGGTACATCCCAAGAAGGTTGTGGGGATTAAGGGTGAAATTAAAAATATTCTGGGTTGGTTTCATATACCGTGTTCCTTTAACTAATTAGGTATCGAAAACTATCCATGTCATGAAGAAACATGGCACGATCTGAGTATGTGTTGATTATCGGGATTTGAATCGTTCAGGTCCCAAGGACAACTATCTGACCCTGTTTATTGACCAGATTATTGATGATTGCATTGGATGTGAGATTTATTCATTTATGGATGGATTCTCAGGATATAATCAAATCAAAATTCTCCCATTGGACCAACCTAATACCACATCTATTTTTCCCTGGTGTACTTTTTCTTATAAAAAACTCTCATTCAGTTTAAATAACATCGGGGCCAGTTTTCAATGTGAAATGGATTATGCTTTTCACGACATTAAACACATCATACAACCCTATTTGTATGATCTCCCTGCTCATTCTAAACATTGATCTAATCACCCGATGAACCTTAGGGCCATTTTTCTCTATTGTAGACAATATAGCATTTGAATTAACCTACATAAATGTGTGTTTTGCATTGATTCTGGTTGACTCCTGGGTTTTTTCATTTCCAAAAAAGGAATTTGTATTGATATTCTGAAAGTGTAGGTGATATTTGACTTACCTGCACGTTATTCTCTCGTTCAGCTACAAATACTCCAAGGGAAAGCTAACTTCATGTGGAGGATCATCCCTAATTACGTTGAGATGACCAAAGGATTCGATTGCTTAAGTAAAAAAGGGGTCCCCTTCCATTGGGATGATCCTTCTCAGAAAGTCTTTGATTCCGTGAAAGATGTACTGGTTCAGGCATCTCTTTTATACCCCCTTGATTATCAGTGCGATTATTTAATGTGTCTTCTTACTGCCATTTCTATTATAGAAATGGTATTAGTCCTAGAAGATGATATAGGGACTAAACATCCCATTTATTATGTAAGTTGTAACCTCAATGACACTGAAATCAGGTATACTCACGTATAAAAGTTGGCTTTGGCAGTTGTTCAATTTGTCCAAAGGTTTCACCATTACATCTTGCTTTAGAAAATTACGCTCATTTTAGATTATAACCCTGAAATATGTATTGTCATGCCAATTGCTAGGGGGGAAATACTCTTAGTGTATCATTATTCTGCAGGATTTCGACCTAGATTTCATCAAGTCCAAGTCAAAGAAATCCCTAATTTTTGTCGAGCATATGTGTGACCTTCCTTACCCTGATTCTAAATATACATCTCAAGATTGTATGCCTGATGAGTCATTGTTTTTGATTTCATCATCTGACCCATGGTACATATATTTTATGACTTATCTCGAGACCCAGACTTTTTGGTCTGATACCTCTTGCTCTGAGCAAAAATTTATTCGATACCAATCCAAAAATTACGTTATTATGGGTGACACCCTTTACCGTCATGGTATTGATATAGGTTTACAGAGGTGCCTCACCCCTCAAGATTTAGATAAAGCCCTTAATGAATGCCACTCGGGGGTATGTAGTGTACATCTATCTGGTTACGCTATCGCACAGAAGATCTTACATGCTGGTTACTTTTGGCCTACTATATTTTGCGATTGCATCCTTTCTATCCAAAATTTTCATGCTTTCCAGACCCATGATCGTAAGATCCGTGCTCTGCCTGCTCCATCGCATCCCGTTGTCATTTTTGGTCCCTTTGAAAAATGGTGCATTGAATTTATTACATGTAACCCTCACTTGGTCGAGGGGCATGGTTATATCATTGTCGTTGTAGACTACTTTACTAAGTGGGCCAAGGCGATGCCTACATATAACAACACTAGCGAAATGGCAACATACTTTTTCTTCAATCACATTATTTCTAGGTTTGCTGTATTACAAGAAATAGTTACGGATCACGAAATTAATTTCCGGAATCATATGATGACCGAAATAGCTGCTAATTTATGACTTTGACATGAAAATTCCACTCCCTACTATCCACAATATAATATACAAGTTTAGGTCATTAACACATTCCTTGAGACTATGCTTCAAAGTATGGTAGGGGTCTACAAATTAGACTTGAAATTGCTTCTTTACGTTTCCTTGTGGGCATACCGAACCTTAGTCAGGACTACTACTGGATTAACACCCTTTCATTTGGTCTATGGTTTGGAAGTGATCCTACTCATCGAGTGTGAAATTCCATAATTAAAACTAGATGTTGAACTTCTTCCTACCACTTCAATAGAGGAGGAGCGTCTTTTACATATAACTTTTTTAGATGAAACTCGGTGCAATGCTGCTTTAGCCAATGAATCTCATAAAAGACATGTCAAGGCACAATATGAAAAAAAATTCAAGCCTTGTTTCTTATCGGAAGGAGGCATGGTTCTCTTACATGACCAGGAGGCCGATAAACTAGGTGTAGGAAAGTTCCAACCTATGTGAAGTGAGAGCCAGACATTTTTCTAACCAATCTTCTAAAGGGCCTCAGAGTTATGAGATTTTGAGTAAGGCCTTCAATTATCGCAATTTAGGAAATGGTTGTACCAGTGTCATTATTCTGATTCTATGCATAGTGTGCATTGTAAATAGCATTATGAGTGTATTTGCAGTGTCTTTTCAAAGTTTCCCACAGTTTCTGTTGATCTTGTTTACGTTTGGTTTGCAAATGTCAACATCTCTCGAACAATTCATTATTTATGATAATGGTGCTAGTTGTAGTAATTGCAATCAATCCTCCACAACATGATATATCTTTGCTCCAAATGGCAAGCTAGTGAGTATGCAAGGAATTTGCATTGGTATTTCTACTAAAAATATCGTTGAGTATAACACAATGGTTGAGCTACTATCCGATGTTATTTCACATGGTATCCATCGTTTAGTCATCATGATCGACTCACAAATTGTATTACTACAACTTGCTAATGTTTATTCTGTTAGAAATCCCACCATCCTTCATATGGTTTTGAGAGTACATATTCTAGAAATACATTTCAATTTCATACAATATGAACATATTTCTAGAAATCTAGACACATTAGCAGATGCCCTATCTAATCACGCTTTAGATAGAAATTTGCAATGAATGTAAATAAGTTTCAATTCATGTCACATAATATTTAAAGCATAATAGGAACTAGGAAACAATGAAAATATGTATATATATAAAGTTTGGTTTTACAAAAACTTGTGCCTCGAGACACGTACAACTATATCACCCATATGAAAAATTACATGCAAATATTTAAGTAGACTAATCAATGGTGATCATGATAAAATGACACTACATGAGCCATATTGCACAATAATCAACCAATACGAATAGGCATTTTGATAGCATGTCGCTAAAGTCTCATGGGAATCTGATTGACCACAGTCTCATCAATCCTATGTAGTAGTACCTCCAAGTGGCACTCCACCTCTGGTAGGATCTCAGATACCTCAAGATCCCGTAGCGGATACCGTCATACCACAATGGTCTATACTTGTACCACTTCCTCCTCATGTATTTGTCCCTCTGCATAAAAGAGATATGAAGCACCCACTGGTTTAACTGGTCCAATATCTGCATGAAAACATCAATAGTTAATCTCAAAAACATAAAAAAACACAAAAAATTGTGAAAATTTCAAAAGCTTAAATGGTCAAAATATATTACCTAAATCATCCCATTTATCACCCTTGGGAAGCATGAGATTGGTATCATCACACAAATCCATTCCTGCGTAAGGATAGTCGTTGATCATGATGAACTATCACATCCATCCAAATAAGGCTGGTGAGAAGCTGATTGCCGAAGGACCTGGATGTCAGCCATATGATCTATCTACCGCCTCATATGTGGGGCCCTCAGATCAATAGGCTCGAGTATAACCTGATGAGGCTAAAGTAGTGATTCTCGCTCCAGAGTAAAAGAGACTAGGATCAAACCATAGCCAAAGATATTTAACTTCCCCTCTTTCTCTTTAGTCAGTTGTTCCTTAATATTGAACAAAACACCCTCACTCCAGTTGAACATTGTTGGATCTAGACACTTCACCACGTAATGCATGCATAATCTACTTTCTACATGGTGTGTTAAGCTACCTAAAAATCTCGTGATGATAAACATGATCGTTCAAAAAGATACCCTCACTCCCTAGTAGGATGGGCTCAAGGTCTACAATAGTTAGATATATAATATTTCATAGTCTTCCCACCACTTCTCCCACCTAGGAGAGAGATGGGGACACCCTTATTGGATAAAACTACCAGAAAGTATATAACTTCTACCTTTATCTCAAGGAGATGTTCCCCAAACCTGAATGCTTGTACCTGAACATCCCATGAACAAACAAGATATTCGAAAAATTCCATCTCTTGCCTCATACTAAGAAGCCAGAAGTATTTTAGCAATCCACATTTTTTTAGTGCCTGGATGGTATCAGGATCATTTGATGCATTTAAATAATGTTCTTCATGTTCTCTTTCACCAAATGAATGTCATTTTGTGTTACTGAACACCTAAAACATCAATAATATATTAATTTGGATTCTTTTCATACAAAAAATATGACAAAATTTGAGGGAAAAATGATAAACGACTTAACATTTTTTTACCCAACGCACTACAATAGTGCATGAAATAGCATTTCACCTCTCCCAATGGTGGAAATCTTCCTATGTGCAACCCAGATTTTGATACTAGGGGGGTCCATTGGTCCTATGGCATGTTTTTTGAACCCTAGGGCCCTCATAACCTCAAAAAGCTTGCATGAAATCACAAAAATGGACTATGAAAAGAAATAAAATGGTTTTAGCTCCTACCTGGAAGCGGAAATAGTTCAAATGATCCACTGGATTGGTTACAATCAGCTGTAGAAGATCAAGGGAAAAAGTGCTCAAAATTATCACTATTGAAGGTAAATGTGAAATGGTAAAAATAAATAGCCATTTTAAGTATTTATGCTCATTTATTGCATTATTTGTTTTATATTTAATTTTTTGAACTAGATATGCTTCATTTTTACTATGAAACATGTATATTTAATCCTTTTTGTGATGTTTTGAGAAATTCGGCAACTATTAAAGATATTTTATCATCTTTTAAACATGTTATTTTGAATGAGGAGTAAACTTTTATCTCTTTTTTGGGCTCTGTAAACCTATGAGAAAGGAACCCCTTAGAGTCCTATTTCAGCTCTTTTCAAACTCCTAAAATACGAAAATATTGTCGATCAATTACCTTTTCGAACTCGTTAAACTAAATGAAAATACATCTACTCAGTACAAGTTTAAACCTTTTTCGGAATGAGATAGAATATTTACGAAAAAGGAATACCTTAGTTGAACATGGATAAGAGGCTCTCTTGAGTATTGTTTTCTACCTTTTTGGGCTTGAGAGACTATCTACGAAAAGGGACCTTTGGAGTTTTCTTTTTAACATGTTTTTAGAACTCTCTAAAGATGAAAGAGATTTCAAGTTTTACCTTCGTTGGACTCATTAAAACATCAAAAAATGATGGAATTATCGAACATGACAAGTTCAAACCACTCCTTCTCGGGACTCTTTAAAAATACTCAGAAGGATTCATCTGAAGGATGAAATTACAGATCAAGCATATGTTATCCTCCTCAAGATTATTAAAAATAAAGAGGTATTGACCAATATTGTTGGTGAAATTGGAAAAATGGGGTATTTCATTTGCTAATGGTAGCGAGTCGTTCTTGAACATGACATTCTTCCACTTCATCTCTATTTTTGTTGGGTTGGGTAATCTGCTTGTCATTCAGTTCATCATAAATTTTTAAAGCCTCCATTTTGGTTTTGGGTCAATTTTGCCAACTCCATTTAGTGTCATCGTTGTGTTCAAGAGAATTCATTCAGTTGATATCCGTTATGATACTCTTAAGCCTTCATTCCATGTTTACCTTTTTCTAATCAATTTTTTTGTCAGCATCATTTTGTCTCAATCATGATACCTATTTTGTGTCGTTGATGGGTGATACATCAAGGCCCTCCTATGAAGGGTTAGTTCCTATCGACATAAACTTATTATCCAGAAAGTTGACTTAGAAACAAACCTTTTTTTCCTTGGTGCTTGCATACATCAATGATAGGTTTCCTCACTATCGGTGATAGGTTTACATCGTTGGCCTTCGACCGAAAGACTTTGTATGGTGTTCGACATAAACTCATTTACTCACACCATATGGATTGTACTATAGTACCTTGAGAGACATTAAAATAATCAGTGGTTTCTCTCACATTTTTTAATGATGTACATCATTGGATGGTAGTTAGATGGTGTCTACCATGTTTTACCTCTACTCATTGTTTCACATGGTTAGACTCATACATTGGTTAGTCATGTGAACAATATAGAAGACCCTGGATGTAGTTTCATCCATCTGGGATGCAATTTTAGGAATTATACAGAGGTCACAATGTATGATAGCCATGATCATAGAAAGATTCATCTAGTCATGGGGCCACAAGTTGTATCTGTGAACTCATATTTTGATCATTGTACATGTTATGTTAGCTTATCTGTCGAGTATGGGTATGCCTCCCTCAACAAAAATATGTCATGATATAAATGTATAGTAACAGATGAAGCTCGTCAGTTGTTCTTGATCCCCAATTGTCACAAAGTAAATCACTCGAGTCATCAGTCATCATTTCTAAATTTTTTATTTAGTGGGAAATCTATTATAGGAAATTTTTTCACATCTGATCAATAGGCCTCCTAATGGGATCAATCAACATCATATTCCCCCTTTTCACCATCACTTCAAAAATCCCTAAGAATGCCTCCTTCATTTCACCTAATTTTTGCTTGAAACTACATCATCTAAGCCAGTTTTATGACAAACACTCCCTGGCCTCCTTCTGGACAACATTCACCTACAGGTTGCTCGACTGCGGCCCACATTGATCACCTACAGGCTGCTCCCCTTTGCACCTGCATTGGGAAATTAAGGAAAAATAGAGAATTTCCAAAAGCTTTCTCTTCTAGAAGCATCTATATTTTTTTACAACAATTTACCTCAGATAAAAATATTTGATCCTATCTTATCCTTCTTTGAGTTTCCATCCCTTATCCTTTGATCCCATCCTCCCATCAAAGGTGGATATAAAACATTATATTGGTAATTGGATAAGAACTCCCAACTTACCCCACTCCTCTATATATTTACAACCTTCCATATGCAAGAGGTTTTATTTTGGAGAGTGATTCTATCCTTATGATTTTGGAGAGTGATTCTACCCTCATTATCTCTCCGTTGTCCTAGGTTGGCCACCAAACCTAGGGGAGATACTTTTTTTCGCAATCGTAAATATCGTATAAAAATGTCATCTCAAGAAGTGCCAATGTGTTAACCTTTACTTAGTATCAAAACATATATAAGTACCCAATTTCCAAATTCCATTGCTAAACTTGTTGTTTGGGTAGATAAACATATTAGTAAACCGTCATTGGAAACCACGCTAAAAAATTATTTAATCATTAAAACCACAATAAATCATTAATGATTAACTACAAGGTAAACTGAATGCATTTAGTGAAAATTGGTAATATAATAGTACAAAATATGTTATAAAGGGATGAATATGGCTTGTAAATGAAAGGTTTTGATAGCCAATACGATAACATATCTAGGGCCCAACATGTCTATAGTGGGGAAATATCTTATCTTGCATATGTTGTGGAGATCTATGAAATCAATCTTATGTTTGGGAAGGTAATTCTAGATGCTCACTCACTTTCTCCTTCTAAATATCTTGAATAAGAAAAGGAAGACATTTCCCCTCAAGCCAATATACCTCCCTATCCTGAAAGGTTGGTCCAACCTAAACAACACACTCGAGAAGAGGCTAAAATTCTAGGAGAACTAAAGAACTTGTGTGTTAAAACACCCCTTCTCTAGGCCATCAAATATCTTCTCATCTATAACAATATTATCAGGGAAGAGTGTTTCAAGAGGCCTAGAAGAAAACAAATATATGGCCCCAATATCAACGTTGTTGGGCATCTAGCTGACCTAATGCTTAGGATGGTCATCTCCCCAAATTATTTGGATCTTGGTAGCTCGGTAATGGATGTGCACATTAACAGTATTGTAGTCCCAACACACTGATTGAATTCCAGGATGAAACTGTCATGACCAGGGAAACTATGTTGAAGCTAAACCTCCAAGGAGCCTTGAGGAATACCACCATAGTGTTGTAGCTTGCAAACAGATCCATAATATCCCCCTAGGGTGTTATTGATGATGTGATGGTCTCCATTGATTCCTGTGAGTACCCCACATATTTCCTTATACTCCAACCTAAAACCAATTTTAATGGGTATCCTCTCATGTTAGGGAGGCCTTGGCTAGCTACTTCTAATGCTTACATCAGTTACAGGGCCAGAAACATGACAATTAAAAATGGGTAGCTTATAAAGTAGCTTGTATTATACCCCCTACTCAACCCCTTTTTGAGCATGATTTACCTATGTGGGTAGAGGAAGAAGAAGAGGAAATTTTTTATCAGTCAATCCCCTACCTAATCTATACATTAGACACCACTGTAGGAAGAAACTAACTAAATGAGGATTACCTTATTGGTAACCTTATGCAAAACCAACCTCTTGCTACCATGCCAATTGATGAGATAGTAGAATAATCCTTAGGGAAACTTGAGAACAATCCATGTGTTGAACTATTCAATATTGGTTTTGATTAAGATAATTCTAATATTATGGAAATCAATCCATCTAAAACTTTAAAAATCAGTGGTTCCCTCTCAGTACAGAAAGAAGAGAAGCTACTCATTGTGATAAAGAAACATCTTGGTGCCTTTTGTCAGGACTATAAAGAGATGAAAGTGGTGCATCCCTCAGTTTGTACACATCACATATATATTAAAGAGGGATATAAACCTATGTAACAACCCCAAAGGATAATTAACCCTTCCATTAAATTCATTGATAAAGAAGAACTACATAATTTATTGGATGCACGATTCATTTATCCTATTTCAAATAGTGAGTGGGTGTCTCCTCTTGTTATAGTACCCAAGAAGAATGGGAAGTGGAGTATCTGTGTTGACTATAGGTAACTTAACAAGGTGTTTTCACGGTGACAATGACCCTCCACAATTTTTTCATATTTCAATTTTGGAGCCTGCATCAACTGCTGTTTCAAGCTCCTTTGTGTTTCCATGTTGTTTGATTTTATATTCTTTTGTTTTCTCCTAGTGTCGCAACCTGCTAAGTAAATGTTTCCTAATAATCATCACATAAAATTTTGTAATTTTGTAAGTGCTTGAGTTAGATAGTCCATGGTTAGGTGATCTCATGATATTTATCGACTTGGAAACTTTCCTTCTCACCATGGAGACACTTGAAAAACACTCAAAAGTGTAGAAAAAGCAAACAAAAGCGATAAAAACAACTAGAAAAGGAAAATCACACTCCAAGTTGGTGAATACATGCGCTCAACTTGAGCACACTCCTTCAGGCTGAAGAGGTGTTCCATCCTGGAGCATACTCCTTCATGTTGAGCAAGTGCGCCCTGCTTGAGCACACTCCTTCATTTAAAAGGCATGTGATCTTCCTGGGTGCATGCATGAATAACTTGTTGCGTGTGTTCACACTCATACAAAATAGGAGTCCACTTACCTTTTATTAACTAATCCTTTCACTCTTCGACAAGTGGCGCTCATGCATGAATCAATTTTACATGTTAACTTCTTTAAATCAACTGATTTAATAATTCATTTACATAACAATTCTATCTGATTTGGGTGCACAACTGCGAATCAAGAAACTCTTCATCAAACAACGCTACAAATAAGTTTTTCATGTCGAATATTTTCATTCCCTTTCATGATTCCACTATCTTTTTTTTTTTTTTTTTTTTTCTCAGTTTGTTTGATGGCATTTATGATCAATATTCAGGATGCAAGTGTTGATCTATTGTCAAATGTAGAAACTCTTCACATTCTTCGACCTTTACATATTCCACCGTGAATGCGACAACAACTAAATAACCTTGTATATCATTCTTCTCCTCATATTAATCATTAAATCCTGTTGTTTAAACTTTTTTCTAAGCTTCCAATAGGTAGAGTGCACTTCTTGATTTTCAAGCCCAATCGGTCTCCAAAATTGTGCCCAGAATGATCAATTTTCCCTCTTGAGTGCACTTATTCACCAAAAATAACTATTCCTCCCTTTAGTGCATGAGCACAACACGAACACATGAAGTATCTTCCTTCTTCCCTTTATCATGCGACAATGAGCCCTCCTTTCCCTTGAGTGCATGAGCGCACCTCAAAGGCATGAAGTCTTGACTGCATCGTACTTCATCCCTTAGGATTGCGACAATATCTCCTTGAGCGCATGAGCACATGGTGAAGGCCCTAAAACCCAAAAACTCACCCCTTCGACCCTTTAGAGTGCGCCAATGCACCCTAGGTGTTTTTCTCCACTTGCTTGAGCACATGAGTGCATAGCAAAGCCCATATGTTGGAAACTAGATCACTACTGAGAGGGGGGGTGAATCAATAGTGAAGGCACTTGTATATTTCTCTCAAAAATTTTATTATTTTAAACATACATAAACTGAAACACAAAACCATAGATTAGAGCATCAAATATAGACATAAAACCATGAAAGTAATTAACACAATAGACACAGATATTTCTGGTTGAAAAAAATCTCTAGGGAAAAAACCACCTGCTCCTGTTGTGCTCCTCAAATATTTTATTATGTCAAGAAAATTGTTTACATAGAGACTTAGCTGGCTACTATCAAATGGATATCTCTTTCTCATGCATATCTACACACTACAACTCGTTGAAGGCCACCATGATCAACTATCCTCGCCTGGTTACTCCTGAACTATCAATCGACTCTACAAACTTCGATCTACTAGAAGCCACCATGACCAACAAGCCTCAAAAAGTTTCTTCTAAGCTATCCAACCACCATTGGGTTGAGAAAACTGCTTACTTATATTGATTTCATTGGAGTCCTCCAACTCCACTCCTCTATATGGTTCTCGTTTCATACATTTTTAGAATGGAACCGAGAAATAATCAACATGAACACCACAACAAAAATTTCTTGAAATCATAAAATAAAAAATCCAAATAAAAATGAATAAAAACAAACAATGCATAAAATGATCTGAAAAATGCACCATAAAAACCCTCACTAGAATATAAAAACCACTCATAAATAGTTATTGCACACACCCAACCAAATAGTGAATAAAAAAGTTTCTACCAAACACCAAGAATATATACAATCAATCTCTACTTCATCTCCTCATTCTATGTTCAAAATGTTGGTTGAAACATGCTTCAGCTAAACTGTTTAAACACCTACAATATGCTTCAGAAAATCTGCATCATACAACCCTCGCACAAATTTGACACTCTTATCCACTCTCAATCACACTCAACACATCAAGAGAATCAACCATACTATCATTGAGATTCCTTAACTAAATAGATAAATTGAGGTTCTCAATTCAATAATTACCAATAACTACTGAGCTCCACAATCTTTGTTCATATGCTTGATTTGATCTAAATTTAGCTCATTGACTTGATCAAGCCACTAACTCGACTTCATAAAAGATATTTTCAATGTTAATCTCTTTCTAGAATATCCTTGAAATTTTCTTACATGTAGATGAAATTTTTTGAACAAGATAAGATGGAAAAACCATAAATTAACCTGAGATGCGCAAGGAATGGAGAGAAAAACACTTCTAGGATGTATACATGAATCTTAGGAAACCTGTGTATAATATTGGGTATACACAACTCTAGTGAAGAAAAAATTCGTATATCCCTTAAAACTCATGTTTTACATCTATTTAAGCCACCACTTGGAGTTGATATCTAGGAGTAATCTATGGACATCATGACACACCTCCCCACACACTTTGACACTATAAAAGCATACATAAAGCTCAAAAGATGGCATCATACTCATAACTGCATGGCATACATCAAGTGATTTCCATCTAGTAGCTCAACTCTTCTAGAGCTTGTAAAACATCTCCAACACCTGCAAAAACATCTCTAGTACATGTAGTAGCATCTCTAACACCTGCAACAGCAAAATCAAGTCATATAACTACCTATAATCGTCAAAATTCATCTAACACCAGTAAATGCATCTCCAACTCATGTAGCAACATATCCAATGCTTCTAAGAAGCTCTATCCAACTTGTGTAAATTTTTAAGTAGTGCATTGAAGTCAATCTCTCACTAAGCCTAGAAAAGTGTGATTTTCTTATGAATACAGGAATTGTCCTAGGTAATTATCAAAAGTGTCCTTGTCCCTCAGAAACAAAGGGATGATAGGAGTTTCCTTGGACTAGCTAGATATTATAGGAGAATTATTAAGGATTTTAGTAAGATTGCCTCACCTTTGCTTGGATTTTAAAGTAAGGATTCACATTTTTATTGGAAAGATTAATATCAAGAGGCTTTCAAAGAGATGAAAGAGAAATTTGCTACTAAACCTATTTTAGGGGTCCTAATTAGGCCTTTCCTATCCACATCCACATAGATGCATCCGACAAGGTTGTGTAAGAAGCCTTGGGACAAGTGGAAGGTAAATTTCCCTATGCCATATATTTTATCAGCAAGAATATATCCAAAGATAAACACAACTACATTGTTACTGATTTTTTTATTATCTATTGCGCACTCCTTAAACAAGTTTAGGCATTAATCACAGGGTACCAAGTATTTATACATACTGATCATGAAACCATTAAATATTTAATGAAAAAACCTAATGTGAATTCTAGGATCATTATATGGCTATTGTTGTTGCAAAATTTTTATATAACCATTGTTGACAATCCAAGGAAGGAAAATGCAATTGCAAATTTTTTGTTTAGACTAACATTTCCTATCGAAAATGAAGAGAAGATAGATGATTAGCTCCCAGATGAGCACCTATTTTATATTTCATTGTTGTATCCTTGGTTTTATGACATAGAAAATTTCTTGGTTTCTAGGAGATTCCCTCCTAATATATCCTCCAAGGAGAAGTGTAGAATTGTCGAAAAAAGTTCCCCTTTCACTTGGATTAGGGGAAATATTTTCAGATTGGGACCAGATCAAATATTGAGGAGGTGTGTAAGGGATTATTAGGTCTTTGACATACTATTATCATTCCATGATGGACCCTATTGGGGCAATTTATTTTCCAAGAGGACAACCTTCAAAATCCTCCAAGAAGACTACTATTGACCTACCCTACACCAAGATGCTAGGAGATACAATACTAGATGTGATGAGTGCCAAAGGATAGGAAATCCTACACCAAAGGTTGAAATTCCCCTAAAAAATAAAGTGACTCTTGAGCCATTTGAGAAGTGGGGCATGGATTTCATTGTACCAATTAACCCCCCATCTAGACAAAAGAGATATGTCATTGTGTGAAATGATTGTTTGACAAAGTGGGATGAAGTGAAGGAAGTTAAAGAAAAAAAAGAGAAAAAGGTGGTAGAGTTTTTAAAGGAAAAAATCTTCTATAAGTTTGGATTCCCAAGGGATCTAGTCACTGATCAATGATCTAAATTCATTTCAAATCTAATTTAGGGAATCATGGAGTAGGATCACATAAGGCACAAAAAATCCACTCCTTATAATCCTCAAGAAAATTGGTAGGTGAAGGTGGAAAATAGAGCTTTGTGGAGCATCTTAACAAAAGTTGTCACCAATAATAAAAAGGATTGGGTATGCAGACATATGGAAGAAAATTGGGCCTACAATACCACATGGAAAACCACCACTAGGTTCACTCCCTTTGAGTTGGTTTATGGATTTTTTTTTTTGTTGTCCAATGAATTTAAGTAAAACACCCAAATAATGGCAACGTAATTTGACCTAGACATCACCAAAGCTCAATAGTAGAGGATAAAACAACTCAATTCTCTTGAGGAATTTAGGTTTTAGGCTCTCAAGCTTACTGAGGTGGTCCAATTATAAGGGAATATTTGGCATGATAAAAAAATCAAAGAAAGGACCTTCCGAGAGGGTGATTGGGCCCTACCGTATGATTCCAGATTCAAGGAATTCAAGGGAAAGTTGATGATAAGATGGTTATGTCCTTATCTAGTTGAAAAGTATCATGATAATTTTTAGTGTGAAGTTTTATATCAAGTGTACCAAAAATGCTTCACTTAAGCCACAAGTGGCTAATGGCCCTAACAATAGATGTGGCTATTCGACACTTCATATTTGTAATAGAAAGTTAAAAGAAAACCCACAAAACAATATATATATATGCAGAACAAAGCATTAAACAAAAATAATAAAAACTAATATAAAACCCCAAGAATGAATAAAGAAATTTAGAATGAAAAATAATTTTATTACAACTGGTGAAGGAGACTTGTATGAAGGTTACATATCCCCCTTAATGGGATGGGTCCTTTGGTTTTCCTTGTTGCTTCAGTATTGTATATCTCTCTCTCTCTGATGTATGAAACCAAAATAATGTGTGTTGAACTCATATGGGAGCTCAATTGATAAAGGATGATAATAACGAATATGCTAGATCATGGTGAGGAATGGATGGAAAAAATCTCTTATTTATAACAAAATATTGGGTTACTCTAAAAAATGGAGAAGAATAAAATATTATTAACCACAATCTAGAACTTAACTGCTTGAAATATTTTATTATATTTTTTGGAGAGGGAAAATATATTTAAATTGGTTAAATACCTTTATTTGGAAATAATAAACAAACAAATGATTTATTTATTATTTCAAGGATGTGGTTAAGGAATAATAAACAAATAATGATTTATTTAATCATTCCCGGGTGATTTAGTCAAATTTGACAAATAATAATAACTAAATAATGATTTAATTAACTATTCCTAGAGAAAAATCAAATAAATAATGGTTTATTTAATTATTTCTCATGATTGGATCAAATGTGACAAGAGGTATTTATTAAATAATGATTTAATAATTATTCCGAGAGTAAAATAAAATAAATAATGATTTATTTAATTATTCCTCGCGGGGTGAATAATTTAATAAAATATGGTTTATCAAACTATTTCATATATTGCAATTTTAATATGGTAAAAGTGGTCTTACATGGTGTATTTCGATCCACTTAGTTAGAAATGGCTAGGTGATCATTTTTTGGTGATAACAAGAATGGTTTTTTCCATATTGGAACAATTGATGAAGAAGGAATTTCACTTTTAGTCAATGGTTATTGGTTGAAACTATACAAGAAACCTCTATCAAAGGAGGAGTTTACTAGTTCAATAAGTAAGGAGTTGAATGTAGGTTGAAAACCTCCTTTTAGGCAGCCTATAAGCCTCAAAACAAAATGAAGAAAAAAAACAAAGAAAAACAAACCCGAGCCTTTATATCATTTTGCTAACATTTCATTTACAGGGTTCTAGTCACAGTCAAAAGAAGATAGCAGAAAGGGAAGAAGCTTTAAAACCCCACCTTCACATCCTCCAAGTTAATTATTTGCATGTCCTCCATAGCTCCATTAATTATCTCAATTTTTTTTAATATTTAGAGGGCCTTCCTCGCTTGATTCTTCCACAGTCCTGAACTACTATAAGATTGTCCCAGATTGCTACAAAATGTTGATCGATACAAGGATAAGAGGACGTCTGTGTATTTTCTTTTCAGGAATAAGGGAGAAGGTCGAAAATGACCTTATCAACCACTCACCACATCAGTTTTACTTTTCTCCACTTCCATTCCCCTCTCTATTCATAAAAAAACTTTCCTTTTTACCCTTCATCCATATTTCCTACCACCACATAGCTCTTTGACACCCATTCTTAGATTTTCAGTAAATTATCAAAAATTTCTGAAGTGGTATTTGGATAAATCATAGGTCTTAACAAGGTTTGTGTCACTTCTACAAGAAGACACACAATCCTGTATAAGTTTGCCCATCCCCTGCCAGACCATAGCTAGAGCACCAGACCTAAATGTCATTCACCATGGATCATTTTAGGATTACAAATTTGATCCTCAAGCAACTACATGACCTTATATTAGTTGCTGCAGGATTCTTGATCACCTAACAAGAAACAACATCTGATCTAAAGATCACTTTCTTGGAAAAAAGACTTGCATCATCGATCTTCATTCAACAAAAGAACATAAAAAATATATATATTTCTCAAGAAATTGTAGGATTCAAGGGAGAAAAATCAATGACATCTCAAAATACACTTAAAATAAGCCTCACCCATGTCCATAAATTCCATGAAAACATCAAGTGATCAACACATCAACAAGAAAACAATAGGTAGACACAAGTATTCACTTCACCTCTCCTTTTGAGCATATTATGGTTAAAAATTTATTTTTAATGCACGAGCCTACAAGGATTTGTAGGCTTGAAGTGGTGTAGAAGTATTGACCACCCTCAAATAGTGAAGTTGGAGTTAACTTTCTTTCCCATCACACATGGAGAAAAATAAAAAATAAAAAAGAGTGATGACTACGAGGGTGAGCCATTGGGCCTATGATGGAAGTACGAAGGTGGTAGGTGGGGGTTAGCTCATACAATATGTTGATCCCACCACCAAATGACCAAAGACATAAAAGAATTTCTAAGCCTCATTTTTACCAAAATGGTAAGGATGCCCACTACAATAATTGTGATTAGAGTTAGCTACACCAGGGATGTCATAGGCTGCCATAGAGAGGTTATAGGACCATAGGATAACTTCTACAAGAGTTGGGTTAAGTGCTACATAACATACACTAGGTGTTATAGGAGACAAATTGTGTGCTACATGATTGTCTCGGGAGGTGTAAAGGAGCTCTATATTGAGAAATACTGGCCATAAAACCCTATAATTATGAAGGAATCACCTAGGGAGGGATAGAAACTTGATTCTCCTCACTTCTTGTAAGAAAAATTTTTGTGCAATTTTTCCGTAATTCCTCCAGGGAACATCCTGTAGTAGAACCATGAAAACAAAATAAATTTAAGTGTGAAGTTTTTCTCATGTGAAGTTCAACATTATTATAGGAATATGAACTTGTCTTGATATTGGCATGAAATTTTTCCTCCCACTAACTAACCAAGAAAATTTCTCCGTTTGTTCCTATTTTGAAACCCTAAGTTGATCTGAAACTGATAATTGGTAGTATAATTCCCTTGCAATTTTTTTGAGAAGCTATAGTAGGAAGTCATGGGGGATATTTTTAATAAGAGACATCCCACAGAATCCTCGAGGATCCACCAACACCCTAAGATCAGATAAATATTTGCAAACCACGAGGGGTTGGAATTATTTGAGAATTTCAAAGGGTTTGATGATGAAATTACCCATGAGTTTGCAGTAGACCTTCAAAATCAAGGAGAAGATAGTGCTACCACCATTGTGAGGGGACTAATTATCCATCTAAATGAATAATTTTTTAGCAAAGTGAGTATGTTACCCCTGGGAGTGAAATGGAATAAGGAGGAAAGAAATGAGGCTATTATAGCCAATCAAAATTTCTTCCTCCCCGAGGAGCAAACTATTGAAGACACCGATGGGGTCAGGAGGTAGAGCCTACCCTACCCCTGGTATGATGTGACCTATCACATTCTAAAATATATTTCATTTGAGGGAAGGTTTAGTAATTTTTATGCCTATCAATTTATACTACTCTATCAACTAAGATTCCAAATGGAATTTCCTATCCCAAGCAGATTGAACATTCCCTATTTCTTTTTCTAGTCTATGGTAGAAATGAGTTAGAGTGTAATAGGGGGAAAACAACAGTATATATACCATCACAGGCTAATAATATTTATTGTCATGGATTCCCTAGAATATGTTCCACACCCTGTATCATTAATAGATTTTGTGGATATGGATAAGGAAAATTTTCTTGAAACACAAGGAAGCATATTTTTGGAACTTGAAGAGACAACCAAGGATTGATCTGTAGAAAAATAAGAGGGTGGTGAATACAAGGAAAAGGTTGAAGAAAAAGAAAAAGAACCAAAGGAAAAATAAGATGAAAATATAAAATAAGGAGAGAAATGAGAACAATGAACCTCAAAGCTCATTGAGGAATATTCTAGACCTAAAAAAGGAGAAGAGAATAACAAAAATATAGTGTTTAAGAGAGAAATACTGAGGAAGAGGTGGTTGCCACCTTGGAAGCCTTGGGCACATCATTCAATACTAAATCAAGTAAGTGAATACAACACCCTATATATTTCAGAAAGAGGAAGAGGACTAGGATTAAATGAGGAATATCGAAACCTTCGTCAACAACCCCCATCAAAATTGAGGGGTCATCTAGTCACCCAGAGGAATAATTGTAGGAGAATAAGCATAAAAATGAAGAAATAACCTCCCTCTAGGCTAAGGGAATGTAGCCCCAAGCCTTTCAGAATAATTCAAACACTAGGGGAGCCAAGGCTAAACATCTATAAGAGGAATTTTCCATGCTACAAGGAGGAAGATAATTTCTACAAGAAGAAAAGGAAATATTGTTGAAAAGTGTTGCAGAAATTCAATAAGTAGGTGAAGGGTCACAAGAGTTGTAAGAACCTAATCCAAAACCATATTTTGGGTCTTATTAAGAAATTTATGAGCAAGGGAAAATAATACCTACCAAGTTTGCAGTGCCAATCCTCCTTGAGATATAAAAAGAAAAAATTAGAATCCACCGGTCAATGAAAATTGCAAGGTCCAAAGGAGTTGAGGATGTGGGCCTAAAGGAAGAAAGTATGAAAAACATGGGTGAGAATATGGTTGACTTGAGATTCAAGGAGGAAATTATGAGGGAGAAGATGCAAATAGAACACCAGAGATTAAGAGACCAGTTGCAGGAGAAAGATGAACATCTTTCCACTATGGAAAGATTGGCTATGGAGGCTATTCAATGCAGTAACCCATCCAATAACTATCATATGTTAGTCAAAGAGTAGTGGATTTAATTTCAAGTCAAGACACTAGCATAGTATGGGTCACTTCATTTTCAGGACTATCAAAAGTTCATTTATTTTTGTCAAAAGGCCAGTGTTGAAGACAAAGCTGAGTGACTGATTTCTACATGCATAATCTAATATAACTGATATGAAAATTTTGGATCTTAACTCAAGGCTAGGAGATATATAGTTAATCTAACTAGCCTTGTGGCTGACTCATGAGGAATCTAGGGCTGAAGAGATTAAGACGGTCATGTTCTAGGTAAGAAAATGATCCTTTATATATTAGAGTAGAACTGACGTACTCATGCTATCATCAACAACCATACAATTATATCTGAGGATCCTAAATAGGAACCCGTCTACATGGAAAAATAAGAACAAGAAATACTGCACCTTGAGGATATTTTTAGGCTAATAGGAACCGAGAGTGTGCAAGCCTACCAGAGTAGATGGGATGCTCTACTACATGGTATAAAAATTAGAGAGTACCATTCCCTAGAGAGATTAAGGAATGCCTTAGAAAGGAAACACCTATATAAAAGAATAGTTTAAAGGTTGAAGATCAAATGGATTGGGCTCAAGCTCAACCCTCATATTTTATTGGTGTTGCAAGAGAGGAGATATCAAACAAAAGAGCATAGAGAATGGGCATAGGTAGAATTAAATGAAGGCTTCCACCTTGAATAGAGCACTCCATTAGAGGAACCTTGGGATGTTAGGCAGGACCCCAGGGCCATGAATGAGATGCAAATAAGTAACTTAGTTTCTTAGAGGGTGAGTAACATTTTCAGTATGGGGGTGATGATAAGCCTCCTAAAAGGTACATAATAAATCCATCTGGCCATATTTTAGCATACATTTACCTCTCTATCTGCAGTTGATGACATGTTTTGAGCTATAATGTGTTCATTAGGTAGGGAAAATAATATTTTTATATCTTGTAGCCTAACATAGTTGAATTTTCATGAAGAAGGGAATTTAATGTCCAAGAATACGATGGAAACCAATAGGAGGAGATGTAGGAGGCTTGTCCCCTAAATTTACTTACCAACAACTTGACTTTCTCCCTGTATTTAATCACCTACAACTCGAGGATATATTGAAAAAATGATGCACTCAAGTGCTGGGTGTGGATCCTAATTACCTTCTTGATTCATTAAATTTCTCAGTTGCATTGGACCCCAGTTCCTAAACGGGGCGGAAATGCCTCTTGTATGATAGCCGTCAGTGGGGTCCAGGGGGGTGATAGCTACCTTTAATGAGACCCCCCTGGCAGGGGTTTAGGATTAGCACCCTTGAAGCTAAAACTATATGAAAAATTTCCTTGTAAATATTGTAATTTCATATTCAATCTGGGTCATTCATTAGCCAGATGATTTGACAGTGGAAGTTATGTTAATTTAGGGTTTTTCCCCTAGAATGCAACCCTTGATTTATATGATAGAATTTTATTGTGGTTGTGTATTATTATTTTGAGGGAGAAAGAGAGATGAGGTTTTTTGAGAGAGAAAAGGAAATTACAGTGGATTTGTTGTAGGTTGTATCACTTCATTTTGCTGGATAATATAAAAGGAAGGACTAGCGATTACTCTGTGGACGTAGCCCAAATTGGGTGAACCACATATATCTGTGTCTCTCTTGTTTTATTCATTTCAGTATTTGTGTTTCTACAATATTTTATATATTTCAATGCTTCGTTAATTAATTTCTAACAACTAGTAGTAGAGCCAAAGGCCTATTTGGCTAATAAACTCGTAGGAAAGAAGGGTTCCTGGTTCGAGTGGGGGAAATGGAAGAAGATGGTATGTTTAGGGTCGAGAAATTTAATGGCCAAAATGATTAGCTGTGGAAGATGTAGATGGAATATTATATGTATCAGAAATATTTGTTCCTACCATTGAGAGAAAAATTAAAGAATTCGATGAGTATGACAAACAAATAATGATATATTCTCGATAAAAAGGCACTAGGAACAATACATATGGGTCTGGTAGCGTCGGTGGAATTCAAAATTTGAAAGGAAATGCCAACATAAGGTTTAATGATGAAATTGACCAAATTATATGAAAAACCTCAGCTTCAAATAAGGTATTTGTTATGAAGCGTCTATTTAATATGAAGATGTCAGAAGTTGGATTTATTGTTGATCATTTAAATGTATTTAATACAGATACCATCCAATTATGTTTTTTAGGGGTAATTTTTCATGATGAAGTGATGGATCTATTATTTCTATTCTCATTTCCAAAAATTTGGAATGTCTTAGTGATGTCTATTAGAAACTTTGTCTTTGTATCTAGTACTTTAAATTTTGATGATGATGTTGGTGGCATCCTTAGTGATTAAATGCAACGAAAAAAATCTGGTGAGACATCATGTAATTTTTTTACTACAGAAACTTGGGGAAGAAAAATGGAAAGAAGAAGGAGACCAAGAAATTGTAGTAAGTCCAGAAAAGGCATATCCAAAACAAGATTAGGGATAATGTGCTGGAAATGAGGGAAGAAAGGATACCTGAAGAAAGACTGCAAATCTTGGAAGGGAAAAGAAGGATATGGACATCAAGAGAACAATCATGAAGCGAATATCACATGTGATGTGTTGAAATATTCTTTGATTATTTCAATAGAGAGTATTATTGATTCTTGGGTGATAGATTTAGGGGCTCATTCCATGCCACGTCTGATAGGAAACATTTTCACGACTACGTTCAAGGATATTTTGGACAGGTTCGTTTGGATGATGATAAACCTTGTAAAATTGATGGAATGGGCAAGGTTTTTATAACGAAAAAAAATGGAAAACAATGGCTATTGAAGGAGGTAAGGCATGTTCCATATCTGAAGAACAATATAATTTCAACACGATAGTTAGGTGGTGAATTCTGTGTAACTAAATTCATAGACAAAACCCGTACGATCACTAAAGGAGCCGTGGTAATAACAAAAGGAGAAAATGTTGGTATGCTTTATTTATGTAATGTTATTTATAATTCTATTAATGTACTAACATCCATAGGAGAAGATACAACATTTTTTCATTATATTCTCACACACATGAGTGAGAAGATGATGCATATTCTTCACTCAAGAAATTCATTGCCATATTTAGAGCATGTTGATTTGGATTTCTGTGAAAATTGGGTTTATGGAAAGCATAAGAGAGTCAAATTTATTAGAGTTGGGAAAGAAAATAAGAATGAACAATTAGAGCTTGTGCATACATATGTATGGGGACCTACTTAGGTGTCATCTCTTGGTGGCTCTCGCTATTATGTTACTTTGATTGATGATGCAACTACGAAAACTTTGATTTATTGTATTAAGAATAAATATGATGTATTTGATACTTTCAAGAAATGGAAATATTTGGTTGAGAATGAGGTAGGAAATAAGTTGGAGTGTCTCAGATCAGAAAATGGAGTTGAATACTGCAACAAAGAGTTTAATAACTAATGTTCAGATCATGGAATTCACAGAGAGAAGATAGCTCCAAGAACACAACCAAAAAATGGTGTGTCAGAAAGGATGAACATGAAAATCATGGAGTGTGCAAGGTGCATGAGATTGCATGCAGTATTTCCCTTACAATTTTGGTTATATGTTGTAGATACTATTGTTTATCTAATAAATAGAGGGCCTTCAACTTCCTTGGATGGTGGTATTCCATAGGAATCATGGACAGGTAAAAGGGTAAATTAATCATTTTTAAAGGCTTTCGGTTGTGAAGCCTTTGTCCACATTAATAAAGAAAATAGAAAAAATCTTGAGGAAAAATAAAAGAAATGTAGCTTTATTGGATATTGTGTTAATTATTTTGGTTATTATTATATGATTATGAAAATCAAAAAATCATTAGGAGAAGATATGTCATATTCAATGAAAAGGCCTTGTATAAGGATTAGATGCAAGGAAAGAAACGGGAAAAGGAAAACAAAGAATACATAGTTCTCGATGAGATCAGAGAAAAATTAAAGGTGCCTAAAATTCATAATGATCAAAAGCCACAACCACAAAAAACACCTAAAACACCTGAAAGTGGTGTTAGAAGATCTACCAGGATAAATAGACCCCCTGAGTGATACTCTCCTTCATTATATTATGTATTAAGGACTGTTTCTGGTGAATTAGAAATATTTGAAGAAGAAAATTAGGTAGAAACCAAGAAGAAGTGGGAGCAAGCCATGGAAGAAGAGATGGACTTATTGATGCATAACTAGAATTGGGACTTAGTCAAGTTTCTTGCAGGTAAAAAAATATTGCAGAATAAATGGGTTTATAGGTTGAAGGAAGAAGATGGGGGAAAACAAAAGTAAAAGGCTAGACTTGTGGTGAAGGGGTTTTCACAAAAGAAATGTATAGACATTGATGAAAATTTTCTCCTATTGTTAAAATGACTTCAATCAGAACTATTTTAATTCTAGTGGTAACCATCTTGAGAAATTAGATGTAAAGACAACCTTTTTCCATGGGTATTTGGAGGAAGAAATATATATGAAACAACCACAAGGGTTCGAGGTCATAGGGAAGGATAAATTAGTGTGAAAATTGAAGAAGAGCTTGTATGGCTTAAAACAGGCTCCAAGGCAGTGGTATCCAAAATTCGACATGTTTATGTCTAAACAAGGTTATACTAGATGTCACTCTTATCATTGTGTTTATCTTAAAGGAAAAATGATGGTAGTTATATTATATCGTTATTGTATGTAGATGGCATGCTTGTTGTAGGGTCTATCATGGAGGAAATATATGTGCTGAAAGGAAAATTGGAAAATTCATTTGTAATGAAGGATTTGGCTGTTGCAAAACAAATCTTTGGTATGAGAATAACTAGAGATAGGAAAAATCACAAACTAACATTGTCTTAGAGTGAGTACATAAAAAAGGTGTTGGAAATATTTAATATGCAGACTGCAAAACTAGTTAGTACACCTTTTGCTATCCATTTCAAACTAAGTAAGGAGATGTGTCCCAAGACTTGAGAAGAGATGGATTGTTTGTGTAAAGTTACATATGCATCAACAGCTGGAAGCTTAATGTATGCAATGGTTCACACAAGGCCTGCTATCACACATGATTTGGGAGTTGTAAGCAGGTATATGAATAGTCCAGGAAAATAGCATTGGATATCAATGAAGTGGATTCTCAGGTATTTGAGAGGTACCATAAATTAAAAATTATGCTAGTGTGGTTTAAATATTACTCTACAGGGGTATGTTGATGCAGATATGGTAGTGTGATATATATAACAGGAGGAGCACCATAGGGTATGTGTTTACTGTAGGTGGAATAATTTTCAGGTGGGTTTCAAAATTGAAAAACATTTTTGCACTTTCAACAATAGAAGCAGAGGTGTTGCTGCTATAAAGGCTAGTAAAGAAATGAATTGGTTACAAAGGTTTATGGATGAATTAGGCAAGAAGAAGGAGATGGTAAGGTTATACAATGTGTTAGGTCCCTATATTACAAGTGTAGTCCCTTACTATTGTTAGTGTAGCCCCCTTATTATTATTCTTGTACCCATGTAGTCCCCATATTGTTATTATTGTGCCCCATAAAATACCACTATTGCTATTATTGTGCCCTTACATTATTATTATTAGGTCAGCTAGGATGATATTGTGACTTCATGGACTCCTATATAAAGAAAGGAGGTTTTGTCATTTGAATCATCCAAGAATTTTTCATTTATGTAATTTAAATGAGGTTTCCCCCTCGAAGATGGTTATTGATAAGGCATTGATATATCTTTTATTTTAGTTTGTGAGCTGGTTTCATAACATTTGATATCAGAGCTTTAGATTCTAGGGTTTTGCTGCTTCAAGCAAGTCATCGTGAGCTATAACGTTTTTTCTACGAAGGTTCAGAAGCTAAAAAAAACACCCATTTGAGAAGACATCATGAATAACTTTTTGTAAAAATTTAAAATCTTGGTTCACAATATTTTGGGAGATATGAATTGTGAAATTCAGGTTTTTTTCTGGCTCCCAAATTTCATCTCAAATACGGGAGCTTGGTAAAATTGTCATAACTCTCTCTGGGCATCATAATGGAATTTTGTAAAAATTGGGTTAAATTAAACGAAATTTAGTTTCTGGTGTATTGATTTCTGACCAAAAGAAGGAATAATGATACATGGCATGCCATACAAGTTCTATCTACTGAACCAGTCCATAATTAGATCATTGTGGGAGATTGGGCATAAATTTGTCTTGAAGAATCCAAATTAAGTCAGACATGTGGCATTGGAAATAAGATTCAAAGGGATACTAAAGGACTGAAGATAAAATCTCGGGGATCTGAAATTACAGAGATACATCAGTTTCAATATCGAGTTCCTCAAACACAAGAAAACAATGTGTATTCTATTTTTAAATTGCATAAGTCTTGTTTGAAAAATAAGTTTGAAGTGATTCCAAGGGCATATTGAAGCATAGATATCAGTATTGGGTTCTAAAATGGCCCCTAAAAATAATTCAACACCCATTAAGCCCTCATAAGTCTCTACTATGACTCATGAAGAGGAAGAATTGCAACATGATATATCAAAATTACAAGAGCAAGTGCAAAAAATTTCGCTCTTGCAAAGAGAGTTAACAAAAAATGAAATGGAAGCTAAGATGGATGGTTTGAAGAAAGGTGTGGAAGCTAAGATGTATGGTTTGAAGAAAGGCATGGAAGCTAAGGTGGATAGTTTGAAGAATGTCATGGAAGATAAGATGGATGGCATAGAAGATAAAATGGATGGCATCGATGAAAAAATGAAATGCAACATAGAAGACATGAAGAATGATCTAAAAGCAGACATGGAAGGTTTGAAGGAATGTTTGACAAAGTTGATATAATAAATGATTCCTAATGGAGAAAAGGTAGTAGAGAAAACTCATGATGAGAACAAAATAAATGTTAATTGTGATTTCATAAACTCTAATGTTGGATTGAAGACCCACCATATTCCAAAGATCAATATGAGGAAGTTTGATGGAAAGGATGCCGTAACATGGATACTACATATGGAGCAATATTTTGATTTCCATAATGTTCAAAACACACAAAAGGTACACATTTCAACTTTACATTTAGAACAAAATACATTTGTATGGTATCAATGGATTTTCTCTCGTAAAATTTTTTCACTTGGTCAATTTTTTACGGAGGAAATGATAGCACATTATGAGGATACAAAGAGAAACACCTTCTGTAGCCAATTGATAAATCTCAAACAAAAGGGTTCAATGGTGGAGAACATTGAGGACTTCCAAAAATTGAATATAAGGGTAACTGATATTCCAGAGGAACATAGGATTGATGTCTTCTTAGGGACTTTAAAGGATAACATCCAACATGGGGTTCCCCTTTTGGAACCTGATTCACTGGAGAAGGCATTCAGGTTGGCAATAAAAATTGAAAGTAAAATTATGGCGAAAAGGAAGCCTACCACTCACATCTATAAATATGGAAGTGTTGCTACTCCTAGAATTCCAAAACCTACAAGGTTGACACCACAACAATTGGAATAAAAAAGAGAAAAATGGATTTTCTACAATTGTGATAAAAATACACTAAAGGTCATAAGTGTGCTGAGAAGAAATTATTTTACATAGATTGTGAAGAGGAGGAATAAAATGAACAAGAAAGTTCAAAATAAGTGGAGATACACCAGGAAACAACCCTAGAGAAAGAAGAAATGAGTCTGATCATATCATATAATGCATTAGAGGGAATTAACACTCCTCAAACTCTCAAGATAGAAGGAAATATCAAGAAGAAAAATGTAATAGTGTTGATTGATTCAGGTAGTACCCATAATTTTATTCATTGTAAGGTAACAAGGAATTGAATTGCTTCCTATACCCAGCACCAGAGTGTTAAGTGATGGTTTCTAATGGAGGAACTATAAATTTCTCTGTAAAGTTCCATAATATGAAGCTAACCATGGGGTAATATGTATTGAATAGTACTATTCATTCCATTCCAATGGGAGGTGTCGATGTTGTACTAGGAGTAAAAAGGTTACAATCTTTGGGGACAATAGTTTTTAATTTTCAAGAACTTTTCATATATATATATATATATATATATTTTCAGAAGGAAAGGAAGTTGAATTACATGGTATCATAGGGAAGCCATGAAAGATAATAATATCTAATGTCATGAAAAATCTTCTGAAGAAAGAATGAGGCGTAATTTCACAATTATGCTCACTAGAAGTTCCAACATCAAACTCATCTATTTATCCAAATCTCCAAAGGCATTAATCTATATTTTCTTCTATTTGGTGAGCTGGTTTCATAACACAATGACATCCAGAGTGTCATTCATATTGAAAATAACTTAAAATTTCATTCCAAGACTAAACATATACATCTCAAGTACCATTTCATACAGTGAGTGTTGGAAAATTGACAATTGAAGCTAGAAAAGATACACACTAGCCAAAATCTTGCGGATATGTTAATAAAAGTTGCAACCCAGGAGAAAATAAGATTCTGCTCAGTTTGAATTAGTCTTCGAGTATTATGGTGAATATAAGAAAAAACTAGGTTTGAGTGGATTCACTGTCCAACAGTTGAAGCAACGATGGCGTTTATATAATTAGTCTCCAAGTGGGAGATTGTTGGGTGTGGAGCCTGATTATATTCTTGATTTAGAGGTATTAGTTGTGTTGGACCCCAATTCTTCAAAGGGGTGGAAACATCACCTATATGATAGCCATCAGGGGGGTCCAAGGGGGGTGACGACTACTTTTAATAACCCCCCTACCAAATAGATGAAAAATTTCCTTGTTAAATATTGTAATTTTGTAGTCAAATTGGGTTATTCATTAGGTAGATGATCTCACAGTAGAATTTGTGTTAATTTAAGGTTTTTTCCCTAGAACGAAACCCTTTTTTTATATGAGGGAATTGTATTGCATAAGTGTATTATTATTCTGAGCGAGAGAGAGTTTTGGTTATGTGAGAGCGAAGAGGAAATTACAACGGATCTATTGTATGTTGTATCACTTCATTTTAATGGATAATATAAAAGTAAGGACTGGTTGTTTCGCCATGGACATAGACCAAATTGGGTGAGCCACGTAGATATGTGTCTCTCTTATTTTATGCATTTATTTATTTGTGTTTCTGCAATATTTTATGTATTTCATGCTCTGTTAATTAATATCTAACATCAAGGAGTGTGAGGATATTAGTGAGTTAGATCGAACATTATAAGGATTTTGGAGGCAAGAAACCCTCCTTCTAAGGAGGCTTCTGTTGAGCACTAAGATGAATCCTAAAAATCAACTTAATCCTACCTTCATTAATCTTATCAACCTAGGATTCGTCTTTCGTTTCAAGGCTATCAGCACAATCTATGAAATAATAGAGCCTTAGATTATGAAAGAGTGTAAAGTAACTACTACAGAAAAGTTACATGGATCACAATCCTAATTCAATCATTGTAGAGATAAATGATAACATAAAATAACTACTTCTACAGTTACAGTTCTTATGAAATAAACATATTCTAATTCAAAAACAATTTTATCTATCTTTAAGTAAATCCTATGCATAAGGAAAAACTATTATATCACGCGAATGCTTGAAAGTCTTACTTCTTAAATATAACTTATGAACTTCACACACTCATAATTTTCATCTATATAACACAATCCAATCAGTGATTTCAAGAGATGCATAACATAATTACAAGATACAAAATTCAATTGATTATCTACCATAAAGGAAAGGCTAGTAAATAGTAACACAACTAGTGTGAATGTATAAGAGTAACCACTAATAATAATACATAATAGATAGTATAATGTTAAATATAAGACTTTTGTGATCCATAATGTAGAAGGAGTGTCTTTTGAATTAATCACATAATAAGGATTTGGTCAAGACACATTCTAGACAGTATAACCTCAGGTCACTGGGGTCATGGTCTCCAGAAGTACCATCTTGGATAACTTAAATACAAAAGGATTAAGGTAACATCTTGCGCAAATTCATTAACTTCGGAGTTTTTTACAAAATAACCTTGATAAGGTTCAAAATCATATTGATGTATGAAATATACAATGAAACTATAATAATAAAAAGAATATGAAAAAAATTTGTCTTTTCACTTGTTGTATTATATATTACATTAAAAACTGAGAATGGAGTTGTCCTGAGAATCAAAAGATTCTCAAGATTTCTCTTCTAACCAAAAATCCTTCGAATAGTAATAATTAGTTCTCTTTGACTCCATTCGCCGACCATGCCCAAGCGTGACGATGTTCTTTGCCACAAATAAGGCATTGGCTAGTCCAATGTCGTTCTCCAATATCTCGAAGGAACATCAATCGTTCAATTGAACTATTATGCATAAAAATTACTCAAATTATAATTTTTTTACATCTAAAAAGCTCAAATTAACTAATTTTATCTTCAAATCACTTTTATTATCCTTTTCCTCTTAAATCATTGTAAATTAAGGGTAAAATGCTTAAAAAAATACAATTATTGAAGGAATAAGGAGAAGAATTATACCATTTTCATGGCCCAACATCACCCCACAACTTACCTTATTACATGTCCTCATTCAAAAGGATGATTAAAATTTAGCAAAGTTAAAGAATAAGCTGGATAAGAAGGTTCGCCATATTACCGAAATCCATTCTTGTTCCGAAGAACCTTGAAAGCATCAATTTATTTTCCTTTAGGAAGTTCATATTAAACATTGTAGTCATCTGGAGGATAGCAGATAATAGGACATTTTTACAGACACCAAATCTAGGTCGGTACTTTAGACATAACCATACGACTATAACGTTGCATCTGATCAACTGCTGCCTGAAATTTTCTGTAACTAAAAGGCTCTTTGTTTTTAACCTTGTTAGGAGATGCTTTCCATCGCTATTGTGTTGCCTGAAGGGCTAATTATTTGATATATTCGAAATACTCAAGACCTTCTATGAGAACATTTATTATGCAAAGATCTCCCAAAATAGAAGAAAATAGAGATCAACGCCTTAGAAATCATCCACTTTGAGGGGGCAATCTTTTTTACATTACATAAATGAACAATTCTTGGATGATACAAATGAAAAAACCTCATTTCTATATATAGGAGTCCATGGGGTCAAAATATAATCATAGCCGGCTTAACAATAATAATGTAAGGGCACAACAATAACGATAGTGGGATTTTATGGGGCATAACAATAACAATAGTGGGATTTTATGGGGCACAATAATAACAATAAGGAGACTACAAGGGTACACCAATAATAATAAGGGGGCTACACTAACAACAATAAGGGACTTCACTAGTAATATAGGGACCTAAAATGCCCCTCTCCTTCCAAAAAGTGTTGTCCGTAACGCTTGAGTAGCTATGGATGCTTCTGTATAAAATTCTCATCCTCCCATGTGGAATCTTCGGTGGGTAAGTTATTCCACCCAATGAGATAATATGAAATTGATCGATTTTTTAGCTTTCGAGTTCTTGTTTCTATGATTGGTTGAGGTTCAAATTTTTTCCTTCCTCATCAAGTTATGGAAATATTTTTTGAGCTAGAATTTTGTGACCTATAACTTTCTTTAAGCATGAAACATGGAAAACTGGGTGCACTCGAGAAGAAGCAGGAAGCTCCAATTTGTATGCCATAATACCAATCTTTTGAAACACATTGTAAGGACCATAGTAATTTAGCGGTAATTTGTTATCCTTGTTATCTTGCTTGAGGGAAATTTGTTTGAAAGGTTGTAGCCGTAAAAATACCTAGTCTCCTACATCAAAAATTCTCTCGCTACGATGTTGATATGCCTGTTGTTTCATTCAATTTTGTGCCAAATTTAGGTTATCCTTTAAGAGTTGGAGAAGTTGTTGTTGATGCTCGATATGATATTCCACTGCTTGAACCTTAGAATTTTTTCTTAAAGATTATGTGATGGACGGTGGATGATATCCATAAAGTTCCATAAATGGGGTCATTTTTGCTGCAGTATGGAAGGAATTGTTATACCACCATTCAACCATGGGTAACCACTTGACCCATTGTGTTTTTTTATCAGATACAAAAAAATGAAGATATCCTTCCAAAAATTTGTTCACTATCTTAGTTTTCCCATCGGATTGAGGAATATAAAATGAGCTATGAGCTAGTTGAGTACCCAAACAAGAAAATAATTTCGTCCAAAAAATTCCAGTGAAAATGGGATCTCTGTCACTTACAATAATCTTCGAGTTTTCATGTAGATTTGAATTTTTTCCATAAATGAAGTAGCAAATGTACTTGCTTTATATAGATGAGATAATGCACAAAAGTGTGCATACTTGGTAAGTATATCAACTACCACTATGATGACACTCCTTCCTTCGGACTTAGGTAAACCTGTGATAAAATCCAATGGAACCTCTTCCCAACGTTGACTTGGAATGGATAAAGGTTGTAGCAGACCCGAGGTCTTAATTTTATAAACTTTATTTTGTTGCTAAACCAAAAATTCTACCACAAAATTTTGAATATCAGATTTAATGCCATCCCCAAAAAATTCTTTCTTCACCCTGTGGTAAGTTTTTAAAAGTCTTGAGTGTCCTCCTACAGGGTGTGAAAATTTATGAATACAATAATGAAAAAAATCATACTATAGTATCTTGTAATTTCACACACATAGAGATAATTTACTGAATACTATGCTCATTCAACAAAAGTGACACACAGATTTTTCAGAAACATGTCCCCAGAAAAACCAAATGCTAGAAAACTGGTGTAGCAGATATGAGGGTTTATTATAATTATGTAGAATCTGAGTACAACAAATCTGGGCAACCAATTGGTTATTTTGATAGAGAAAATAATATATATGAAGCAATAACTACTATTCTGAGACCAAAATCTTGACTGATCCACACCCTCAAATGGGATTTACAAGACTCAGCCAATTTCTAGCCCTAACGTCATCTTTGCTAGGCTCTGCATGCCCCTGTGCTGCTCAGAAGGGGACTGTGTAACCCCATACAGGGTGACACAATCATTATGCTGCTCTGGAAGGCCTATGTGTAACCTTGGTGGCCTCCTGAAGTTGTAGTGCTACCGCTCTTGGACCTACGTAGCACCTACGTAGCAGTTGAAGCCCTCTGCGCTGTGCAGTTGTTGTTGTTGCCCTTGCTCCTCTTCAGTGCTCCTAATTGCTGCTCCTATGCATCTTGTTGACTTTTGGCTCTGGGATCAGATCATCCCCTCATCCAACACTATCCCTCTTCGCAGAAAAATCTTCTGGAAATTCTTAGCAATCTTGCCCTAGAATTCCAACTTAGTCTCTTAGCTCTGCCTTTGTGTGTGTGTCTCCAATTGGCCCTCAAGCCTTTCTCTTATATTTTTCGTTGAACACATCAATGACCATGATTAAATATCTTATCAATGAATGAGATTAAAATACTACTTGATCCGCGTCACTTATAACATTTTAGCACATGTGTTTAATTAATTCACTTTAATTTTCTAATTTCCTAAGTTTAGACTTAGGGTCCTCATTAAAAAAAATAATTATTTGAATAACTTCAACACGAGGTGAAATTTATCCAAACGCTTTCTGGGTTTTGGAGGTGATGTGTTTCTTAGCACCTCCACAAATTTTCGTGGCTAGAGCACATCTAATGCTACCCCAATACACAAAATTTCAACACTCCCTCTTAACAAGGAGTGTGCTCTAGCGATACATCCACACCATGTATCACAAGATCTTTGCATTGGTCTTTGCACTATTGATGCCTGGCTTGTTGCCCTCCATCCAACACACTACTACTCTCTGTATTGCTGCCCATGTCACTACCACTGACACTGCCACATTTGTACTGCAGCTCCCTCTCAACTTGCTGCATCATGCTCTCCATAGCACTGCCACTGCTAATTGTTTGCACTGCAACTCAGTTGCCGAGAAGTAAGAAACTTAAAGACTCTTGCCCAATCGTTGATAGAAAATTCAGGCTGCATCACATCATTGAAACTCCCTTGGATTCTTCTTTACACTATCCTCCTGAAGCCACTGCAATGCTAAAACTCTGCACTATGTGAGCACTTCCTCTCTGCACTACTGAAGTCCCATCAGCCTCTACGTTGTTGCTGCCTCTACACTGTGCTGCTCCCTCCATAGCATTGCAACATTGCCCTCTGCTTCACTATGAACTTCTTCAACCATCTCCTACTTTTCCTGCTACCATCTTAAAGCTCCCATAGCTCGTATGTGATCCAAGAGTAGGGCTAACTCAAGGATCCTGCCATATGTAGCTACTCTACAGATCGATGTCACCCCAATTACGTGGCTCATGAGCACTCATGGATACATCATCGTCACTCCCATTTTACTTTGCTATTGCAGCCTTGGAATCAGAAGCTCATTTATCCTTCTTCTTAGGACAAGTGCTGGCGAAGTGTCCAAGTTCGCCATAGTTAAAGCACTGGACCTTGGATAAGTCCCTCTTCTTCTTCCCTTGATGCCTTCATTTCTTCGATGCAAGGAATGCATCATATTACTCTTATTTATTCACTCTGATAGTTTCGTTGCTACTGTTCTGCCTCTTGGTGATCCTCCTGATCTCTTCTTGGCAGAGGATTGCCCACATGTCTGCTCAGGATGGTAACTCTGCCCTGCCAAAAATGCTTTGGAAAAATGTTTCTCATTCCTCGGTGACTGCATTCAAGGTAGTCCTAACCAAGAGCCTTTCGTCCGGAGGTGCACCCATGGCAATCAATTGATCTCGGATAGTATGAAGTCAGAAAAGGAAGGGATCTATCTCCTCACACTTTTGCATTTGGAATAGCCTCATCTGATTCTCTAGAAGCATCTTTCTTTGAATGGAGCTTCCTTGATACATTGTCTCCAAAGAAGTCCACATCTCATTTTCTGTCTTCTTTCCAGAAATGTGTGGCACGCCGTGATATTTTACTCCATCCATAATCAAACGCTTAGACTGCAGTTGATATTCATTGAATTTATTCATAGGATCAGGATCTGCAGGCTCATTTAGGACATTCTTCGCATGGTTCTTGATGTCGCACTCATCCAGGACTGATAGGATCATGGTCCTCTAGATGGTGAAGTTGAACACACCATCCAACCTATCCTTATCTCTCAGCCCATGATAAGACATCTAGCTCAAATCTGAAAGAAACAGTTCTATTCTCCCTCTTTCTGTGACAACAAAAAAACTATGGATCTAGGTTTGTTGGTGACTAGAAACCCTCTAGTAACTGCTCCTTCTGAAAACTGATTTCATTCCTAGAAATCTTCAGCCAAAACAATCAGACAGTTCTCTTCGATCCTCCTGATTGAATCTCATATCTGTTTGGCTCAGATATGTCGAGTGACTGTCTTCCTCCCACTCTTTGTTGACTTAGCTAGGCAAAATTATGCACCAACAGAATATACACCACACCAACACCACTGAATATCTGAAGCATTGCTTCCGGATCTTGAAAATACTGCTCTGCAATGGGAAAAATAATTGGACCGCATCCCTCTGACCAAAAACTACCTCTATGCAGTGACTGCGTAGCACAAGTTGTTCCCATGTCCCTCTAGAATCTGTTGTGGTGTCTCTGCATCACCCATATGGGACTGCGTAGCGTTTTCTAGAACTGCATCCTGCTGCTGTTAAGCTTCCCTTTCCGAATCTGTTGCTTCAACTGCTACCCTACAAAAAATAAGTCTACAGTTGACCCTGAACCTTTATCTTGTATTTTGTCATTGAACACATCAACGACCATGATTAAATACTTTATCAACGACTGAGATTAAAAGACTGCTTGATCCATGTCACTTAGAACATTTCAGCACATGTGTTTAATTAATTCACTTTAATTTTTCTAATTTCCTAAGTTTAGACTTAGGGTCCTCATTAAAAAAATTAATTGTTTGAATAAATTCAACACCAGATGAATTTTCTCCAAAATCTTTCTAGGTTTTGGAGGTGATGTGTTTCTTAGCCCCTCCATAAATTTTTGGGTCTAGAGCACATCCGATGCTACACCAATACACAAAATCTCAACACTCACTCTTAGCACAAAGTGTGCTCTAGCAATACATCCACATCATGTATCACAAGATATTTTCATTGGTTTTTGTGCTACTGATGCTTGGCATCCTGCCCTCTATCCAGTGCGATGCTTCTCTTTTTACTATTGCCCATGTCACTGCCATTGAAACTGCCACATATGTACTGCAACTCCCTCTCAACTTGCTGCATCATGATACCCATAACACTGCCACTGCTAACTGCTGCACTACAACTCATTTTCTGAGAAGTAATCAATTGAAAGACTCCTTCCCAATCATTGACAGACAAGTCAGGTTGCATCCCATCACTAAAACTCCCTTGGATACTTCTTTACGTTGTCCTCCTGAAGCCACTACACTTCGTGATCACTGCCTCTCTGCATTGCTGAAGTTCCATCTACCTCTGTGTTGTTTCCTCTACGCTATTGCTGCCTCTGCACTCTACTGATCCATCTATAGAATCTCAGCACTGATCTCTGCTTCGTTGTGAACTCCTGCAACCATCTACTACTTTTCCTGCTACCGTCTTCAGAATCCCGTAGCTCGTATGTGATCCAAGAGTAGGTCTGACTCAATGATCTCACCATCTATAGCTGCTCTACAGATCCATGTCACCCCAATTACGTGGCTCATGAGAACTCATAACTACGTCATCATCACTCCCATCGTCCTTTTCTACTGTAGCCTTGGAATCAAAAGCTCCTTTGTACTTCTTCTTAGGACAAGTGCTGGAGAAGCTTCCAAGTTTGCCATAGTTAAAGCACTAGACCTTGGATAGGTCCCTTTTCTTCTTCCCTTATTGTCTTTGTACCTTAGATGCAAGGGTTGCATCATCTTCATCTTCTTTCTTCACTCTGACAATTCCACTGCTAATGTTCTGCCTCTTGGTGATCCTCCTGATCTCTACTTGGAGGAGGATTGCCCACATGTCCACCCAGGATGGTAACAATGCCTCGCCCAATATGCTTTGGAAAAAAATTTCCCATTCCTGGGTGACTGCATTCAGGGAAGTCCTTACCAAGGGCCATTCGCCTGGAGGTGTACCCATGGCAATCAGTTAATCTCGGATAGTCTGAAGTAAAAAAAGGAAGGGATCTATCTCCTCATGCTTCTGCATCTAGAATAGTCTCATATGATTCTCTAGAAGCATATTTATTTGAATAGAGATTCCTTGAAACATCATCTCCAAAGAAATCCACATCGCATTTTCTATCTTATTTTCGGAAATGTGTGGCACGACGTGATCTTTTACTCCCTCCATAATCAAATGCTTAGCCTATGCTTTATTTTGATTGAATTTATTCAGAGGATTAGGATCTACAGGCTCAGCTAGGACATTCTCTGCAACGTTCTTGCTGCCCTAATCATCTAGAACTGATAGGATCCTGGCCCTCTAGATGATGAAGTTGGACACACCATCCAACCTATCTTGATCTCTCAGCCCATAAGTAGCCATTTAGAAAAAATCTAATGGAAACATTTCTCTTCTCCCTCTTTTTGTGGAAACACAGAAATTTTGGATCTGGGTTTCTTGGTGACTTGAAACCCTCTAGTAATCGCTCCTTCTAAAAACTGATTTCGTTCCTGGAAATCTTCAACCAAAAAATCAGAAACTTCTTTCCGATCCTCCTGATATAATCTCAGATCTTTTTGGCTCAGATCTACTGAGTGGCTGTCTTCCTCCCACTCTTTGTTTACTTAGCTAGACACAATTCTACACCGATAGAATCTCCACCACACCAACACCGCGAAGATCTGAAGCACTGCTTCTAGATCTTGGCAATATTGCTCTGCAATAGGAAAAATAACTGGACTACGTACCTCTGACTGGCCTCTGCATGATCATATTGACCCAACACAGGCTCTGTGCAGTGGCTGCGTAGTGCAGGCTGTTCCTGCGTCCCTTTGGAAGCTATTGTGCTGTCTCTACGTCACCCATATGGGACTGCGTAGCCTTTTCTGAAACTTCATCCTCCTATTGCTGAGCTGCCTTTTATGGATCTACTGCTTCAACTGATACCCTGCAGAAAATAAGTCTTCAGCTGATTTTCTGGAGATTCATCTTGATCTGCAATCACTCCGATACCATGTGAAAATTTCTGAATACAATAATGCAGAAATCCTACTATAGTATCTTGGTTTACTTCTCCTACTTGTTATTAAATTATACAAGTTATTTCTAGAAATATTCAGAAAGTACCGAAGTAAACACAACTAACAGCGTACACACATAAAAATCACTTACTGAATATTATGCTCATTCAACAAAGTGACACACATATTTTTTGGACAAATGTCCAAAGAAAAACCCAATGCAGGAAAATCGGTGCAGCAGATATGAGGGTTTATTATTATTAGGTAGAATCTGAGTACAACAAATCTGGGCACCCCACTGGTTAAATCGATAGAGAAAATAATAGATCTGCAGAAATACCTGCTGTTCTAAGACCAAAAGCTTGACTGATCCACACCCTAAAATGAGATTTACAAGACTCAGCCAATTTTTGGTCCTAGAAACCCCAACGTCAGCCCTGCTAGGCTCTGCGTGCCCCTGCGCTACTCAAAAGGAAATTGTGTAACCCCAGAATGGGTGATGTAGTATTTATGCTGCCTTGGAAGGCCTCTACATAGCTTTGCTGACCTCCTGAAGCTGTAGCGCTGCCCCTCCTGGGCTTGCGTAGCACCTGCGTAGTGGTTGAAACCATCTGCGCTGCATAACTACTGCATAGCTGCTACTGCTTCCCTTTCTCCTTGGCGTTGCTTCTGATTTTTTCTCCTCTGCCTCTTGCTGAATATTGGCTCTGGGATCAGATCATCCCCTTAGCCAATACTACCCCTCGGTTTAGAAAACTCTTCTAGAAGTTCATAGCAAACCTGCCTTAGAATTCCAGCTTATTATCTCAACTCTACCTCTGCGTGTGTGTCTCCAACTGACCCTCAATCCTTTCTCTTATACTTTCTCATTGAACACATCAATGACCATGATTAAATCTCTTATCAACAGCTGAGATTAAAAGACTTCTTAATTCGCGCCACTTAGAAAAGTTCAGCACATGTGTTTAATTAATTCAATTTAATTTTTCTAATTTTCTAAGTTTAGACTTAGGGTTCTCATTAAAAAAATTAATTATTTGAATAACTTCAATGCCAAATCAAATTTCTAAAAACGATTTCTCGGTTTTGGTGGTTATGTGTTTCTTAGCCCCTCCACAAAGTTTCGGGGCTAGAGCACATCGGATGCTACCTCGATACACCAAATCTCAACATGGGCGAGGTATGCAATTCCAAAAGAATGTTTTGTTTTAGTTGGAAATTCTTACAAAGACACAAGATATCTTTGTACCATAAGGAATAATTTTACCACTAAATTTATCAGATGTACTAGGAGCTTGCTGCAAATTTTGAATGAGTTTCCACATTTCTTTGTCATTCTTCCATTCCTCCCTTGCTTTGGTTATCCAATCTGGTTGGATTATAGAAATGACACAAAGCAATGCTTCCACCTCCTCATCCTTTCTTGAGAGTGCTTCTGCAACAACATTTAGCTTCCATTTTTTGTAGATTATTTCAAAGTCCTAACGCAACATCTTTGTGACCAATTTTTGCTACTCTTTAGAAGATAGTCTTTGTTCCAAAAAGTATTTAAGACTATCATGATCATTTTTTACCTTGAAGTGTCTTCCCATTAGGTAAGGTCACCATTTCTTTAATGCATGTAGTATTGCCAACATTTCCTTCTCTTAAATATCTTTTAGTAAATATTTTCCTTTGATTGGACGACTTTCAAAAGAAATGGGTCTTCCTTCTTGAATTAAAACAACACCAATTCCATTTCCCGAGGCATCACATTCCATAAAAAAAGGTTTTTGTGAATTCTGGTGTAGCTAAGACTTGTGCTAGGCACATTCCCTCTTTAATATGTTCAAAGGCCAATTGCTTTAGGATTCCATGAAAATGCATCTTTCTTCAATAATGTTGTTAGAGGTGCTACTATTTTCCCATAATTCTTAACAAAATTGCGATAATACCCTGTTAACCCAAGAAATCGTCGCAATTTATTTATGGTTGTGGGGACTTTCCATTCCTTAATGGCTTTAATTTTGTTAGGGTCTACCTAAACACCCTCACGAGATACAATATGACCTAGATATTCCACCTCTTTTACTCTGAAGAAACATTTGGAGGTTTTTGCATATAATAGTTTCTCCTCCAATAGTTTGAGCATCCTGTCAACATGTTGAACATGATCCTTCCAAGACCTACTATAGATTATTATATCGTCAAAAATACTAACACAAATTTTCTATGGAAATGTTTGAAAACAGAATTAATCAACCCTTTAAATGTAGAAGGTGCATTGGTAAGGCCAAAAGGCATGACCGGAAATTCATAATGACCCTCATGAGCTCGAAATGTTGTTTTCATGATATATCGAGCATTTATTCTAATTTGATGATATCTTGAGAGGAGATCCAACTTGGTATAATAAATTGGTCCATGTAATTCATCCAATAATTAATCAATCAGAGGAATGGGAAATTTATCTTTAATAGTGAGGTTATTGAGCTCCCTATAATACGGACACATGTGCCATGATCCATCCTTCTTGTACACCAATACTACTGTATCAGAGAAAGAACTTTGAATAGGTTGAATTATACCAGCCTCTAACATTTCTGCAATCGTACGTTCAATTGTGCTCTTTTGGACATAAGGATATCTATAAGGCCTAATGTTTGGAGGAACACTTCCTGGAATAAAATGAATAGCATAATCATGATCACGAATAGGTGGGAGTCCTTTGGGAGTTTCAAACACCTTGGAATGATTATCTAATACTTTTTGGAGATCTAGAGAAATAGGGTGCAATTACGCCTCGTTGGTATTTCTTCAAAAGTTTTTTCAAGAAATTAGAGCTTATTATCTTTCTTGGCTTCCCTGTGATACCCCATAATTCAACTTCCTTTCCTTCAGAAAAAAAAAAAAATTTCAACAAAAGTTCTTGAAAATTAAAAGCTACCATCCCCATATATTGTAACAATTGTACTCCTAGTACAACATCAACACCTCCCATTGGAATGAAAAGCTTTGGACTATTCAATACATATTCCTCCATGGTTAGCTTGATATTATGGCACTTTCCAGAGAAATTTATAGTTCCTCCATTAGCAACCATCACTTGACACTCTGGTGCTGGGTATAGGAAGCAATTCAGTTCCTTGGATAGCTTACAATGAATAAAATTATGGGTACTACCCGAATCAATCAAAACTTACATTTTTCTTCTTGATATGTCCTTCTATCTTGAGATTTTGAGGAGTGGTAATTCCTGCCAATGCATTACAGGATATGTTCGAACTCATTTCTTATTTCTCTAGGGTTGTTTCCTAGTGTATATCCTCTTCTTTTGAATTTTCTTGTTCATTTTCTTCCTCCTCTTCACAGTCTATGTAAAATAATTTCTTCTTAGCACATTTAAGACCTTTAGTGTATTTTCTATCACAATTGTAGAAAAGCCCTTTTTCTCTTTTGTCTTCCAATTTTTTTGGTGTCAACCTTGTAGGTTGTGGAAGTCTAGGATTAGAAACACCTCCATCATAATAAATGTGAGTGGTAGGATTCCTTGTCGCCATACTTTTACTTTCAATTTTTCTTGTCAACCTGAATGCCTTCTCCAATGAATCAAGTTCCCAAAGGTGAACCTCATGTTGGATGTTATCCTTTAAAGTCCATATGAAGAAATTAATCTTGTGCTCCTATGGAATATCAATTACCCTTATATTCAATTTTTGGAAGTCCTCAATGTGCTCCACCATTGAACCCTTTTGTTTGAGATTTATCAATTGGCTAAAGAAGGTGTTTCTCTTTATATCCTCATAATGTGCTATCATTTCCTCCATAAAAATTGACCAAGTGATAAATTTTTTACGAAAGAAAAGTCATCGATACTATACAAATGTATTTTTTTATAAATATAAATTTTCAATGCATACCTTTTGTATGTTTTGCACATTATGGAGATCAAAATATTGCTCCATCTGTAGTATCCATGTTACGATATCCTTGCCATCAAACTTCCTCATATCGATCTTTGGAATATGGTGGGTCTTCAATCCCACATTAGAGTTTATGAAATCATGGTTAACATTTATTTTTTTCTCATCATGAGTTTCCTCTACTACCTTTTCTCCATTAGGAATCATTTCTTGTATAAAATTTGTCAAACCTTCCTTCAAACCTTCCATTTCCGCTTTTAGATCATTCTTCATGTCTTCCATGTTCCCTTTCATTTTTTCGTCGATGTCATCCATCTTATCTTCCATGCCATCCGTATCAAATTCCATGCCATTCTTCAAACCATCCATCTTAGCTTCCATGCTGTTCTTAAAACCATCCTCTTAGCTTCCATGCCTTTCTTCAAAACTTCCATTTCAATTTTTGTTACTCTTTTCAATAGAGAAATTTCGTGCACTTGGTCTTGTAATCTTGATATCGAACGTTGCGCTTCTTCCTCTTCATGAGTCATAGTAGAGTATTATGAGGGCTTAATGGGTGTTGAATTCATTTTAGGTGTAGATTTAGAACCCATTATTGATATCTATGCCTCAATATGCCCTTGGAATCACTTCAAACTGGTTTTTCAAACAAGACATGTAATTTGAAAAACAAATACACACATTTTTCTTGCTTTTTAGGAGCTTGATATTGAAACTGATTTGTATTTGTAATTTTGGATCCCCGAGATTTTATCTTCAATCCTTTAGTAGCCCTATGAATCTTATCTCCAATGCCATAGGTCTGATCTGATTGGATTCTTCAAGCCAAATTTATTCCCAATCTCCTACAATGGCCTAATTATGGACTAGTTCAGTAGAGAAAAATTGTGTGGCATGCCACGTGTGACTGTTTCCTCTTTCGACTCTGAAATTGATACAAAGGAAACTACTGTCCATGTACTTTCGATCTATTTTTACTAAATTCCAATCTAATGCTCAAAGAGAGAGTTATGATGATTTTTCCAAGGTTACCTCTTTTAGATGAAATTCAGGAGCCTGCAAAAACCCTAACTTCCACAGATCATATCTCTGAAAATATTGCGAACCAAGATCTGAAATTTTTACACGAAGTTCCTCAAGATTTCTTTGCAAATAGGTTTTATTTTTCACTTTTGTAACTTCATAGAAAAAATGTTATAGTGAAAATTCCACGATGTCCCGTTTGAAGCAGTGAAACCCTAGATTCCAAATCTCTGATACCAAATGTTATGAAACCAACTCCCAAAATAGAATAAAAGAGAGATCAACGCCTTAGAAATCAGCCACTTCGAGGGGGATACCTCCTTTACATTACATAAATGATCAATTCTTGGATGATAGAAATGATAAAACATACTTTCTATATATAAGAGTCCATGGGGTCATAATATAATCCTAGTTGAACTAACAATAATAATGTAAGGGCACAAAAATAAAAATAGTGGGCTTTTATGGGGCACAATAATAACAATATGGGGACTACATGGGTACAAAAATAACATAAGGGCGCTACAATAACAACACTAATGGAATGCAATAGTAATATAGGTACCTAACAACATCTTTATGCGTGGGTGTCGAAGCAGAAACAACTTGAGGTTGTTGCATGAACCTTTTACGCTTTATAAAAGTTTTCATTGGATGGTTAGGTTCTCCTTTGATCTAGAGATTTAAACCATTATCCCTTATTTGGAATATGCTATAAGCCTTATACTATTTGATTTGATTCCTAGAAAAGGATATAAAATCTTGGAATTGAATATCCCCAATGAAAGGGCTAGGATTCCCATCTCTCTGTTCTTCCAGGAAGAAGTTATGCATGTATATTTCACACAAGAAATACTTGACATTATCCTCCTACTCTCGAAAACATTTAATAAAGTCAGAAATAATAGTGAACTCAAAAGGTTTTCCCGACCGTATAGCCATTAGGGGAATTTTGAGGTCTAAAATGGGCCTCCTAAGGAAATTATAAAATAATAGTGGAAATAATAAAATAAGATTTGATGACATCATCAAATTCTAGAGGGAAAAATGAAAAAACTATTTTTTCAACTTATCTCCCAAAGTTTTTACTCAAATTTTGAGTGGGAGTACTTGTTGGATGAAAAATTTAATTCCTTATCCCAGGAGTAGCCATGTTGCATACACTCGATGGATCGTTCTATACGAAAAATGAGAAATACATGAAAAACGTGATTGCAATCATGTTTTTTCATGTATTTCTCATTTTTTGTGTAGCGGGTGTTAGTGTCCCATGATTTGGCTGATTGGCAAGCCAAATGACAGCGTAACATCAAACCAATCTTTGGAGCCCAAGGGCCTAGCCTTTCTGGACTCAGAGAGGGCTCTCTTTATTTGTGTAAGGGATATCTGTGTGTTTGCTTATTGTGTTCTGATTTTAGGCTAGTTATGAAGTAGGTTTTTTGGTTTTGGTTTTTAGGTTGTGAGGGGTGAAACTGATCAAAGATATAAGATAGGTAAAAAGATGTTAAATCAACTGGGCTATGGGGTCGAAGAGGTCAAGAAAGCTATTAGATGGTGATACAAGGTTGTTGAAGGGTCGATTTGATTCGAGGTAAAATGGATCTTTGGGAAAAATGGAGTAAGATGGACATCAAGTTTGTGAATAACAAAGGATTCTAGGCGTAACTAGTTTAATAGCTGACATAAACATGGTAGGGCAAACCATTAATCATGAGAAATGTAACTTTAAGCTAATCAATGCATAGAAATAAACATTCAAGCCATGCATAGAGATATATAACTCTCTAACTTTGGGAAATGGCTATCAGACTTTGGGGAAATCCACTTAAGACAGAAAAACAACTCAAATCACTATGATGGAATTCCTAAACACAATATTTCAAGTTATTGGGCACTATGAAAACAAGATTGCATAGACTTAGGCAAAGGGAAAGATTAGAACAAGACTTCCTTGGTTCAACAAATGACAATCTAATCAGTCAAAGAGAAATTTCATGAATGGAGCTATGGCTAGCCATGAGTAAGTAGGGCATACCGTAAATCATACTTAGCATGCATAAAACCATGAATGAAACAAGCAACAATATCCTTAAGTTATTAAAGAGCAATCAAGAATTCTTTAATGTGACTAAGAATGAAGAAAACATGGAAGCTATGAAGAAACAAGAAATTTGAGGTGCCTCCAAGGGCATGTCTCAAATTTGTTCTCTACTTTCCTATAGCAAGCAACAACATGGATTTATGAATGAAAACTAGGAAACAAAACAAAGAGAGAGACACTATACCATTCTACCAAGTCATGGAATCCAACAACAATCCTCTTTCATCATCCAAGAACATCCAAGAGAATATCCAAAATCATGAGACAAGTATTTCTTCCAAAGCTTATATGACCATATATTTTTCTATTCATCAAGTTCAGCCTAGTTTACAATGAAATCCTTTGGAATATATAGGCCCAAGTGAGGAAAACCTCTTAGTTCAACTTGCAATCTCATTGGCCTATCCAAAATATCTTATTTTGTCCTTGAGGCTTTGCAAAGCCCAAGGAACAAAATATCTCATAAAATATCTAAAAAATGCTAAAAGAGGGAAATAAATTGACTTTTCATAACTTCTCATGTGCAAAAATAGCTAAACGCACATGAGGAAAAAGTAGTTTTGAAAGGTTCAATTTTTACAAAAATACTCAAAAAATACATCAGCAAAAGGTCCCCTGACTTGCCGGCAACTTTTGGAAGCCTTCCCGATGTCTAAATGAGGCTCATGATAGCTCGTTGGAAATATCTGAGTGTCTACTTTCTGAAAATGTTCAGTCTTCTCCTAACTGACCAATGGAAGTCCTCCAAAAATAGGCCTGTGTGTAAAACCTGCAAAAATAAGCCTTACTGATAAACCGAGCAGAGTGTAGAAAAAGCGAGCATTTTTCGCCATTTTTGGGGAGAAAATGATCTTCAAATGTCCTGAAAATTGTTGAGTATGTGCTCCTAAAATTATGGCATCCAATGATACCATTCTCATCCTTTGATGATGCCCCAAACTGAAATGGCGATTCCCATGAGTTTTGGCCAAAAACCCAAAAATGACAAAAAACAAAAATATGTCGAATTTCGCCCAAACTTGGCGAGTATGACCCTCAAGGGTTTTTAGCAACATGTTGTGAAGAAGAGGCCAAGATTTGGAGTCTTGAGGTGTCTTTCCTCAATTTTTATGCCAGGCGCTTCCCTTTGGCCTCCTTGAGTTTTTCTTGAGCAGCCTTCAACTTCCACTGGGCAAACTGATTTAGCTTTTTATAATGCCCCGTCATCCTCCGTTGAAGGTCCAAGTCCCTATTTGCCTTCTCCAGTTTCCTCTCCAAGTGATCATTAACTCTCTCAAGCCATGCCTCTCGATTGTTCTCTCTCTCTTGTTTGAACAATGCAATGAGAGGGGTAGATTGGAGAAGGGCATTTTCTTCTTCTTTTTGTTTCTCAAGGGCCTTTTTTAGCCCCATGGTTCTTGGCCTCTTTTGCCTAGGCTGATCTTTGCCTTCACTTTCGTCGAACTCACCCGTGAGTTTTTCCAACCTCACTTGTGCTTTGGAGGCCTCCTTCTTGTATTTGATTGCCCGTGTCTCATAAATAGCCATATGGACACTCATCTACTTGTTTTGAATTTGCAAAAATTGATTGAAGTTCCTAGCTCTATGAAGATCGGCCTTCAAGGCATCAATTTGGCTTTCTCTATGGATCAAGAGATTTTCTAGGATCCGAGCTTCATTATCACTATCATCACTTTGGATTTGGATGATGTTGAATTCCCTTTCCTGTACATTACTGCTTTCTTCCTTTCCCTTTCCTTTGCTTTGGGTGGCTCTTCTGGTACTCTTCCTCTTAGGCAATTCGACCATGGGCTTCTTTGGCAATTTTCCCTTGCTTCGGAGGGCCCTAGACACATTTGGAGTTATGACTCTAGGCACCCTTTTCTTTGCTGTCCGGGGCTTGGCCACTTTTGGAGAAGAGAGCATGGTCCCTTGCCTCGGAGAGGTAGCTAGCACATGCTCCATGGGCTCTTTACCCTTGTCACTTTGCCCTTCATTTTTGCCAATGTCTTGGCTCTCTTCAGGGATGCCTAGGCTGTCTTTTTGCATCTCCCTTTGAGGGATGTCCTCCTCACTGCTTTGCAACCTTTTATCCTGCAGCCCCTCTTATTTTTGAGTTTGTTGTTCCTCTTGAGGAGGCTGTTGTTCTTCACCCTGAGGTTTCCCCTGTTCATACTGCTGTAGCTGCTGTGTGTCATCTTTTGGCTGCCCCTGTTCATCACCCTTTGGCTATCCCTGTTCATCACTCTCATACCCTTGTTCAACATCTTCATGCTGCTCCTTTTCAACACTTTCATGCTACTCCTGTTCTGCCTCACTGAGATGTTGTTGTTCAACACTTTCTTCTTCATCCCCTTGCTGCTGTTTATCATCACTTTCCTCTTCCTGCTCATGTCCTTCTTCCTCCTCATGGTCACTCTCTTCTTCTTCTTCAGGCTCCTTTGTTTGTTTTGTGGTAAAATTGAGCTTTTTGGGAATAGGTCTGCTAGAAGAAGGTGAGGGATGATAAGTAGGAGGTGTAGGGGATGTATGAATTGGAGGGACAGTGGCAAAATCTGGATGGGTGATGAAAGTATCCCAAGAGACCTCCCTCTTTTCAAGTTGATGCAGAATGATGACTTTGATGAGAGAGTGATGGAAGAGGCAGGCTATTTGCTATGAAGGAGGCTTCTTTTGAACATTGGAGGCCATTTTCTCAATGCTCTTGTGTAAAAAGAAAGGAAGATTTAGCAATTTGGCCCTAGTGAAATGCATGAGCAGTCGAATGTGATATGCATAAACTCGAGAGAATCTTCCCTCACAAGTGAAGTATTTCATGACAATCTTCATGAGGGGGGCGTAGCTAGCCAAAAGATATGAGAAAGGGAAAATAGAAGGACATGAATCTCTGTGCTCAGGATTTAGAAAGGGCTTGTAATCTTCTGAGTCCAAATGGCTTTGTTTAAACCCACATTTCCCCAATATAGGGGATTTTAGTGGCCTTGGAGATGGACCTTGGAGAGAATTTGAAGTCTAGGCGGCACGTTCAATAGGGAAGGCGCCGCGCAATAGAAAGGTGTCGGGTCGACGATGGGCAGTCGTGACCGGCGCCTACAGGCGCACCGTGCAACAGTGTAACCTCTCTGTAAAATCGCTCCTGAACGCGTCACACGCTTATGTAGGCATGCCGCGAGGTCTCCAAGCTTCAAACTTCTGCAAATTTGCTCGAAAATTCCTTCTTCGGTCTAGTGAACAGCAAAGGGAAGTGTTGCTTGCATTTTGAGAACTTCAAATGAGTTTGTAACGGTCCGTTTAACTTCTTTGAAAGCGAAAAAGTCCAAGTTCCTTTCACGTTTGCTTGGTGAAGGTTTTGAAAACATTTGAAAGGCTTTTAAAGACTCTTTGCACCAATATTTCAACAAAAAGTGGAGTTTGACTTTTGAAAAGGTAACATAGTGATGAATTTTGTTTAAGTGAAGAGGCTTTGTTCAGGAATTGCAAATCTCCTCTACTGCATTTTCACTATGCTTTATTAAAAAGGAAACTTTGCCACTGCTGACCTTTTAATGACATTTTCAAAATGGAAAATCCACTCAAAAACATACCAATGAGTGGTGAAGCATCTTTTTCCATTTTGCAAGGAGATGACTTATCTCTTTAAAACTTGATTGATAGTTTCTGCTCCTTATGATTGTATCTGCTTGTTAGAGGGAAGTTGGCTCAAATCCACATAGGGATTGTAGATGTATTCTCCAAATGACTTTTTTCTTTGATTGTGAGGTGAAAATTAGTTGTACTCACCTGAGCTTTACTATCATCTGTCCATCAAGAGGGCACTTCTTCTAAAAACTTCTCCTCTACTCAAAATGCAATAGCAAGGTACGTTTGACCTATTTTCATAAGGAAAATGCCTTCATTTGTAACAGTGGCATGAATTATTGGCTTTGAATGTTGTTCTAGAAATTGAAACTCATTCCATAATCCTTCTTACATATTTACGAGCCTATGTGTTTAGTTGCAATGCCTTTTTTGGGAAAAATAAGCTCGAATTGCCTTCTTGTCCACTATGATGAGTTATTGAAAGAAAATTCTTCATGAATAGGAAGATCATTACCTTTTGAAAAATAATCATCACTCTTTGGCCTATGTCTAACCCAGCTGATTTCAACTACTTTTCAACTCTATTTTGTTTAAAGGAACAGAGACTAAATGTTAAGCATGTTTATCAAGGAGATGAGTCTTTGTAACTTTTAAGGAAATTACACCCCTCAGCAAGGTTTGTTCATTTTTGGCTCCAGATTCTCTTTGAAAGAAAACTCTGATAGGAGATAAGTCAACTTCTTTGATAGTTATAGTACGCATGCTTTCCCTTTGTTTGTGACATCATTTCTCTGTTCAGAAGCCTTCAACTGTCTCCTACTGTTCTTACAATTTGTCTCTTAATTAGTGAAAACCCTAAAATCAATCACTGCTCTAGCCCTTTGCTTATAGATGAAGGAGGCCTAATTTGATAAATGCCTGGTTTCCTTTCAACCTATGTCTCAACCAAATGAAGAATGTTTGATGAACATACTGATAGTGGTTTCCCTTATACATGATGGTAGAAGTTAGTTTGAGCCCAAGACTGTTTGACTCTTTTGGCCATCTGCTTAATAATATTTCTTCATTTATGATCAACCCATTAGCTTCACCTTGTAATTCAAATAATAGTGAAACTTACGCAAACCAATTTTAAAAGCCCACTGCTTTGCCTCTTCCTTTAATCATAATTTTTATTTCAGAAACCTTTAGTTGGTGTCTCACTGTACCCAATCAAAATTGCCTTATAGTCGGCGCAATTCTTAAAATCAAACCTTATCCTTGGCCCTCTACTTATAGATGAAGGAGGCGCTTTCAGTCTTCAACCCTCTGCTTATAAAATGAAGGAGGTTTTCTCAATGATGCCATTTCATCAGCTTTTAACAGTGTTATTTTTCCTTCCACTGCCTTTTCATGCTTGAGCCAATGAAGAATGAAAAATTGATAATAGTCAAGATGGGCACTTCTCTGTGACATGTAATTCTGATTTTCAAATATCTCTGTGCCTCTCTAGACATCACAAGCAGTTTGGCTAGTATTTGCAAAGCACTTCTTGTCATTCATAATTTACTAACCTGTGACTGTGATAGCAGGAGCTTAATGAAATAACTCTCTGCCCTGTAGATGCATCCCAGGCTCAAAATCACAGGAGAAGCAGCTGTCTTCTTATGTGGAACCAAATACTGTCTTCTGGGAATGCTGGTATACTTCTGTTCTTGAAAGATCCATTAAAACACTGTAAAACCACCTAAAATCAGTTTGACCTATGGTACATGTATTGCTGAGACTTGAGGGTTTATTAGTGGCATGACTTAAGGGTATAACCAACCTTATTTTCAGAATAGGAAGGTCTGTTATGACTGGTCTGTTAGTAGATAGAGGTTCTTTGGCTTTTAGGATAGTTTTTCAAGGGAGAAATTCCTAAAGCGCCACTACCTAACTTAGGGGAGACTTTTTGGATAGATTTGGACTGTTTTCTTTGGGGCTGATGGACAAGCTAGTATGGCTGAGGCTAGATAGGGCTTGATAATGAGGTTTCATCTCATCATGGGTAGATTGAAAAGTAGGAAGGCAAAAAAAGTTTATGGGTGTTTTCCATCTTGCAAATTTGACAATTTTTTAGATCAGCTACTAGGAAACTTGGCTGTTACAACTAGTCATCACCAACAAGTGAAAAATACTGATGACTAACAGTGGCTCCATTTGGGGAGGGCAGCACCTTTTCACGAGGTGTCCAGAATCTCAGATCTTTGGCTCATGAAGACCAGTTCCTTATCCATTGGCGCAAATTTCAATCTTCCTTGATGCTATTTCTAAAAATTGACAGCATGATTAGCATAAATGATATTTCTACCTACCCCACTATCTTTCCTAACATTTTTTCTTCTTTTGGGTGCATTTGGACTAGCAACCCTTTGACAATATATATATATATATATATATATATATATTTTTTTTTTTTTTTTAAATGAACCTATCTAGTTCTACACTTATATCTGTCGGGAGTTCAGATTTAGTTGATGAACTCCTTCATTACTCTACCTATGCTAGATCAACTATCAAGGTTAAGCTGTTTGATAAGATTTTGTTCTCTAGTCTAAACATGAAATTGAAAAATGATCAAATCAAGGTAAGACAATCTGATTTGTCATGTACTTGTGGCATGAAAGACAAGCTGCACACAAATATTATTTTGCATAAAATGGAAACTAGGAAAAACAGGGCTAGGATGCACAATTTGTTTTTCATCCCCGCTTCCCTCTTTGGTTATGTTTTGAGCATGTGGAACCAGTATCTTTTCCTAATCTACTCTCTTTGATAAGTCAAGCTTACATAATGTTGACCATCTTTTCCACTCATTAACTTATCAGCAAATAAATTTAACACATGTTCAGCTATGATTAGGCTAGATAACTGAACAAGAAATTTGATCACTAGTAGCGGCATTTAGACTTCCGCGCTTTCTAAATGAATATTTTTTGAACATGGGGCCTTTTTTCTATTTTTCAAACTGCCCTCTTTTCTATTTTTCTATTGTTTTTTATTTTTCTGCTTTTTATCTATTTTTCAAACAATGGTATATACAATGATTGAAAATTTTTTAAACTCAGAACTCTTGGAAATGGCGAAACATAAGCATCTTATCCTCATAAGGATCTCCTACCACTCTTGGTCCACTCAGCTCTTGAAAAGAGAAATTTGGAAAATTTTCTTTTTCAAGCATGACATAAGGATTCATGCAAGAATCTCTGAACAAACTCGTATCTTCCTGTTGTACCTCTTGATATCTCTGCTTTCCACTCCTTCCTTTACTGTACATATTTTTCAAGTAATGCATATATTCTTTGTCATTCTTGAAATATATAATGACATCATCAAGGTATGTCAACATGCAGAAATTTAGGACTGGAAACATGGCTTTTAGGAGCATATTTTTTGTATCCGGTGGTCTTGAAATTCTGAGTCTGAAACTAGAACTACTTCCAGCATACTGGAAAAAATCTTTCAGCTGTCTACTTTGCAAGGGAATCATTTGACTATAACCTGAAACATCATCTTGCAAAGACATATGATTAAAAGCACTTATCATTAGTATATCATGGTCTTGGGCAGGAAGGATAAAATTTCTGTTACAAGGATGTGTATTAGTGTTTCTAAAATCAAAACAGATCCTATGACCAGCTATTTTATCTTTGATTATTACTGATTGGTTCAGATTTTTGTATTTTCTTTTGTCGAAGTTGTTTCTTGGAGTGATGGCAGTGGCATAGTGTTTCTCACTGTTTTCTCTGTATGAAGTAGTATTTTGAATGAGATTGCCAATTCTAGCAGTTCTAAGTCTTTGGTGGAGTGACAGGATGTTAGCCAGTTCAAGTAACTCAGGTGTATTCAGACTGCAGTCATCATCTCCTCTCATAAGAAGTTTATCAAGCATTTTTTCTGGATTTTGAGCTGTTATGGCTACAGTCAATGTTTCATTTGCACTGGTAGAGTTATGCGATGGTAAATCCTTGAGGTATGGCAAGAACATTAAGCTTCCCTGCTCCTGTGTTCTGAAGAGGTTTGTGATATGTAAGTCTTCTAATGCCTTTGTTCTGAAAAAGTTTCCTGATGTTACTGCTGATGTTTGACTAAGGTTTGAGCAATTCGCTTGATAGTACATAATGGTTTGTGCTTCTTGCTCTATTCCTATTTCAAAAGGAACACACTTACTTTCCTCAAGACATAGATGTTCATGATCATGGTAGTTTTGAGTGTCTAGTTCATCATAGAGAACTAGGGGCAGCTGATGTGGTGGGTCTAAGTTTGTTTCAATTTCTTCTAACTGTTCTTCAATGTCCTCATCTGTGTGCAGAATAAAAGAGTTCAGGTCGGAATGCAAGGAATACATTGGGATGTTATCTGGCCTCTCTTGGCTATTGATCATGTATTTCATGTATGACTCTCGATAGAGTATTCTTGTTTGGTCAAACACAGGAATAGTGGCGTAGGACATATAAAGTTGAATATTTCCTTGGAGCTTGGCTCCCCAAGATATGGATAGAAGCATTCCGTACTTGGGAGGAATGTCTGCTACCACTATGTCCATGATCAGATGTTTTGCAGGTACTTGGGCCAAACTAAAACAAAGATATTTGATCAAGCCTAGACATTTGACTCTACTAGAATCAAATGAATATAAGTCTTTGTATGGTCTTGTGATTTCTAGGCCTAATATTTCCATTACAACCTTCGGCATAAGATTATGCGAGGCACCAGAGTCTAGCATGGCATTGTGAAGGATTTGGTCATGGATATTTAAACTGATGTAAAAGGGAAGAGTGGTTCCCTCTTGGAATTTCCCTTCTATTTTCGGACCAAACAACACTTCAGGAGTGTCATCAGCTAGATTAAGGGTGTTCGCATCATTTCCTATATTCAGGACTTTTAACACTTGGGATTTATAAGAGCCTTGGGTGATAAGTTCAGTGAGAGGCATGGTAATCTTTATTTTGGTGATTTCTCCCTCAAAATTGAAAGGTACTTGTAGTTTAGACAGGTTCGCTTTAGCTTTTTCAGCCATGAATTTCTTTATGTTCTGAGTTTGTTGGCTTTGTTTTGGGATTTTTTTTGTCATAGCCACCTCGGGAATATTTGTGGAAGTACTAGGAGCATCTGAGTCAAGACTAGTTCGGGTAACTCTATCTTTGTTTTGGTCATTTTTCCTGACCAAGATTTTGTTGCTATCCATTTCTTTCTTAAGGATGGTATCAGGGGTTTGAGCAGTGTATGAGTTGTCTTTCTTGGAGTTGTCTTGGTTTTTTCCGCTTCTAAGGTCATATTGCCTGTGAGCTTCTACTATGGCATTCTGAAAATCTATTGTAGGATCCTCAGGATCTTCATAGTTGGTTTCATCCTAATTTGGAGAGAAGAATGCTTGTTCTTCTTCTGTGAGGTACACCTCACTCTCATTATCAGACCCTATGAGGTTCAAATGATTTTCATCAATGGGTTTTGTATCCCTATCATCTTCTTCCACATAATTTTCATTAAATGGTGGCCTAATTTGTTGGTCATTTTCCCTTGGTTTGTTTTGAGGCCGTTCCCTCCTAAAATTTTGGTTCTGGTTTCTGTTTGGAAGGTTTGGCTGGTTGTCCCTAAGAGGGGTCTTTTCACTTATATTTTCCCACATTTTGGCAATGGACCTAACTAAGTCATCTATTCTAGGATCTAAGGAAGGGGGTGAAGTGAAGACCTCATCTCGGTAGGTGACTTTCCTTTCTGATCTAGTCCTAGCTCTTTTTTCTACTAAGTCGGCTTCTGCCTTTATGGCTACTTTTGCATTTCCTCTAAGGTAAGGGGGTCCTTGTCTCTTAGCTGATAAGTCATGTCTGGGTCAAAACCCTTGGGGAACTTTGCCAATGCTGAACCAAATGGGGGTTTGAAGTGAGGTGGGAGGGCGTTATACACACTGTTGAACCTAGTGCAAGATCCCTGGACACTTTCCCCATTTTCCTGTTTTAGATTGTTATACTCTGACAGGATTTGAATGGGGTTTTTTCGGATTTCCCACTTGTTTATGAAGATTTGGTAGAGTTCTGGGAGATTGTGGATGCTGTTTGGAGTTAAGATCTTAAACCATTTTTTGGGTTCTCCGCCCAGGCTTTGGGCGAACATCCTCATTCTGATGGTCTCGTCTTCTATTTCCATGTATTCAAAGGCATCGCTAATCCTATCTACATGTTTTTGAGCTGTGGTAGTCTCTACTCCGGTAAAGTGTGGGATTTTGGCTTGATAGTCATTTTGTAAGGGAGCCAAAGGCTGTGGCAACACCAAAGGTGCGTACCAGGTTGCCATGATGGGAGCTAATGGATGATGTACAAAATGGGGGCTTGTGGGATGAGCTGAGGTGGTTCGAACAGTAGTGGTTTGGACGGGTGTGGCTGATGTACTTGGACTAGTGATCTGATTTTGAGCAGATCTGGGATGGTAGGAGCCAAAGTGATGGGGAAGCTGAAAGTCGGGAGGTGTGGTAGGTGAGGCTTCTCTACTAGGACTCTGTGGCAGATCTAGGGGCTCAAGATCATCAAAGTCTATCTTACTTTGTGACTTTCTTCTAAAAAGGGTTTTTGCTGATTTTAAGTCAAAGGGGGTGTTGTCGCTCCTAGAGACAGCCTAGAGTTGTGATAGACCAGTGCCTAGGACATCTTATCATAGCAAGGAGCATATGGTATAACAGAGGAGGTTATCAATGTAAAGCTCTCATGCTATCGCTTGTAAACAATGAATTAACTTGAATGGGACCAAGACTCTCAGAAACTGAACATAGGAAAAGAGATATTGCAGAGGCAAGAGGCAAAACTCTAACACAAAAGCATCAGACAATTCAGAGACAATTTACTATAAAGAAGGCCGACTCAAGTAATATGTCACAGAAATAAATTATCATAAAGTGAATGTAGTGAATGAAATATTGAGGAGATATTAGTTATCCTTGAGCTGATATCCAGATACACAATACCACCATGCATGGGCTTACCAATCTAAGAATCCATACATAACAATAGCGTTTTAAAAACACCCTCCCAAAGAAACTAATATAGCAGAAACATGGTTTAGATGACTAATGGAATAGAATATCATGCATGAGCCATATTTAAAGCGCTTGACTAATCCAAGTATGGGTATCAACTAGGATAAATCCATACCAAAAACTAGTGAGCCACTCGCATTCCAAAACATGATACAAGAGAGATGGGTGAAATGAAATGATCTATTTAAATAACACATGAGAAAAAGTTACAGACTGTGAAATACCAAAGACCAGAATCTTCTTTAACAGATGGAACTCCTCCTCACTAAGACCCTATGGGCTCTGAACCTTCATACAAGAGTTCTACAAAATGTATACCAAAATCCTATCACTGCATAATTTTCTGATAGAATCTGGAACCCTCAATAATGTGTTCTTCGGGGGTTTTATGGAGAAAAATAAAACTTAATAAATTAAGTAGGTGATGAACCATCAATTTGCCTCATAAAGACAAGATGGCGGAAACGTGCACGCCCATGCTGCTCGATGACTTTGTGGTGATGTACGTTCTCTGTAGCCTGCTTTCTGAAAGAAATGCACTGGGTGAAAGTCTCTTCAGGGACACAGTATAGAGATAAAACCATATGAACATTTTGTCCTCTCCTGAAAGAAAATCCTGCTGAAATGAAACCTGAAGGGTATTTTTTTCTGTGCATGGTACCCTATGTCTTCTAACCTTGAATTAAGGCCTGAAACCTTCAATGCTAATCGTCGAATTCCTTTGATTTCCCACTGATACTCTCTGCCGCAACATTAATATTTCTGATTGCAAAATCTATGTTTTGAATGATTCTGGAGGGTTTGATAGATTTTACCTCTGCTTCTTTAATGAAATCCGTGTCGTAACAGCTTCCTAAGCCCTGCTCCATAAATGTAAATATTAGAAGATAGTCCTTTCCTGCGTCCTCTGCTTTTGTAATGGAGGCTATGAATTATGGCAACTTTTCACCGATGTAACCCTGCAAAATCTGCAAACTCGTTAAAGAAAACCATGTACGGTAAGATGAACACAGTGGGGATAATGGTGAGATAGTGCGGCATGGTGGAGAGGTCGAGAAATGCAGGATGATGATAGGAAATGCAGCGTGACGGTGGGAGGTGGCAATGGAGAGGGTTGGCGGAGCGTAGTAGATGAGAAACTTTGAATCTGACCTTTAGAATGATATATAAGGAAGGCGAAAGAGAATGCATTGAATGGCACATGGAATGGTGATGCGGAGGAGGACCGGGTTAATGGCGTGGCGTGGGTTAAATGCGGGCCGTCCGATCTTAGTGGTGATCGACGGTGGAGGATGCGTAGGAGGGTGACAGATAGTGGGCCAGGGGTCAAATATGCTGCGATTAAATGTCGTGTAGCTTTGAAGAGAAACAACCGTTAGATGAAGGCCCCCATATCGGACGGATGTCATAAATATTGCGCCATGACTTTGACCAAACAATAATGCACGATGGAGATTGGTTTTGGAGTCGTACGCGGAGACACGCGGCGAGCGATGTATGGAATCGCTCCGATTTGAGGAATACCGCCTGCCACTTGAAAGGCGGTGCGATATAAACCATCGATTTTTGCAATGGGAGCGGGCATGGGGACCACTAGGACAGGCAGGCTGCGGGCCGTTGATTTCACCGTTCGATCGGACGGTAGTCAGGCGGGGTATGGGCGTGACGGAGGTGAACAAACACCGTTCGATCTGTACAGATCGGCGGCTCAGAATGCACCCGATATACATTTGATAAGTGCCTTTCGGTCTAGCGCATGGTCTAGCGCCTGGGTCATGCGGAGGGAAAGACAGAGGGGCTAGGGCCAGAGGGGCTAAGGCGTAATATATTTTCAAATGCGGGTTTTTGGCCTTTTATGCAATTTTGAGACTGGGGAGAAAGAAACAATAAGCGGAAAACGGATTTTTAGGCCAAACAGAGGGGTTTCGAATGGTTTAAACGAAATTACTGGTTAGAATTTTGACAGAATGTTGACATGCTCAACATTGGCTCCACCTGGGGACGGCACATTCATCCCTGGACGTGTCGAGAACTTCGCAGACTGCCTGATCATATTTTATGCCAACTTTGTTCTTCAGCACTTCCACTTTTCATTTCATGATTCATCATAGCACCCACGTTATTCAAACAAAGATGAAACCAAAACTAATATACAATATGATACATCAGGCTCTCTTGGCCTACATTAGAATTGGAAGTAGGTTTTAAGAAACTGACCATTTACAGGGGCGTCAAGCAAGTCTCCCTGTAAATTTTCCAGCTTGAAAGTGTTATTACCTCCCTGTTCCACAATTTTGAAGGGGCTGAACCGAAGTGGATCTAGTTTACCATGCTTTCCTTTTTCAGCCCTCCCGATGTCCCATCTGAGCACTAGATCACCAATTTGCAGATTCCAGTCCTTAGCATGCTGATCAAAAAGGTATTTCAACTTATCCTGATACTCTGTCAGCCTTTGATTTACCTGATTGCGTGTTTCTTCCAATTCCACCAGCTGATTTATTCGCCTGGTCATATCATCAGGCTCTTCCTGACTTTCCTACGTGAATCGAGCTACTGGTAGGGCTAATTGAATAGGAAATACTGCTGCCCTCCCATATACCAATTCATATGGGGATTTCCCAGTTGCTCTCTTGCTGGTAATTCTATTGGCCCACAGAGCAAATTTTAACTGGGAATCCAAATTTTTCTGGTTTTCATTTATAGTCTTCTTCAATGCCCTTTCCAGGGTTTTATTGGAAGACTCTGCCAAGCCATTTCCCTATGGATAATAGGTTGTAGAGTGACTTAGTGTGATATTATATTGCTGGCAGAAACTCACAAATTTTGTAGACTTGAAAGCCTGTGCATTATCAATCACTATTCTAGCAGGACAACCAAACCTGGATATGATGTTTTCCTCCATGAACTTTATGATCACAGTATCTGTGGCATTCCTCGCGGGTATGGCTTCCACCCATTTTGTGAAATAATCTGTGGCAGTTAATATCCATTTATGCTGACCACTCGATGGAGGATGTATTTCACCTATAAAATCTATTCGCCATTGTCGAAATGGTTCATCCATGTGCACAGGAATCATAAGAAGAGGTGCCAACTTCTGCCTTTCAGAAAATTTCTGACACTTTTCACATGCTCTAACCTTGGCAAAAACATCTCCAAAAATCTTGGGCCAATAAAAATCAGCCTTCAGGATTTTGTGAGCCGTGGCCCTCCAGCTATAGTGACCCCCACAGATTCCTTCATGAAATTCTGCTATAATACTCTCTACCTCATCCTCTGTGAGACACAGTAGTAAGATGCCTGACGGGTCTCGCCAGTATAACCGGCCGTTGGCGACTATATACTTCTATGATTTTAATCTTAGTGTTCTGTACTTAGCTTTATCATAGCTTGATGGGCAGCTGCGTGTGAGGAGATATTCTACTATCTCTTTGTACCACTGACTGGTGAGGTAATTTATATGTGTTTCTGGAGTAGCTACTCCAATTCCCTGCCATTCTTCTTTCTCTTCAGATTCCTCACCTGTTATAATGGACAAATTTATGCGCAGAGCTTCATAGTTTGATTCAGATAACATTTTAGCAAGCCCCTGTCCTTTTATCAGTCTAGTAGGGCGGATGTCTAAGTCATACTCCTGTATCTTGGCAATCCACTTCCCCCTTTTTCCTTCACTATCCCCTTGAATAAGAATATCCTTTATAGCAGCTGCAGACACAAATGCAGTGATATGGGAGTGTAAGATATATACGCGGAATGCTTTGAGGGATTTTACTAGGGCATACACTTTCTTTTCCAATATATTATACTTTAATTCTGCATCACGGAGCACCTGACTGAAGAAAGCTATGGGCTGCTCATACCCTTCCTCATTTTTCTGCAATAAAACTCCTGCTATTGTATGAGCTGATGAAAAATAAAAAATCATGAAAGGTTTGTCATAATTTGGTCCAGCTATCACAGGGGCTTTTGCAAAAGCATTTTTTATTCTGGTAAATGCCTCTCGTGATTCCTTGGACCATTTAACTTCATTATCCTTCTTCATCATGTCAGTTATATGTCTGACTATTTCAGCATAGTTAGGAATAAACCTTCTCAGGAAATTGATGCACCCTAGGAATACTTGTACCTCTTTCTTATTTCTGGGAAAAGAAATACCATTTATAAACTCTACCCTCTTAAGATCTATCTTCACCCCAGATTTAGTCACAATGTGTCCCAAAATTTTACCCTCTTCTAAAGAAAATAAATACTTTTTGGGATTAAGGGAAAGACCATACCTTCTGCATTTCTAAAAATTTATATGCAGATGCTCAATGTGCTCAGTATCATTCTTGGAAAATACAGTGATATCATCAAGGTAGACCACCAGGAATTTATCCTACTTCCCAACAAAAGCAATGTCCATGGCCCTCTGAAAAGTGGCCCCTGCATTAATCAATCCAAAAGGCATCCTGGCATACATAAATGTACCCCAAGGTGTGGTGAAAGAAGTCTTCTTTTGGTCCTCTAGAAGTACAGCCACTTGATTATAACCAGAGAACCCATCCATCATTGACATTCTGGAAGCTCCAACTACCCTCTGTAAGATGCGATCCATCTTAGGCAGTGGGTAATTGTCCTTTAGGGATGCTCTGTTTAAATTTCTGAAATCCAGACACAGCCTTATTTCTCCATTCTTCTTTTAGACAAGGACTAGGTTTTCCACCCATTCAGAGTACCTCAATGGTACAATTATTTTGGCCTTTAATAGTTTCTTAATTTCCTTCTCAATGGAAGGGAGCAGCAGGGGATTTATTTGTCTGAAATTCTGCTTATGAGGCTTTGCATCTTCCTTCAGTGGATTTTTGTGCTGCATAGTACTGATGTCAAAAGTTTTAAAATCCTGATAGGAACATGCAAACACATCTTTGTAAGACTGAAATAATTTCTGATATAGCTTTTTATATTCTCCAGGGATCTTCCTAGACAATTTTACAATTTTGGGGTCAGCCTCAGTACCAAGATTCACGTCCTCTACCTGATTTTCTTCTACCACTTTGCTTGGTTGCAGTGGGACATCATTCTTGTCAAATAATCTTTCTAGAGGCACCAGCCCTCTAGGTATAATGTTTCCCCTTAACTGAAACACCTTATTACCTGCCACTTTCTCCTCCCAATTTCTTTCTGAAGTATCTTCAAACTCAAGCTATTCTTCATCGGCATCAATCTCCATATTGGAGAACTCTCCCAATGTTTCCAGGAATCTCTTCATCTTTTCTTCATCTTCAAATACCTGCCAGTGTTTGATGTTATTTGGGATTGATGGTCGATAACGCACCTCAACTTCGTATCTTAAAAGAGGGTTCTGAGGTGGTTGAAATGTACTAGCAGCTACAACAAGGGAATCAGCCATCCTATTCTGTTCTCAGGGCATGAACTGGATATTGAATGCCAAGAAGAAATTTTCTACCATGTCCCAAAATTCATTCCTATAAGCCCTTAGCCTAGGATGTTTGGTCTGACACTGATTCCTGACTTGTCTGACCACCAGTTCTGAATCTCCCAGAACTTTTAAGCTTTTTATGTTCATATTCCTGGCTATCTGCAATCCTAACAGAAGTGCTTCATATTCAGCCACATTATTAGTGGCTTCATATTCTAGCTTGAAGGATAAGGGAACCCACCTTCCTGTAGGAGAAATCAATAATATTCCAGCTCCATTACCTTCTTTTGAATTTGTTCCATCAAAATTAAGTGTCCAGATCCCTGCTTCATGGCTCTCTGCGAGCTTTTCAGTCTTGATCTGATAGAAGGATGGTTCATGAGCATAATATTGATCTTCTTCTAGCATCAAGCATGAAAAATCTCCTTCCTTACTGTAGACTAGTGAATTTATAGAGTTGTCAGCCTTAGTCACCATCTTGAAAAATCTAGTCTCCCTGTACAACCTCCTCTCTTGGCCACCAAAAACTGGGATAGTGGCATATGTTAAATCCATCTTGAGTGATCCACCAATTTTTTTCCCTAGGACCTTGATAGCAACATACCAAAATGAGCTGGGATATCAGCCACCACGATGTCCATTACCACACTTTTAGCTGGGATTTGGGCCAAATTAACCACCAAATCCTTGATCATCCCCAAGCATTTAACTCTTTTGGAGTCAAATGAATAAAGGTCCTTGTATGGATGGGTGATTTGTAATCCTAGTTGTTCCATGACTGATAGAGGTATAAGATTATGGGATGCTCCAGAATCTAACAGAAAATTATGTAATAGTAGGTCATGAATCACTAGAGACACATAAAAGGGAGGAGTAGAAGCATCTAATTCCTCAACATGTGGACCAAAGAAAATCATGGGTCTTTGTTCTTGAAGGTTGAGGCTATCTGGAGTGAGTGTTGCTTCTGGAGGGAGCATGAATGAGGTGATTTGGGGTTGATATGCAGGTTGTTTCAAAAACTTGGTCAAGGGCACTGGGATTTTGAATTTCTCAAGTTCTTTTTGCAGACTGAAAAAAGGAGAAGACTTTTCTACTAAAACTTCTTTTGACTCTTTATTTTCAGCTGGGGGTTTGATTTCTTTTGACATAGACTTGATACTAGAGGGACTGACTGCTTTTGAAGAGGAAGGAAATTGATCATTAGACTGCAAAGGTTTGTTTAGAGAGCCCTTACCTTTGTCTGTGACTTTCTGAATTGTTGATTCCTTCTGAGCAGGTGCTTCCTTATGGGAAGGCTCCTCTTCTTGATCTTGAGTACGATTCCTCTTCCTAGAAGATCTGATATCATATCTTCTATTGAAATGTGCTTTCATTAAATCAATAAATTTTTTACAGTAATGATCAATTTCTGCTTCTTCGGTGTCTCTGGTCTTTTCTTCTTCTTGCAATGGGCACTCAGCTCCTTCATTTCCCTGTAAAGGGAATTCTTCTCCATCACTATTTTAAAAGGAAAGATTTTCATCCTCCAGTCCATAGGCAGTGTCTTCAGTAGAATCATCTACTGGCCCTTCTAGGTACAATGGGTGTGGTACCTGATCCTATTGCTCCTTTGCTTCCCTTGGCAATATTTGCAGGGGTGGTTTCCTATACTGAGGATTGTAACCTCTGTTTGAAACATTGTGGAAATTCTTGAGAGCTGAATTCTTGGCCTCCAATTCAAGCTTTACCACCTTTTTAATCAATTTGTTCATTTCTTCCGTTCTGTCTGTGTCTCTATCCTGGTTAGAGGTAGATACCTCTTCTTTGCCCCTTCTTCTAGTATCTTGTTCATATCTTCTTTTTGATTTACCAATGGAGGCAAAGTTTGCTTCCAACTCTAGTGCATCTGCTTGAGCATCATCCAGAGTAGCAGGCTTTCTTTCTCTGAGAAAGAAACCAAATTCTGAATCAAAGGCTACTACAAAAACAACTTTAGCAGCAGTTTGATGAGGTTTCATGTCAGCAGGAAGGCTCAAATACAATTTATTAAATCGCTTGATAAATTCTGACACCCCTTCATTATGTCTTTTCTTGAGCGTATTAAACTCAGTAAGACATTGTCCATGATCTTTCTTCTCCCCCCATTTTCTGAGAAAAGTATCTTCCATATTATCCCAAGTGGTAATAGAACGACCTGTTAAATTCTTAAACCATTTTCGAGATTCACCATCAAGAGATTGCACAAATAGTCTTAATACCACATCTAAATGCTCAACATTAAATTTCTCTGCAAAAGAGCAGAAAGTCTCAAGATGTTTTTGAGCATCAATCTCATTTTCCCCGTTGAATCTGGGCAAGATCTTCAGATAATATTGGGGAATATCATTCAACACTTGGGGTAATGCCAGAGGAGCATATTTATTTAGCAAGAAGCCTGGGACATTTTCCATTGGAGGGGGTGGAGGTAGTGCAATAGTTTGATGAGTAAGAGGAGGAGGAGGTGGAAGTGGAGTATGAATAACAATAGGGATATACTTAACTGCAACCTGAGGGGTTGAGGGAACAAAGGTCTGTTAACAACAGATACTTCGGTGACTTCCTTGACCTCTTCAACCTCAGGAGTAGGATGAAGACTGTCTTTAAATTGGACACCTCCTCGGGGTGGACTACCTGAAAGTAATCGGTATCTCCGACAGTGGAGTCGGGAATTTGCATTTGAGAATCTTGAGAGGAGGAGGATGGAAAGTCTTCTTGAGAGAATTCGGGAATCTCAGAATGGACTGATTTTCTTTCCTTCCAATTTCTTCTATGTATGATATTTTCAGGGTCAGACACTGAAGGTGTCCTTGGCTTAGACGTATCTGACCTCAGGTGTGGCTTACGAGGAGCTAGGACTGAAAATAGATTTATCAAATAACAAATGTGGAGTCGCCAAGGTGAGGGATCTACAACTCGCAACTCTCCATACTCACCTACTTGAAGAGTGAATTATATTTTGTCGAGGCCCATGGATTTTAATTTTCTCAACTTCATTCCCCGACAATGGCACCAGAAAGATGTTGTCGCTCCTAGAGACAGCCTAGAGTTGTGATAGACCAGTGCCTAGGACATCTTATCATAGCAAGGAGCATATGGTATAACAGAGGAGGTTATCAGTGTAAAGCTCTCATGCTATAGCTTGTAAACAAGGAATTAACTTGAATGGGACCAAGACTCTCAGAAATTGAACATAGGAAAAGAGATATTGTAGAGGCAAGATGCAAAAATCCAATACAAAAGAATCAGACAATTCAGAGACAAGTGACTGTAAAGAAGGCCGATTCAAGTAATATGTCACATAAATAAATTATCAGAAAGTGAATGTAGTGAATGAAATATTGAGGAGATATTAGTTATCCTTGAGATGATATCCAAATACACAATACCACCATGCATGGGCTTACCAATCTAAGAATCCATACATAACAATAGCGTTTTAAAAACACCCTCCCAAAAAACTAATATAGAAGAAACATGGTTTAGATGACTAATGGAACATAATATCATGCATGAGCCATATTTAAAGTGCTTGACTAATCCAAGTATGGGTATCAACTAGGATAAATCCATACCAAAAACTAGTGAGCCACTCACATTCCAAAACATGATACAAGAGAGATGGGTGAAATGAAATGATCTATTTAAATAACACATGAGAAAAAGTTACAGACTGTGAAATACCAAAGACAAGAATCTTCTTTAATAGATGGAACTCCTCCTCACTGAGACCCTATGGGCTCGGAACCTTCATACAAGAGTTCTTCAAAATGTATACCAAAAGCCTATCACTGCATAATTTTCTGATAGAATTTGGAACCCTCAATAATGTGTTCTTCGGGGGTTTTATGGAGAAAAAGAAAACTTAATAAATGAAGTAGGTGATGAACCATCAATTTGCTTCATAAAGACAAGATGGCGGAAACATGCACGCCCATGCTGCTCGATGAATTTGTGGTGATGTACGTTCTCTGTAGCCTTCTTTCTGAAAGAAATGCACTGGGTGAAAGTCTCTTCAGGGACACAGTATAGAGATAAAACCATATGAACATTCTGTCCTCTCCTGAAAGAAAATCCTGTTGAAATGAAACCTGAAGGGTTATGTTTCCTGTGCATGGTACCCTCTGTCTTCTAACCTTGAATTAAGGCCTGAAACCTTCAATGATGATTGTCAAATTCCTCTGATTTCCCACTGATACTCTCTGCCGCAACATTAATATTTCTGATTGCAAAATATATGTTTTGAATGATTCTGGAGGGTTTGATAGATTTGACCCCTACTTCTTTAATGAAAGTCGTGTCGTAACAGCTTCCTAAGCCCTACTCCATAAATTTAACTATTAGAATATAGTCCTTTCCTGCGTCCTCTACTTTTGTAATGGAGGCTGTGAATTATGGCAACTTTCCGCCGATGTAACCCTGCAAAATCCGCAAACTCGTTAAAGAAAACCATGTACGGTAAGATGAACATAGTGGGGATAATGGTGAGACAGCGTGGCATGGTGGAGAGGTCGAGAAATGCAGGACGATGATAGGAAATGCAGCGTGACGGTGGGAGGTGGCAATGGAGAGGGTTGGCGGAGTATGGCAGATGAGAAAATTTGAATCTAACCTTTAGAATGATATATAAGGAAGGAAAAAGAGAATGTGTTGAATGGCACGTGGAATGGTGACGCGGAGGAGGACCGGGTTAGTGGCGTGGTGTGGGTTAAATGAGGGCCGTCCGATCTTGGTGGAGATCGACGGTGGAGGACTCGTAGGAGGGCGACAGATAGTCGGCCAGGGGTCGAATATGCTGTGATTAAATGTTGTGTAGCTTCGAAGAGTGACAACCGTTGGATGAAGGCCCCTAGATTGGACGAATGTCATAAATATCATGCCATGACTTTGACCGAACAATAATGCGCGATGAAGAGTGGTTTTGGAGCCGTACGCAGAGACACGTAGCGAGCGATGTATGGAATCGCTCTGATTTGAGGAATACCGGCTGCCGCTTGAAAGGTGGTGCGATATAAACCACTGGTTTTTGCAATGGGAGCGGGCATGGGGACCACCAGGATAGGCAAGCTGCGGGCCATTGATTTCACCATTCGATCGGACGGTAGTCAGGCAGGGTATGGGCATGACAGAGGTGAACAAACGCCATCCGATCTGTACAAATCGACAGCTCAGAATGCACCCGATATACATTTGATAAGCACCTTTCGGTCTGGCACATGGTCTAGCGCCTGGGTCATGCGGAAGGAAAGACAGAGGGGCTAGGGCTGGAGGGGCTAAGGCCTAATATATTTTCAAATGCGGTTTTTTGGCCTTTTATGCAATTTTGAGACTGGGGAGAAAGAAACGATAAGCGAAAAACGGATTTTTAGGCCAAACAGAGGGGTTTCGAATGGTTTAAGTGAAATTACTAGTCAAAATTTTGACAGAATGCTGACATGGTCAACAGGGGGAATCCTAAAAGGAAGTGAGATGTTCAGGTACTGATATTGCTTTACGGATGGACCTATCAGTAGCTAAATTGACAGTTTCGGAAGCTTGCCATAGAATCTTCTCTGGGTCATCTACTATGATAGGGGGATTTGGTTCTGGATGAGATCTGGTGTTGATTCTTCGTGAAGCCAGATTTCAGGTCTAGAGTTTAGAGAGGATGGTATTTGTGCCTATTTTGGATGGATTGCCTCTCTGGGATTTTACTAATGTGAAGGATGGTCAAAACAAAAAGGATGGACTAGTGGAGTCACCAGGTGGATTTCTATGAGAACTATGGTCCACCACCAACACTATCAAAGATGCTTTGGGAAAAAGTTTTATAACAAACTTTGAGATGGAAACTTGCAAAGAAGAGTGATTCACTTGGTTTCAACAGTTTGCTAGGTTGTATGGACAAGCTAATGGTTCTCTTGGCAAGAAGGCTTCTGCTTATCTCCTATGTTTAGGTGAGGTTTTCTGAATCGCTAAGTTATACTTAGTTTGTCACTGATTACAAAGTTTCCACCCTAAGTTTAAGTTTTTGGAAGGATGAGTTAGCAGAAAGGTATGGTTTATGAATTTTTTGGTCTTTTATGGAGTTTTTAGGCCTACTGGAGGCTAGTGGAGTCGCCAGGTGGAACTTGGTTGTTTTTGTAAAGACGTAGCTATGGTCCACCACCAGTAACTAGGGAAAATCCAATCTGGGAATGTTTTGGGGTTTTTCTTAGTTTTATGTGCAACTTATGGTTTATTAAAGTATTCTAAACATGTTTCATCACTTTTCTAGGGTGGTGAAAACAAAAAAAGTTTACTTTAAATGATTCTATGGACTGCTTGCCTGTTTAACTATTTAAAGACTAATGAATCTACAAGAGTTTGCTAGACTATTATGTACTCAGTTAGTCCCACCGTGATCGCCATTATGTTAGTGTGGTGATGAGGTGGCTTAGTCAGATAGTAGCCTAGATTTTAGTAAAGTAGTGAGGCCTACTGGAGGCTAGTGGAGTTTCCAGGTGTATTTTTAGTTTTTTTTAGGTATATGTGTATGGTCCACCACCAGTACTGACGAAAACCAATCCAAGGGAGTTTTTTTGGGGTTTTTCTGAGTTTTCTATGCAGTCCTAAGGTTTGTAAGAGTGTCCTACAGCTGCGTCATCATTTTGCGAGGATGGTGAGACAACCAGATTATACTCTTCTAAGTTTGACTGAGATTTTGAGAGTTCCTAAGGGATACCTAGGATGTTTTGACTCAAGGTCCCACCGTGATCGCCATTATGTTAGTGTCTCATGATCTAGTTGATTGGAAAGCCAAATGACAGTGTAACATCAAACCAATCTTTGGAGCCCAAGGACCTAGCCTTCCTGGACTCAGAGAGGGCTATCTATATTTGTGTAAGGGATATATGTGTGTTTGCTTATTGTGTTCTGATTTTAGGCTAGTTATGAAGTAGGCTTTTTGGTTTTGTTTTTTAGGTTGTGAGGGATGAAACTGATCAAAGATATAAGATAGGTAAAAATATGTCAAATCAACTAGGCTATGGGGTCGAAGAGGTCAAGAAAGCTATCAGATGGTGATACAAGGTTGTTGAAGGGCCGATTTGATTCGAGGTAAAATGGATCTTTGGGAAAAATGGAGTAAGATGGACATCAAGTTTGTGAATAACAAAGGATTCCAAGCATAACTAGTTTAATAGCTGACATAAACATGGTAGGGAAAACCATTAATCATGAGAAATGTAACTTTAAGCTAATCAATACATAGAAATAAACATTCAAGCCATGCATAGAGATATATAACTCTCTAACTTTGGGAAAAGGCTATCAGGCTTTGGGGAAATACACTTAAGACATACAAACAACTCAAATCACTATGTTGGAATGCCTAAACACAGTACTTCAAGTTATTGGGCACTTTGAAAACAAGATTGCATAGTCGTAGGCAAAGGGCAAGATCAAAACAAGACCTCCTTGGTTCAACAAATGACAATCTAATCAGTCAAAGAGAAATTTCATGGATGGAGCTATGGCTAGCCATGAGTAAGTAGGGCATACCGTAAATCATACTTAGCATGCATAAAACCATGAATGAAATAAGCAACAATATCCTTAAGTTATTAAAGAGCAATCAAGAATTCTTTAATGTGACTAAGAATGAAGAAAACATGGAAGCTATGAAGAAACAGGAAATTTGAGGTGCCTCCAAGGGCATGTCTCAAATTTGTTCTCTACTGTCCTATAGCAAGAAATAACATGGATTTATGAATGAAAACTAGGAAACAAAACAAAGAGAGAGACACTATACCATTCTACCAAGTCATGGAATCCAACAACAATCCTCTTTCATCATCTAAGAACATCCAAGAGACTATCCAAAAGCATGAGACAAGTATTTCTTCCAAAGCTTATATGACCATATATTGCTTCTATTCATCAAGTTCGGCATTGTTTACAATGAAATCCTTTGGAATATATAGGCCCAAGTGAGGAAAACCTCTTAGTTCAACTTGCAATCTCATTGGCCTATCCAAAATATCTTATTTTGTCCTTGAGGCTTTGCAAAGCCCAAGGCACAAAATATCTCATAAAATATTTAAAAAATGCTAAAAGAGGGAAATAAATTGACTTTTCATAACTTCTCATGTGCAAAAATAGCTAAACGCACATGAGGAAAAAGCAGTTTTGAAAGGTTCAATTTTTACAAAAATACTCAAAAAATACATGAGCAAAAGGTCCCCTGACTTGCCGGCAACTTTTGGAAGCCTTCCCGATGTGTAAATGAGGCTCATGATAGCTCGTTGGAAAGATAAAAGTGTCTACTTTCTGAAAATGTTCATTTTTCTCCCAAATGACCACTAGAAGTCCTCCAAAAATAGACGAGTGTGTAAAAACCCAAAAAATAAGCCTTGCTGATAAACTGAGCAGAGTGTAGAAAAAACGAGCATTTTTTGCCATTTTGGGGGAGAAAATGATCTTCAAATGTCCTAAAAATCGCTGAGTATGTGCTCCTGAAATTATGGCATCCAATGATACCATTCTCATCCTTTGATGATGCCCCAAACTGAAATGGCAATGCCCATGAATTTTGGCCAAAACCCCAAAAATGACAAAAAACCAAAATATGTCGAATTTCGCCCAAACTTGGTGAGCATGACCCTCAAGGGTTTTCAAAAAAATGTTGTGAAGAAGAGGCCAAGATTTGGAGTCTTTAGGTGTCTTTCCTCAATTTTTGTGCTGGGCGCTTCCCTTTGGCCTCCTTGAGTTTTTTTTGAGTAGCCTTCAACTTCCGCCGGGCAAACTGATTTAGCTTTTTATAATGCTTAGTCATCCTTTGTTGAAGGTCCAAGTCCCTGTTTGCCTTCTCCAATTTCCTCTCCAAGTGATCATTAACTCTCTCAAGCCATGCCTCCCGATTTTTCTCTATCTCTTGTTTGAACAATGCAGTGAGAGGGGTATATTGGAGAAGGGCATTTTCTTCTTCTTTTTGTTTCTCAAGGGCCTTTTTTAGCCCCATGGTTCTTGGCCTCTTTTGCCTAGGATGATCTTCGCCTTCACTTTCATCGAACTCACCCATGAGTTCTTCCAACCTCACTTGTGCTTTGGAGTCCTCCTTCTTGTATTTGATTGCCCGTGTCTCATAAATAGCCATATGGACACTCATCTACTTGTTTTGAATTTGCAAAAATTGATTGAAGTTCCTAGCTCTATGAAGATTAGCCTTCAAGGCATCAATTTGGCTTTCTCTATGGATCAAGAGATTTTCTAGGATCCAGGCTTCATTATCACTATCATCACTTTGGATTTGGATGATGTCAAATTCCCTTTCCTGTTCATGACTGCTTTCTTCCTTGCCCTTCCCTTTGCTTTGGGTGGCTCTTCTGGTACTCTTCCTCTTAGGCAATTCGACCATGGGCTTCTTTGGAAATTTTCCCTTGCTTCGGAGGGCCCTAGTCACATTTGGAGTTACGACTCTAGGCACCCTTTTCTTTGCTGTCCGGGGCTTGGCCACTTTCGAAGAAGAGAGCATGGCCCCTTGCCTCGGAGAGGCAGCTAGCACATGCTCCATGGGCTCTTTACCCTTGTCACTTTGCCCTTCATTTTTGCCAATGTCTTGGCTCTCTTCAAGGATGCCTAGGCTGTCTTTTTGCATCTCCCTTTGAGGGTTGTCCTCCTCACTGATTTGTAACCTTTTATCCTGCTGCCCCTCTTCTTTTTGAGTTTGATGTTCCTCTTGAGGAGGCTGTTGTTCTTCACCCCGAGGTTTGCCCCCGTCTCCATACCGCCGTAGCTAGTCGTGTGTCATCTTTTGGCTGCCCCTGTTCTTCAATTTCATGTTGCTGCTGTTCAACATCTTTTGGCTGCCCCTGTTCATCACCCTTTGGCTATCCCTGTTCATCACTCTCATACCCTTGTTCAGCATCTTCATGTTGCTCCTGTTTAGCACTTTCATGTTGCTCCTGTTCTACCTCACTGAGATGCTGCTGTTTAGCACTTTCTTCTTCATCCCCTTGCTGCTTCTCATCATCACTTTCCTCTTCCTGCTCATGTCCTTCTTCATCCTCATGGTCACTCTCTTCTTCTTCTTCAGGCTCCTTTGTTTGTTCTGTGGTAAACTTGAGCTTTTTGGGAATAGGTCTGCTAGAAGAAGGTGAGGGATGATGAGTAGGAGGTGTAGGGGATGTATGAACTGGAGGGACAGTGGAGAAATATGGATGGGTGATGAAAGTATCCAAAGAGACCTCCCTCTTTTCAAGTTGATGAAGAATGATGACTTTGATGAGAGAGTGATGGAAGAGGCAGGCTATTTGCTGTGAAGGAGGCTTCTTTTGGACAGTGGATGCCATTTTCTTAATGCTCTTGTGTAAAAAGAAAGGAAGATTTAGAAATTTGGCCCTAGTGAAATGCATGAGTAGTCGAATGTGATATGCATAAAATTAGGAGAATCTTCCCTCACAAGTGAAGTATTTCATGATGATCTTCATGAGGGGGGCATAGCTAGCCAAAAGATATGAGAAAGGGAAAATAGAAGGACATGAATCTCTGTGCTTATGCTTTAGAAAGGGCTTGTAATATTCTGAGTCCAAATGGCTTTGTTTAAACCACCTTTCCCCAATATAGGGGATTTTAGTGGCCTTGGAGATGGACCTTGGGGAGAATTTGAAGTCTAGGCCTGCCAGCTGAAAATGCTTGCCTTCAAAGCTCAAAGCGCAAAGGTGTGTCAAAGGAGAAAATCTCTTCACCTCTTGCACTCTTTGACGGAAATATAAACACCCAACCTCATGGAAATTGAACAATACTGATGGGTGGGCATTCACTTCTTCAGTGGAAGTAGGCTCAAATCTCTTATGCAAGCCACTCCTACTGTCCTGCCTAGGAGGCATCTTGTTTCGAATGCTCTCTACAACACCAAGCTACCTCAAAATGGTTTTTAAAATTCTTTCTCAAAAAAAACTCTATCTTCTTTGTTAGTCACTATTTGACCAAGGCAGATCTCTTCAAATGATATGTGAAATGACTTTAACACAAAACTTTCTGCTCCTTCCAAAACACTATATGTCTCCCTTTGTATGCTAATCAACCAAAGTTATCAAAATAACAAGCACATAGTGAAAATGTTACTGTGGCTGGGTATGTTTACAAAGATCCTTTATGTTTTGATAAAAACAAGACAACCTTGTATTTAGACAGAGGCAAAACACTGCTTCCAATCAAAAACACCCTCCTTGTACTTCACTATTTCTCGCACATAGTTTGACAAAACACCTTCAAATTACAATGACAACTTCACTCACTAAAGTTTGTTTCATGGACAAAAAGGCAGCACTGATTTTGTTTTTCACCACACAGAGAGGACTTTTGAAAATGACAAAGCAATTTATGTATGATCACTGTGTTGGGTAAGGTCACAAAGCTTTTTTGTGTTTTTTTGGTATAGGCAAGACAACCTTGTAGGAGACAAACACCCCTCCTAATAAAAATACTTCTCTTGTACTTCACTGTTTGACATTCACAGGCAGATAAAAAGCTCTAGACTGAGTTTGAAAGATTTTTTACCACACTTGTCTTATGGGACAAATAAGGCATCAATTGTTTCACTTTTTTACTTCTTTCAATAATCACTATGCTTTCCTTGCAAACACTGCTTAACCTCCTAACAATGTTTCCACCATACAATGGGTTGACAGAGGTTAGTTTTTTCCTAATGCAGTTAGGATACCCTTAACAATTGACAAAACCTTTAAAACAATGTCTATTTTGTTTTGCAGGCAGTGTGATGTTTTTAACACTATTTTTAGGGCATTTTAGGCTTTTTGAAGCTGAATAAACCCTCCACTAGTCTCCCACTGTAACAATTTTCTTAAAAATATTTACTCAACACACCTTGATTTACACCAAGACTTTCACTGTTTCAAACACCATCTAGCAGCTCGAACATAGCAAGTAGGTAAATGAAAATACCTTTGAAAATGGATGGCGGGGTTTTCTTGAGGAATTGAGCAGCTTCACGACTTGTTTGGAGGCACTTTGATCATTTGAAACATGCGAGGCACGTTCAATAGGGAAGGCGTCGTGCAATAGAAAGGTGTCGGGTCGACGATGGGCAGTCATGACCGGCGCCTACAGGCGCGCCGCGTGCCGCTACAAGCGCACCGCGCAACAGTGTAACCTCTTGGTAAAATTTCTCCTGAACGCGTCGCGCGCTTTTCCAGGCATGCCGCGCAGTCTCCAAGCTTCAAACTTCTGCAAATTTGCTCGAAAATTCCTTCTTCGGTCTAGTAAACAGCAAAGGGAAGTGTTGCTTGTGTTTTGAGAACTTCAAATGAGTTTGTAACGGTCCCTTTAACTTCTTTGAAAGCGAAAAAGTCCAAGTTCCTTTCACGTTTGCTTGGTGAAGGTTTTGAAAACCTTTGAAAGCCTTTTAAAGACTCTGCACCAATCTTTCGACAAAAAGTGGAGTTTGAATTTTGAAAAGGTAACATAGTGATGAATTTTGTTTAAGTTAAGAGGCTTTGTTTAGGAATTGCAAATCTCCTCTACTGCATTTTCACTGTGCTTTATTAAAAAGGAAACTCTGCCACTGCTGACCTTTTAATGACATTTTCAAAATGTAAAATTCGCTCAAAAACATACTAATGAGTGGTGAAGCATCTTTTGCCATTCTGCAAGGAGATGACTTATCTCTTTAAAACTTGATTGACAGTTTCTACTCTTTATGATTGTATCTGCTTGTTAGAGGGAACCTGGCTCAAATCCACATAGGGACTGTAGATGTATTCTCCAAATGAATTTTTTCTTTGATTTTGAGGTGAAACCCAGATGTACTCACCTGAGCTTTACTATCATCTATCCACCAAGAGGGCACTTCTTCTAAAAACTTCTCCTCTACTCAAAATGCACCAACAAGGTACCTTTGACCTATTTTCATAAGGAAAATGCCTTCATTTGTAATAGTGGCATGCATTATAGGCTTTTAATGTTGTTCCAAAACATGAAACTCATGCCATAATCCTTCTTACATATTTACGAGCCTATGTGTTTAGTTGCAATGCCTTTTTTGGGAAAAATAAGCTCGAATTGCCTTCTTGTCCACTATGATGAGTTATTGAAAGAAAATTCTTCATGAACAGGAAGATCAATACCTTTTGAAAAATATTCATCACTCTTTGGCCTATGTGTAACCTAGCTGATTTCAACTACTTTTCAACTCTGTTTTGTTTAAAGGAATAGAGACTAAATGTAAAGCTTGTTTATCAAGGAGATGAGTCTTTGTAACTTTTAAGGAAATTACACCCCTCAACAAGGTTTGTTCATTTTTGGCTCCAGACTGTCTTTGAAAGAAAACTCTGATAGGAGATAAGTTAGCTTCTTTGATAGTTATAGTAATCATGCTTTCCCTTTGTTTATGACATCATTGTTCTGTTCAGAAGCCTTCAACTGTCTCCTACTATTCTTACAATTTGTCTCTTAATCAGTGAAAACCCTAAAATCAATCACTGCTCTGGCCCTTTGCTTATAGATGAAGGAGGCCTACTTTGACAAATGCCTGGTTTCCTTTCAACCTCTGTCTCAACCAAATGAAGAATTTTTGATGAACATACTGATAGTGGTTTCCCTTATACATGATGGCAGAAGTTAGTTTGAGCCCAAGACTGTTTGAATCTTTTGGCCATCTGCTTAATAATATTTCTTCATTTATGATCAAACCATTAGCTTCACCTTGTAATTCAAATAATAGTGAAACTTACGCAAACCAATTTTAAAAGCCCACTGCTTTGGCTCTTCCTTTAATCATCATTTTTATTTCAGAAACCTTTAGTTGTTGTCTCACTATGCCCAATCAAAATTTCCTTATAGTTAGTGCAATTCTTAAAATCAAACCTTATCCCTAGCCCTCTGCTTATATATGAAGGAGGCGCTTTCAGTCTTCAACCCCCTGCTTATAAAATGAAGGAGGTTTTATCAGTGATTCCATTTCATCAGCTTTTAACAGTGTTATTTTTCCTTCCACTGCCTTTTCATGCTTGAGTCAATGAAGAATGAAAAATTGATAATAGTCAAGATGGGCACTTCTCTGTGACATGTAATTTTGCTTTTCAAATATCTCTGTGCCTCTTTAGACATCATAAGCAGTTTGGCTAGTATTTGCAAATCACTTCTTGTCATTCATAATTTACTAACCTGTGACTGTGATAGCAGGAGCTTAATGAAACAACTCTCTGCCTTATAGCTGCATCCCAGGCTCAAAATCACAGGAGAAGAAGCTGTCTTCTTATGTGGAACCAAATACTGCCTTCTGGGAATGCTGGTATACTTCTGTTCTTGAAAGATCCATTAAAACACTGTAAAACCACCTAAAATTAGTTTGACCTATGGTACATGTATTGCTGAGACTTGAGGGTTTATTAGTGGTGCGACTTAAGGGTATAACCAACCTTATTTGCAGAATAGGAAGGTCTGTTATGACTGGTCTGTTAGTAGATAGAGGTTCTTTGGCTTTTAGGATAGTTTGCTAAGGGAGAAATGCCTAAAGCGCCACTACCTAACTTAGGGGAGACTTTTTGGACAAATTTGTACTGTTTTCTTTGGGGTTGATGGAAAAGCTAGTATGGCTGAGGCTAGATAGGGCTTGATAATGAGGTTTCATCTCATCATGGGTGGATTGAAAAAGTAGGAAGGAAAATAAATTTTATGGGTGTTTTCCAGCTGGCAAATTTGACAATTTTTTAGATCAACTGCTAGGAAACTTGGCTGTTACAACTAGTCATCTCCAACAAGTGAAAAATAATGATGACTAACAGTGGGGTCCATTGAAAGTATGCAACATGGGTACTCCTTGGATGAGAAATTAAATTTTTCAACCAACGAGTACTCTCGCTCGAAATTTGAGTAAACATTTTGGGAGATAAGTGGAAAATACGAGTTGAAAAAGTAGTTTTATTATTTTATTATTTTATAATCTTTTTACCCTTTTAGTTAAAAAATGGTGAATCATCCCCCATGGTTGACATCATATTCTTGAATCCTATTGTCTTATAAAGTTTATTTTGGTTGTACACTTTTCTTAGGAGGCCCATTTTAGACCTCAAAATTCCCCTAATGTTTTACTTTCAATAATAAATATTGTTCAAGTAGAAATAGGGCACAATTTTTAGTTGGGGATATACAGGATAATGCATCAAAATACACAAAGCATATTTCCTTGGTTTTCTCCAGAGCTTTTTGGAGCTATCCTTGTAATTTTTCTATTTTCCTTTTCTCCATTCTGAGTTCAGCATGGGTTTTTTCTTTGGTAGTAGCTAGTGCTCTGAACTTTTGTAACAATTATTGGTGTTCAGCTTGAGATATCACTTCCCCTCGGTATTGTTTCAGGGACTATTATACCTTTCCAATTCCCTGTTTAATACTTGGATAGTGGTATCCTTGATCAAGTACGAATAAGGAAGCACAAATTGAGTTTGTGTAGCCCTGTTGATAGTCATCAATAGTTTTTTTTGGTTTGTTTCCTGAAATGTAACCACATAAAGGTTAATGTCTGTTTGAATTTCTGTATGATTGATAAAAATCCCCTCAATTTGGACTCCAACTGTCATAGTTTTCATTCTCTTTCTATAATTTCCTCTAGATTTTCTAATCCATATTCTAAGTTGTTCTCTACTTTCTCGTAATTTCTTATTTTCTTTCTTCAATAGCTTGATTCTCTTCCTATTTTTTCCTTCCAACCCTTCAATAGGTTCTAAAATTGGTGTTGTAGATAAAGATGAAACAATAGTGATATTTTCATTAACAGGAGGGACTTCAAATTCTTCAGAATTTTCATCAATTAAAACTGTAATAGTTGAGTTATCTTCATATTTCTAATTATGAGGGGTCATTGGAATGGTCCCCCTTTAGAAGAGTATGATTCTTTCATAGTTTCGACAATTCTACTGAATGTTCCTGGCTATGCATGCTTGGTGAGGATGGAAATATTTTAGTATTATTAGAATTAGGGTAGAGGCCAAACAATTAGCAGCTGGGTCAGATGGATTCTCAAAACAATCTTCATTTTCTTCAAAGGAAAAAAGGGTTCCCATATTTTCCAAGACTTGGGCTATTTCTTCTCGAGGTGAATTATCCTATTGTACTATGGGGGGGTCTTGAGACGATTCATTCTCCAACGAATGCTTAGTAGGCCCTATATGCTACTTTTCTCTGGCCAATATTTCAAACCTTCTATGCTTAGTAGGCAAAGAAACTAGGACAGATGCTAACCTCTTCTCATATCTAGTCAATTTCTGCAAAACTAGGGTTTTACTATCATTTTCCTCTCTCGACTGACTATTTGATGTTTCAGGAGGGACATATTCCATATTGGGTTGAATTTTTTCTATGTCGGGCTGAATTTTTTCTTCCACCCGCATTTCTTCCACATATGTCAGGTCATTAAGTCCCAAACAATTGTCCCAGCTTAACTGTGATAATGCCAATTCCCTAATGACTATCAATTTTATTAAAAAATGGTGACTGAATATAGCACTTTGTTCCTTAGTTCCGCCCAGTCTACCAAAAACTTCATGTAAAAGTAAAATTAAAAATAAAGGCATGTTTAGGACTATCTTATTTTTTAAAGCTACCAATAGTTTAAGATGGCATGGTCTTACCACATCATGGTGGTTGTCACATCTAATGTACCTTTGGATTATGTATTCAAGCTCCTGCCATGGCTCTCCAAATGAAGCAGGGTGGAATCCTCTTTCTTTGTGGACCAATTCTTCACCAGAGTCTATAAAAACTTCCATCGCACTTCGGAGTTTGGTATGCATTTCTATCCATTTTTCTCCTTCCATGGAGAGACCTATAACTTCCACCAGAATCATTTCATTAACTAGTATCTTCTCACCTCTAAACATTGATACTTCATTACTCAAATTATGTAAAAATTCTAAAGCTACAATGTTATCAAATACCTACAGTCGGGTGAAGTATTCAAGCCAGCCCACCCTTTCTAAGATTCTTTGGGCTTGCTCAGTCACCTGTAGTGTAACATGTTCACTTCGGATGGATTTACCCCCATTGTTCCTACTTTGGAAGATATTTCTGTAAAACAACTATATGCAACATTATTTCAATCCAGAAATATTCTAATAAAATGAGCATTATGAAAGAATAACATCGTCAAGTGTTTTTTGTGCAATGGAAATTTTCATTTTCGTTAACTGTGCTTAGTCACATCATGCACGTGCTATTCTTTTCCTCCCCCCAATAGGAAAGGTCGACCACAATCGGTAAATTTATGGGAATTAAATTTTCACACGGAAACAACCATTACCGCGAAGGGGCATGGTTAAATCAGGCGCAGCCAGATGGAAGGAATAATTAGCTATCATATATGCGTGTATTACTGACGTACAGTAATCAATAGGAACTTT